>CM044433.1:34286385-34317151 GCA_024363595.1 Xenopus borealis
CTGAGCCTTTAACCGCCAACACGTATGGAATACGTGCTTGGCGGTTAAAGGGTTAAGCCTTGAGAAAGGGCAGAGGTTTTTTTTTTCCTGTATGTCTATGCAAACCCCTGGTTTCCAGACTGTCTTGCACTCAACCTACATGATTAAATAAGGTGGTTGAAGCACACACAATATTGTCTACTCTAGTGTCTTAAAGGAATGACAGTATAATATACTGTTGCTCTGCACTGGTAAAACTGCTGTCTTTGCTTCAAGGGGTGGTTCACCTTCAAGTTAACTTTTAGTATATCGTAGGGCCAATTCTAAGAAATATATAGTATATAGAAGGGCCAATTCTAAGAAACTTTTCAATTGGTCTTCATTATTTAGTTTTCATAGTTTTTTTTAATGATTTGCAATTTTCTTCTGTTTCTTTGCATCTTTCAAATGGGGGTCACTGACACCATCTAAAAACAAATGCTCTGTAAGGCTACAAATGCATTGTTATTGTCACTTTTTATTACTGACCATTCTATTCAGTCCATCTCCTATTCATATTCCAGTCTCTTATTCAAATAAATGCAGGGTTGCTAGGGTAATTTGTACCCTAGAAACCAAATTGCTGGCACTGCAAAATAGAGAGCTGCTGAATAAAAAGCTAAATAACTATAAAACTACAAACAATAAAAAATGAAAACCAGTTGCAGATTGTCTCAGAATATCACTCTCTGCATTATACTAAAAGTTAACTCAAAGGTGAACAACCCCTTTCAGAAACATTACTATAGTATGGAGGCTTCCATGTAAGCACAGGATACACATCAGATAGATAAGTTCAGAAGAATATCATTGTAGGCTATAGAATTTATCTGTTATCTGCTGAGAATCCTGTACCTTTTGTCCTTTTTTTACAGCTTATATGGCTGCCCTCATGACTTGTTTATACAAACTATAAACACATTTCTGAAGCAAATACACCCACTGTACCAGTGCAGCGCACCAGTACATTGTATTTTCTTTACTTTAAAACACTTTTATTTTTTGGTGTTATTGTTCCTCTAAGGATAAATCTTTGGAAGGGCATTTGTTATTTTAGAGCAGGTGCCTGATAGACAAGATATCTGCACTGGGTCCCTAAATTAAACATAGCAATAGATAGGCCGACCCTCCAAGGTACCACACAACTGGTCATACTAGTAGCCACAATTCTTTCTGCTGCTTCTCTAAATTTACTTGCTCTTGATGAACTGACAGGATGCACTGATAATATTACATTATCACAAACAAATATTATGAAAGAATAACATATGTATACAGAGGAATAGGTGGCTCCCGTATGTAGCAGTGATTATAAAAAGAGCAATGGGTGTAGGTACTGCAGCTCTACTTACAATTGTATCAGCATCCATGTAAACACACTTGGTATACCGAGTAAGAGTCCAGCACTGAAATTTGGTGAATGTGATTCCAAGTTCAGGTCTGTTCATCAAAGCCAAATGGACAGAATCGGCGCTATCTAAAATATCCACTTCGACGACTTCATCGAATATATTACTAAGGACAGCCCTGTAATAACAAACCAGAAGTGTTACAGTCGATATCTGTCTAAATCCATTTACTGACTGATAAATATGCTCCGTGCTACGCTGTTTTGGGCTGCTCCAAGTGCTTTTCTAGCTAGGCTGACTCACAGTATATAGAGGCAGTATACACAGCTCATTCATTAGAATTAACTGGTTTGCATGCAGAAGAAACATTTATTCTATAAATTAATGTGTTTGTAATACAGCTATGGGGACGGTTATCCAGAATGCTCGGGACCTGGGTTTTTTCCGGATAACTGATATTTCCGTAATTTGGATCTGCATAACTTCTAGAAAATCATGTAAACATTAAAGTGATACTGACACGTTCCTATAAAAATAGGAACGTGTTGGTATCAGTGAAGAGAAGCTGCACGCGAAATATAAGCAGCTGAAAGTCTCAGCGACCCTCCAACACCATTAAATCATATTGCGAAGTTGTTTCAGTTAAGCTGGGATGGGGCAGTACGATCCCTCCATAGGCTGGAGACTGTTTCAATTTGTAATTAGCCTATGGAGGGATCGCTCCGCCCAGGACTGGACTGAGAATCAAAATAGGCCCTGGCATTTCAGGTACACAGAGGCCCAATCAGCCCACAAAGAGGCCCAAACAGTCCCCACCAGCCCACTAAATACTGACTTTCTATGGCACCTTATAGCAGCCCATCTGGCATTTGCCCTAACCCACAGATTGCCAGTCCGGGCCTGGCTCCGCCCCCAGACCAGCCTAACTGAAACAACTCAGCAAGATGATTAAATGGTGTCAGGGGGTCGCCATAACTAAGGTTCACTGGACTGGGGGCGGCTTTGGGAGGCTTTCAACTGCTTATATTTTGCGTGCAACTTATTTACACGGATAAGACACATTCCTATATTTATAGGAAAGTGTCAGTAGCACTTTCATTAAATCCAACAGGCTGGGTTTGCATCCAACAAGGATTAATTGTATCTTTAGCTGGATCAAGTACAATCTACTGTTTTATAATTGTTTTTGATCATTTGAATTATTTGGATAAAATATGAGTCTGTAGGAGACAACCTTTCCATAATTTGGTGCATTCTGGATAATGGGTTTCCAGATAATGGATCCCATACCTGTAATAACTTTACTTTGCACATAGTTGATGTACTGGGGAAGGGGCACGAACTGCAGCCCTATGAAATCATTTTCAGGAGCAAAAAAAAAAAAAGCTATACTAACATTAAAGGCTTCTTCAATTAATACATTAGACAAGCTACTGTGTAGCATTAAAATATAGCTAAATGGGACATGTTAAATAACAGATTGGCTCTCTAGAACATCATTACAGTCTACAGAGCCTATTCTGAGTGTTTTTTCCTTCAAATGGCTTCACCCAAAGTTAAATAGCAGCTTCATCATATATTACTATAGTATTGCTTCTGAAGCAAACACACCAGCTTTACAGTGCATGGCAACAGTGCATTATATATTATTTTATAGGTAAATGTTATTGGTTTAAACATGTAAAACAAACATAATAAAACAACCCATATGCATTACAGGTAGTCACGTATGAAATACAAGTCGACATACAGTAGTGTAACACTAAAGGCCATGGGGGGGGGGTTAATTGGACACACCAAGAAGTAGGAAGAAAGGCACTTCTGCACTCTGGTTAAAAAATCAAAGAATCTTTATTAATCCGTAGTTAAAAATGAAAGCATGATGCACGTTGCTTGACGCGGTTTGGGCGTAAGGCCCTTAATCATAGCATGTGGAACACTAGGAAGACTGGCCAACTATATAACCCAATGCACTAATGACATCTATTGGTGTATTAGCAATTTGCAACTAATGTTCGGCACAGCCAGAAGAAACGGAAATCACATATATTCTTTGGCCACACAAACCAAGAAGTCGTCTTTGTGCTCTAATCTTTAGGTCCAGTACATTATATTTTAATTACTTTATTATTTATTTAATTATATTTTAATGTGACGGTTCCTTTATACTAGTTTATATCAGTAGTACGTACCTCAGTGCTCACTCACCATCTATATTAAGGGTAGGGACAGACAGGGAGATTCGGGGAGATTCTGTCGCCTGGCGTTTTTAGCAGGCGACAATCTCCCCGAATTTCCTTCTCCCTGTCTGCCGCTAGTAAAAGGGACAAAGCGCCAGCGCCTGTGCACACGCTGCGCGGCGATTCCCGGAATCTCCCCGAATCTCCCTGTCTGTCCCTACCCTAAGACTGTCAGATTAAGTAGCCTGATAACTGTTACTTATACGGGACACAAGAGGAGGCTTGTATGAACAGGACACATCTTTGTGAGGTGAACAAAGTTTGCACCATCAAACGAACCACAATAGAACATATTAGTAGTAAAATGAATGCCTTACCTCATATGGCTGGTGACCTTTGATGTTATCATTACTACCAGCTGTCTAGAAGTTTTGTGATTCCTTAGAGATTTCCCCAGGACCAGGGCTCCTTGACAGTATATGTCATTTGTCCCCAGGGTGACAAACGCTTGGTCTGTAACTGAAAAATAAACAGGATTTGTTTAAAAAAGAAATATCCAGGTAACTGTCTCACAGTGAAATACATACCATGAAAATGTGTACTCCATATTATTATTTGCGATAAATATAAGGGTTTTTTGCACTGAGAAACCATAGAGGTGCCAGTACAACAATTCTGATCACTATTAAGTCACTGATTTAACATGTTGCCCACACACTAGAGTCCTGTGCCAAACCAATCTTTGAGACTCTGACCCGAATCCACAACCCGCATCTTAACCCACCTGGATTCGCTACCTGACCCCGGCCCACAACTGCCTTATCTGCGACCCCAATTGCAACCTGCCAACCACCATTAAACAGGAAGTGTTGTTACAGAGAACCGGAAGTTACAACAACAAAAGTGGGCGGAGACAGAAAAAAGTTTTGTAAAATTTTAAAAGTAGTAAAAAATAGGAAATGTAACATAAGATAAGAAATATATTTGAGACCCGCAAACCCACATCTGAAAATCCTACCCTCATCCTGCAGGGTACCCGCATTTTTTGCGGGTAACCTTGGGTACCCGACCCACTGCAGGAAAAACCTGTGTGTGCTCAAGTTAGATACACTTACCAGTGTAATCAATATGGTGCCCAGTTTTTGTATGCTGTAATTGGGCTTCATGTGTGTGTGTGTGTGTGTGTGTGTGTGTCTGTAGTTTACGTAGTGGCCGCTAAACATTCCATATTACTGTTTCAGTAGCAACAAAACAATAAAGGGTGTAGAGCACACTGGAAGCCATGCCAGGTCAGACCAAAATGTAAAAAAAAAGGAAAATACTTTAATGAACAATCATCTTAATCATTTTAAGATTTCGCCAAACGAGCGGATCTCTTCCCGATATGCCCACACTGGAGTGGGCGATATCAGGCTGATCCGATCATGGGCCCTAGGGCCCAACGACCGGATCATAATGTAGGCAATACATGCGCCCGCAATCTGACTAGGTTTTTTAACCTGCCCGATTAAGATCTGGCCGAAAGTCGGGGAATATCGAATATCGATCAGGGAAGCCCATCGGATGGACTCCCACACAGGACAATAAGCTGCCGACTTGGGCTGTCGGCATCTTTTATCGCCCCGTGTATGGGGGCCTTTACACGTTCATCTGGCACTTAGGGGCTGATTTATCAAGGGGCGATGTGAAAATTCGACTGTCGAATTTTCTGTGTTTTTTTATGAAGTTCGACTAGGGAATAGTAAAAATTCAATTCAAGCTTTGAAATAAATTCGGAATTTATCATACACTGGTCGTATTAGACTATATGCCACCTTAAACTGTTGAATTGCTGTTTTAGCCTATGGAAGATGTCCTGGGATCAATTTGGAGTTGTTTGCAGCGTTCCTGACATTTGAGTTTTTTACAGTGAATAAACTCGAATCGACTTTGCAGGTCGATCCTGTTCACACCAGTTTCAGTAAATTCATGGGAGTTTTAAATAACTCCCATGAACTCGAAATTCGACCCTTGATAAACCTGCCCCTTAAAGTAGAATTCTACCTGTTAGAAAAAAACCCCATGCCCCCACCCCACGTAGACCCCCCTCCTCCCCATAGCCTGATTGCCCCCAGAGGAAAGGCCCCAAACTTTTTACTTACCCCTCGGCACATATTCTGTCCTTGGAGTTCACGGGCGCCATCTTCTTTCCTCGTCAGTCTTCTGAAGGAGAGTGGATATTCAGCGCATGGGCAGTTGGAGAATTTTTTCAGTCCTGAAAAACTGTGCATGCACCCAAAGTCACGATAATTTATTCAAGACCGAAAAAAGTCTCCAACTGTGCATGTGCCAAAAATCCCAGTCTCCTTCCAAGATTGACGAAGAAAGAAGATGGCGCCTGTGAACCCCGAGGACAGAATATGCGCAGAGGGGTAAGTAAAAAGTTTGGGGCATTTCCCGGGGGGGGGGGGCAATTAAGCTGGGAGGAGGAGGGAGGGGGTCTACATGGGGTGGGGGTATGGATTTTTTTCATAACAGGTTGAACTCTCCTTTAATAATACGCTCAAATGCATACAATGCAACAAATATTTAAGGAGCAGACAACCAATAGACAAAAAGGGGAAGGGAAAGCGAAAAAATCAATCCAGATTTAAAGGGACTGTGTACCTAAAAGGGAACATAAATGGCAAAAGTAATTCCTACTAGGGTTGCCACCTTTTCTTGAAATAAATACAGGCCTTCCTATATATTTATCTTTTTTCCTATTAATAACATTGGGATCAACCATCAAAAAATACCGGCCAGGCCAGTAAAATACCAGTCAGGTGGCAACCCTAACTCCTACCCATTAGAGAATCAGTTCACTCTTTAGTCAACCAATTCCAGGCTAAAAAGCTCTCGGCACATATAGAGGGTGCAAGGTGGATGGCATTTGTGCCAAATGGGGGGGAAATACATCTCCATGTCCTAAAATGCGGCCTCAGTATAATGCAGCCATTATTACTCATTCAACTCTGAAAGCAGAACGAGAACGGTCACTTTGATGGGAATTTGGCATTAACTCCCAGTCTTATCACAAAGCCAAACAACTACCAAGGCATAAGCAAAATGCTGTATTGCAAAACACAAGAGAATCCGAGCCAGTTATTTGTACAGTAGGATAAAAGGGGTCAGTGAACCTTCTTGTTTGTATGAAGCATCGCTTCACTTTCATCACAGAGAGGAACATGGCAGCAGCAGTCGATATAAGCCGCCTTGCTGTCTATGAACAGGGTGCCTGGATATTTGATATACTGTAGCATGTGGGCAGCGCCAATGGAATCGCTGCCAATGTGGGTGGGAGATTTGGTTTCACATGAATTCTACGTATCTGGGAATGGGCACTTGCTGTAGTGTTGCACACTGAAGGTTAGAGCTGCTCATGTGATTGTAGCTCTTTCTCCTGAATTCTCTTTATTATTAAACAGGTATGGGACCTGCTCAGGACCTGGTGTTTTCCATAAAATGGATCTTTCCCTAATTTGAATCTCCATACCTTAAGTCTACTATAAAATCATTTAAACATTAAATAAACCCAATAGGATTGTGTTGCTTTTTTTTAATAGTTTTTTTGTGTTATTTGCCTTCTTCTTGTGACTGTTTCCAGCTCTTAAATTGGGGTCACTGACCCCATCTAAAATGCTCTGTAAGGCTACAAATGAACTGTAATTGCTACTTTTTATTACTCATCTTTCTATTCAGGCCCTCTCACCTATTCATATTCCAGTATCGTATTTAAATGAAATAATGGTTGCTAGGGTAATTGGGACTATAGTAACCAGCTTGCTGGAACTGCAAACTGGAGAGCTGCTGAATAAAAATCTAAATAACTAAAAAAAAAACACAAATAATAAAAAATGGAAACCAACTGCAAACTGTCTCAGAATATCACTATCTACATAATTATTATTATTATTATTATTATTAAAGGGATACTATCATGGGAAAACATGCTTTTTCAAAATGCATCAGTTAATAGTGCTGCTCCAGCAGAATTCTGCACTGAAATACATTTTTCAAAAAAGCAAACAGATTTTTTTATATTCAGTTTTGAAATCTGACATGGGGCTAGACATATTGTCAGTTTCCCAGCTGCTCCCAGTCATGTGACTTGTGCTCTGATAAATTTCAGCCACTCTTCACTGCTGTATCGCAAGTTGGAGTGATATCTACCCCCCCCCCGCAGCCTAACAACAGAACAATGGGAAGGTAACCAGATAACAGCTCCCTAACACAAGATAACAGCTGCCTGGTAGATCTAAGAACAACACTCAATAGTAAAAGCCAAATCCCACAGAGGCTGATTTAGTTACATTAAGGGTCAGTCTACACGAGCAGATTTGGGGAGATTAGTCACCCCAGTGACAAATCACCTCCTCTTTGAAAATCTCCTAAGGCAATTCACACGCTGCGCTCACGAGGAAACTTCGGGGCGACTTTGGAAAACTAATGGCCACAGGTGACTTGCCGCAGGTGATTTCCATTTTAACGGGAAGAGGGCAGGGAGAAGGCAGTTCGGGGAGATTGTCGCCCTGAAGAAGAGGCGATTTGCCGCTGGGGCGACTAATCTTCCCAGATCTGCTCGTGTGGACTGACTCTAAGTAGGAGAAATAACAACCTGCCATAAAGTAGTTCCATCCTAAAGTGCAGGCACATGACTGGGGGCAGCTGGGAAACTGACAATATGTCTAGCCGGATGGCAAAAGTGAATAAACTGAGCTTTCTGGATTAAGGGTTTCCAGATAATAGATCCTATACCTGTGTATCACAACTGTATAACAACAGCAGAAAGTTGGACAAAAAATGCAATTAAAATATGTCTTTCCCTTAAACTGTCAGATGACTTTAAACCCATCATTTAACACAACTGAAGTTACGGTAACTGTTCCCAACAATAAAAATACCCTTCTGGATGCAAATTTCCTTGGTGCACCTACTAATTCTCTGCTGTGTTTGGTATTGCGGAAACAGTGGCCTCAGGTTTAGATACAAGTGCCAGGATTTGGAGTATAAGTGGCACTTGGCAGATTCTGCGACTTACCCGGCATTGTTGAAAGTCAGCTGGCGTGGAAATGCCCTCCTTGTGTCTCAGGAGTCATCAATAAGGGAACTGACGGCAATGGGGATCTGAGAAATTAAAAACAGGACAGAAACCGACAGTTTGATGATAATTCTGCATGATGTGAAACAATAGCTGAATATTTCTCATCTGGCCCCATTGGATTCTGCAGATTATGTATATCACTTTATCATTTGCAAGCACCAGGCATTTGTAGGTATGAAATCCCCTTGGTGAATTTTCTGGAAAAAAGATAGGGTTGACACCTATTTGACCTACCTGTAATGATGGTTGATCCCAATGTTATTAATAGGGGAAAAAGATAAGTATAAAGGAAGCCCGTTATTTTTTTTCCAGAACCCTAAAAAGATGTCAATAAAGTGCAACAAAACATACACATATTTCCTACAGAAGTTTGAGTGACTTAAAAGGCCATGCATAACTCTAAGCCTGATTTCTATCTATAGCCGGCTACTGGCATAGAGGGGGTGCCAGGGAAGGGATGGGCGGCCCATTCAGGTGCTGAAAGAATATATATAAATAAATGTATAAAAAGGAAGGTGCAAAGCCCTGGCACAGTTACCCTGGAGATGCCCCTCCTCCTGCCCTGGAGATGCCCAGCTGCACCACTGCTTACACACTGATTGGTTTCTCATTCAGTCAGCACACACAGAAGATGTGATTCTACTCACAATGACACACACACACTGAGCTAGTGACAGTGGACTGACATGATTCTATCGGCTGGAATCGGCAGTTTGTAGCATGCACAAAGCAGCGACCAAGAAGAAATCCTGACAGAGAAATAAAATGCCTTTACATTTCGTCCTCCAGGTGACCTCCCCCCCGACTCTGCTATTGGCGTAGGGACACGGGGACACGGGCCGCAGTGCAGGA
The DNA here is from genome assembly GCA_024363595.1 of Xenopus borealis. NCBI lineage: Eukaryota > Metazoa > Chordata > Amphibia > Anura > Pipidae > Xenopus > Xenopus borealis. The sequence continues at coordinate 34,295,907 of CM044433.1, forward strand.
TCCCCGCCGGTAGCGCAGTAATCTGTGACGTCTCAGCTCGGAGCTGCGGGAGAGGGATGAGGGGAGGGGCCGAGTCACCATGGGAGAAATAGAGGGGGGGGGGATGGAGGGCACGGGGCGGGGCTGCACTTTGTAATGCATTGCTGAGTATTGCTCTATATTCCCAGTTTCCCACTGACTTTTATAAAGGATTAATTGATTGTTATAGAGTTGGGGCTCATTTGTACTGTGTGTCACTCACTGGCTCAAATACACATCTTCAGTGTCGTACGCAGCTTGTGAGGGGTATACGCAGTGTGCCAGGGCTCCCAGCAGTGCCATGCACAGTATTCCAGAACTGAACACTTCCAGTGCCATTCACGTAGTGATGTAGGGCATACCTCCCAACATTTTGTAAGTAAAAAGAGGGACAAAAAGTTTTTTTCACACCTAGCACAGCAAATTGATCACGCTCATTTTATGGCCACACCCCCTAATTACTGTGTTAATTTTACAAAATTTGGCAGGTTATGAAAGTTTGAAAATATTTCTCCCTATCTAAGCTGTTACAATTACTTATTTTCTGATTTCAAAATTGTTACAGAGTATCTTATTTGCACCTGTTAGCTGTTCTGGGCTCTCTGCCAAAAGCCAATTCAGTTAGAAACTTTGTTTCTTTTTGTGGCTGTTCAGTGCAGAGAAAAGAGGGACTGTCCCTCTAGAAAAGGGGCAGTTTGGAGGTATGACGTAGGGCTATATACAATGTTCTAGTGTTATACATATACACAATGTGCCAGGACTATATAGAGTGCTCCAGCACCATAGTGTGTAGCAGGGCTATATACAGTCCCAGCAGTGCCATACACAGTGTGCCAGAACTATACACAGTGTCCCGATGCCATACACAGTGTCCCAATGACATACACAGCGTACCAGTGTCATACACAGTGTCCCAATGCCATACACAGTGTCAGGGCTATACACAGTGTCCCAATGACATACACAGCGTGTTAAGGGTCTACATAGCCTCCCAATGCCATACACTGTGTGTCAGGGCTCTACATAGCATCCCAGTGCCATACACAGTGTCCCAATGTCATACACAGTGTGTCAGGGCTATACACAGTGTCCCAATGTCATACACAGTGTGTCAGGGCTATACACAGAGTCCCAGTGCCATATACAGTGTCCCATGACATACACAGTGTCCCAATGTCATACACAGTGTGTCAGGGCTATACACAGAGTCCCAGTGCCATACACAGTGTCCCAATGTCATACACAATGTGTCAGGGCTATACACAGAGTCCCAGTGCCATATACAGTGTCCCATGACATATACAGTGTCCCAATGTCATACACAGTGTGCCAGTGCAATACACAGTGTGCTAGAGCTATGCACAGCATTCCAGTTCCACACACTGCATCCCAGTGCCATGGCTATACATCTGCAAGAATAGGCATATATCCATTTCCTTTGGTTTTATATGACCAACTTTGTGTGAACTTTACAGTGTCATTCTACTACAGTCATATTAGTCCCTGACCAAGGTTTTCTAGAAATACACTCTATGTTTTCCAAAACCCCTCCCCTTTAGTGGAAACTCCACGCAAGTGTTGACAATCTGGGCTTCCTGATTGGACATGGCCCTCATAATGGTCATGGCTAGGGTTGCAAGTTGCAACCCTTTTTTACCGGCCTGACCGGTATTTTTGATGGCTGATCCCAAATGTATTAATTAAAGAAGAGAATATTTTAGTATCATAACATTGCTAATGCCCTTTTGGTGTCAGTGCCCGTTGCCTCTTACTGAATTGAATATGCGTGGTCTCACTTTATATAACAGTGCCTGATACCTGTTGAACTTTTTTGGAGTGCCTGTTTTAGTAGCAGAAATATCTTCAGAACTCTAAAACTGGTTTATGTCACCTATTTAATAGCTATTTTAACTGGTAGGAGAAACTAACTGAATTCTGTAAGTTCCTGGAAACTCATACTAAAATGTATAGAGACCCATATTTGAGCACCAACCCACAGGTTAATAACCCCTGCTATATAGTTTAACGAGGATGTCAGAACCCATCACTTCTCACTGTAAATAATGAACGTTCCCAAAGCTGAATTTAATATGCTTGAGGTACTAGTACCCTTGTTGTTTGCCGTTTCACTCTATGATAATATATTATATTCACTCTATGATATAATATTACAAGTCCCCCGAACAAATATATATATATATATATATATATATATATATATATATATATGCTGTAAATATAAAGTGCTTGGGGTGCAGCCTGATAAAGAGGCTTAGTACCAACTGTCTATTACTAAAGTACTGCAGTGCCTCTCACTGAATTTTATCTGCTTGGTATGGCAGTACCCTGTCACTTTAAATATAAAGTTCTTGGGTTGCCCATACCCAGTATGGGTGCTCGGGCCTCAGGGTGCTTATAATATAGTATCTCACAGTTTTATGTGTTAGTAGTGCTAGTATCCCACATATAATGTTGCTGAGGTATAGCCTGTGAATATTTGGCAAAATAGGAAAGAATGCTATGTTTTCCTTAAAGGAACAGTAACACCAAAAATTTAAGGAATGACAATATAATGTATGGTTGCCCTGCACTGGTAAAATGGGTGTGTTTGTTTCAGAAACACAACTGTAGTTCATATAAACAAGCGGCTGTGTGTAGCCAAAGGATAGCCATTCAAGCACAGGATACACAGAACATAACACATCATTTCTGAAGAATCCCATTGAATGCTATAGAGCTTATCTGTTATCGCTGTGTTTCCTGTGCCTTATCTCCTTTATCAGCTTTGAATGGCTGTCCCCATGGCTACACAGCAGCTTATTTATATAAACTATAGTTGTGTTTCTGAAGTAAACACACCAGTTTTACCAGAGCAGTGCATTATACAGTACAATACATTATATTTTCATTAAAACACTTTCATTTTTTATTGTTACTGTTCATTTTGTTGTAACAGTGGTGGGTTTTATAGGGTGTGCCCTTTGGAAGTCTTCTGCTCCCTATGAGTTCAACAACTAGAAAGCAATGGGAAGGCTTTAACTGCAGCCTTTAAAAGGTTGATGGTGTTGTTAAACTATAACCTTAACAGGAAAGCATTTAGGGCCAAACATACACTAGTGTGAGCTGACCAGCGCACACAAATATAGCAGATAAACAGCACTGCAGTGAGCAGACTCATGAGCCACTTTTACTGGATTTCATACAGTAAATATTTACACTATATCTTTTTCCCTGACCATGACCTGTAATAACCCAGTGTTTTCTTACAGCATATTTATGTATCAGCCCTAACTCTTCTCTGAATGCACACGCCAGTTCTAGTATCATTTCCAGTAGCCTCAACCTCTGCTAGCCCTCAACTTTGCTCTATGCTCATACAATAGTTCATCAGCAGGCTCATTTTTTGGTCCCCTAAAAAATAAAAATGGGAGGGGTTCTACTGTTTATAAATATATACTACAGAATTATTCCCATTTCCTATAGAATTAACCTGCTTGGAAATTGCTGATATGAAAAAAATCAATAGAGCAACTTGTCCCAACCCCTGCCTATTTGATCATAATTGTTTATAAATGTATTTAATTAAAGGGGTTGTTTAACTTTTAGTAGAGAGGGATATTCTGAGACAATTTGCAATTGGTTTTCATTTTTTATTATTTGTGGTTTTTGAGTTATTTAGTATTTTTTTTGAGCAGCTCTCCAGTTTGCAGAAATTTCAGAAATCTGGTTTTTAGGGTCCAAATTACTCTAGCAACCATGCATTGGTTTGAATGAATCAATGGAATATGAATAGAAGAGGCCTAAATAGAGTTATATTTTTAAATAGCATTTGTTTTTGTAGGTGGGGTCAGTGACCCCCATTCTAAAGCTGGAAAGAGTCACAAGAAAAAGACAAATAATTAAAAAATCATAAAAAAAGAAAAACATGAAGGCCAACTGAAAAGTTGCTTATAATTAGCCATTCTATAACATTCTAAGCATTGCCTTAAAGGTCAACCACCTCTTTAACCTCCCTGGAAAAAATCCTGGGGATACTGCACTACCAGATTAGGTGCCAGTTATTCCCGTAGCCTCAGGTCAGCACTGCCTGGAATCTAGTGTGACTGCCATCTAGAGGTAATGTAGGATTTGCAGCACTGAGAGCTAGGAAGGATAGCATTCACGGACTAATAACATCCAATATAAGCATTAATGCATATGCAAATAGAATAGATGCAGATACACACACCAATATGTTTTTTTTTTTTTACCCTAAATTCAGGTCTGAATTGAAAATCAAAATAGGCCCTGGTTTTTCAGGTACAGAGATCCACACTAAATTTTTGACTTTTTTTGGCACCTTACAGCAGCCACTCTGGCATTTGCCAGAACCCACAGATTGCCAGTCTGGGCCTGATTCCAGTGTACAGATAGAAAACTAATTAACCAACAGGTTGTATTGCTACTCATAGAAATGGCCCTGGTTGCCATCTTTATTGTGCCTCTCTCTTCCCCCCGAATGTACCAGAAGAATGCCTCTCCTCTTCTGAGTTTCCCGGACGGAGGTGCTCCCTGTGGGTGCCTCTGGAGAAGCCTTTGTGCTTGGGCCATGATTGCCACGAGCATGGTCAATTGCAATGTTGAAATTCTGCACATGCACAATAAGGCGCGCAAGTCTCTCAATGGGTGCCTTTTTTCTTTTACAGTTCTCCTTGCAAAGAAGAAAGCAGAAGGAAATTGGTTAGAAGAGAATGCGCTTCTTGCTCTAAAACCAAGTTACTGGATAAAAGACTATGCTCTAAATGCCTAAAAGAAGCTTCTGGGGCAGCTCCTGCGCAATTCTCAAATGTTAGAATTTGGATGAGAGACATTTAGCCATTCTATGACCTCAATGGTTTCCCAGGTCTTTAAAAATGTGGATCCTTCCAACCCACAAGGGAAGGAACAGCTGACTGCCTGGGTTGAGTCACCCCATTAGGAAACACTAGGTCTTCTGGGTCACAAGGCGAAGGTTCCAATTATGGCTCAGGTGACGATGATGATTTACCCTTTAATACTTTAAGTTATAAAAACACTTAAAGGGGTGGTTCACCTTCAAGTTAACTTTTAGTATATTGTAGAAGGGCCAATTCTAAGAAACTTTTCAATTGGTCTTCATTATTTATTTTTCATAGTTTTTTAATGAGTTGCAGTTTTCTTCTGTTTCTTTGCAGATTTCAAATGGGGGTCACTAACACCATCTAAAAACAAATGCTCTGCAAATGTATTGTCCATCTGCTATTCATATTCCAGTCTCTTATTCAAATTAATGCAGGGTTGTTAGGGTAATTTGTACCCTAGCAACCAAATTGCTGACACTGCAAACTAGAGAGATGCTGAATAAAAAACTAAATAACTATAAAACCACAAACAAAAAATGAAAACCAATTGCAAATAGTCTCAGAATATCACTTTCTACATTATACTAAAAGTTAACTCAAAGGTGAACAACCCCTTTAACCGTGAAGAGCAAGGAGATCTTCTTACCAAACAAGATAAGATGTTAAAGTTTGTATCCAAAAAGAACCATTTGTCATTAAATCCACTATTAATGCAGAATTGAAAATCCCAGATAAGAAACCGGTGACCCCCGTGAAATTCAAAAATTTGTTCTCCTTTCCTACAGAGTTGACCAAATCCTGGGAAATTCCGCTCAAAGTAGATGAGGCCGTCACCAGAGTAGCCAGACAAACTACTCCACCCAGGAGTCTAAATGAAAGACACCATGTAAAGAAAAAGAATCCAGAGAAAAGAATACCTATAGGATTCCCAGGAACTCGTTTAGAGAAACGAAACAATACAAACCTGATAGACCTTTTCCAGATAATGGAAGCCTAGGAAACAGGCTCAGCCCTTTCCTGCAAAAAGGGCTGAACAAAAGAAAGATCATGAAAGGTTTGGGAGCCCCATCACACGTGGGGAAATCTTGCGGACTTCCAGATAACAGATCTTTCTATAATTTTGATCATCATACCATAACCTACTAGAAAATCATGTAAAATGAACCCAATAGGCTGGTTTTGCTTCCAATAGGGATTAATTGTATCTTAGTTGGGATCAAGTACATGGTACTGTTTTATTAGAGAGAAAAAGGATAAAATAGAGTGTATGGGAGACTTTTGCCTTTCTATAATTCTGAGCTTTCTGGATAACTGGTTTCCAGATAACGGATCCCATACCTGTACTTTGCACTGTATTGCTGGACAATACGTGTTTTTATATACAAACTCTCACACTGACATTGCATGATAATTGCATCTTTTGTGCCATGATCGTTGGCAGTATTCAAAGCTCAAAAAATATAAATGATGGCATGCTTTGTAGCCATGCATTCAGTCATTCAAAATAAGATACATTTGTGTCTGTGCAAATGGTTTATTGCAGCGATGAAAACACACTGATGGGAAACCAGATCTTCTTTGAAGATGTATCCGTTATCTTTTACAGTGCTGGCACACAAATTTTTTTCAAATAGTACATTACAATCAGCGAACTACAATTTTAAAATTAAAATAAAACTGTGGGTGTGGTTAAAGGGGGGTGTATAAATTCTGGAAAAACATTTACGTGCCTTTTTTGGTATCTGTTTTATCTGGATTTCATTCTCAAAATATGCAGTTACGCAAATATATAAACCCTTTACAATTACCCTATGGGAGACTAAAGGTGGCCATATTGGATAAGATTCGCTGGTTTAATGAGGTTGCCAAACTAGCTGATCTTAAAGGACCAGTAACATCAAAAAATGAAATTGTTTTAAAGTAATAAAAATATAATGCAGTGTTGCCCTGCACTGTTAAAACTGCTGTGTTTGCTTCAGAAGCACTACTATTGTTTACATAAACAATCTGTTGTGTAGCCATGGGTGCAGCCATTCAAATGAGAAAAGGCTCAAGTTACACAGCAGATAAGCTCTGTAGAACATAATGTTATCTGTTATCCCTAACTTATCCTGTGCCATATAACCATTTTTCAATTTCCGCTATTGCTACTCAGCAACTTGTTTATATGAACTATAGTAGTGTTTCTGAAGCAAACAGATCAGTTTTAACAGTGTAGGCCAACAGTACATGATATTTTCATTACTTTAAACCACTTTCCTTTTTGGTGTTACTGTACCTTTAACAGGATATGCCCACCAAAAAAAAAGGCGATATCTGGTTAATACCAGGGCCAAACGATCGGATTATAGCAAAGGAAATGGGCGCAGAGAGGTTGTTGAACCACAACTAGGCAATGCATTCCTCAATTGCAGGAAAAAACCAAACCTTCCTGATCGAGATAAGACTTTTTGGCCTGATATGGATCAGGGAGACCTGTCAGAAGCCCCCACACATGGGCAAATAAGATGCTGAATCAGACTAAGGGACCAATATCAGCATCTTTAATCTGCCTTTGTATGGCCACCTTTAGAGCACAGACACACAAGCAGATTCAGGGAGATTAGTCTCCTAGCGGTCTTCTTCAGGGGGACTAATCTCCCTAAACTGCCTCCCCTCTAAAACATAAATCGCTGGCAGGATGGTCTTCGGATCTCTGTTTTCCGAAGTCGCCTCACAAGGAAGGAAACTTTGGAAAACGAATTGTTCCCAGTGCCATCCAGCTGTCGATTTTAATTCTTGCCAGCATGAAGGCAGTTTGGGGAGATTAGCTGCCCCCAACGGAGAGATTTGTCGCCAGGCGACTAATCTCCCCTAATCTGCTAGTCTGTCTCTGCATTAGGAATAATGTAGTGGTTTTATGTGGAAAGATCAGCTGGCAAAGGGTTTTTATACACCTCCGGGTTTAAATGTCATAGTATGGACATAAGTCTAGGTGGCTTCAGAATATAAAAAGTGTCACTGTAGAGGGCTTCACATCTTTCCCTCATTTGCTTAGCTTTCCATTTAACTTGAGGGCAAACTATAAAGAAAATGAAAAATAAACAAGAAACTCAGACAAAAAGTCAAAAGTTTATTGGCCACAGTAAACATCTAACAAAGTTTATTCCAGCTAAATATATTGACATGATTGTGATACACATGTAATCCAATTAAAAATGGTGTAACTATGCACTAATGTTCACCTTTTAGCAAATGTCCATTAAATCACTACAAACAAAAAAACACTCCCATAACACACACACTATTACTTCTTGTGATACACTTGGCAACATTTACAATCATTGAACCTTAAATTAGCGATTGATGAAACTTGGACAGTGGGAACTGCATTTCCAGTAATGAAGGTTGGGGCTACACTCTAAGGCAGTGATTTTCAACCTTGTGCCTCCAGCTGTTAAGAAACTACAAGTCCCACAATGCATTTGCCTGACTGTGGCTGTCAGACTCCTTCATTGCATTGTGGGACTTGTAGTTCCTTAACAGCTGGAGGCACAAGGTTGAAAATCACTGCTCTAAGGAGTATTATATGCATTTGACAATTTTAAAAACATGAGTAGAAGTTACATTTCCTATGGGAGCAGCCCCAATTACTATACACAAGGCAGTCACCTGAACCTTTGATCCTGAATTGTTTCACAGCAAAACTGCGCAGTGTGCCATACGTTTAGCACCCCCAGTTGTCCACAGCAAGAAGGAACAGGAATCAATTCCACATATTTTGGTTGTGCTGTTTTTCTTGGAGATGTATGGGACAGTTGAAAAACAGTCCAGCATTGCCTTTAGCTGGCTGGTGAAATAAGGGACAAGAAATGCATTATAAATGACCATGATTTAAACCCAAATTCCCAAAAATGTGAATGGTATCTATAGGCAACCAGTAGTTCTCGGTCCTAGCACATGGAACAGCACCTTTGCTGAGCCTACGTTTCCATAATGCTGAAGGAGTTTGGACAGAATGCTCCCCAGCTCTACATTATGGTACTATGATAACTTTACTCTTCAGGTACAATGCCAATATACCATCACCAGCAATAAACTATATTGACAAATGTTGTCCAAGTCTGTAATGTGCTAATAATAAACTCACATCATACTTTCTATCAGATCTGCAAGACTCCCAATTTGTTTCTTCTGTGAAATGCCTTCTCTCTTTACCAAAGTAGAAATCATATAACGAAGCCTGGTTATTTTTTTTTTTTTTTTTTTAACATTCTACCAAAAGCCAGCATTTAAATAGTGTAATGCCAAGTAAGGCAGCGGGCGTTGGCTCTTGGATAAAGAAGTTTAAATCGCAGAATGTTCCAAACACATTTGGTTAAGTCATGGTTATTTTCTCCTGCCCACTTGCACAATTCTATGTATAGATCTAACAAAATACATTGCAAACCAGTACAAATGTACCGGAGCGCGCACCCGAACCTCATTTTTTTGCCACGAAAAAAACAATAAAAACTCACATTTTGCTTTCTATTCATCCGAGGACAAACAAAACAAATTGGCTGTCCACTGAGAAGCCCTCTGTATAACGAGAGATGCTTCTTATCTAAAAGCATAACATGCTGTATGTGGGAATGGTGGGGGTTGTTTATGCAGAGGCTTCTCAATGAACTGTTGATTTGCTTATGTTTGGATGAACAGAAACTAGATTGCAACTTTCAGAATTTATCCTGTTTAGTCAAATAAAATCTATTAAAAAAAATTATGAACAATTCCGAATTACACCTGATTTCCATCTTACGGCCAGAATTAGTATAAAACCACAAAAGGTGAATTGTGTGGGGTGATGTAGCCCACGTCCCAAGTGGTTCTATTCTAAACAGGTGTATTTAAATATACTGGGGAGATCCCCCACACAATCAGTAGATATCTACCTGTAAATGAAGTAAAACAAGATTATGTTGACACACATCAAAAGTCCTTCTTTAAATCTATTTTTAGTATCCACAAAATGAAACATTTGCACTTTTTAAAAAAAAAAATCCTTCACATAAGCGTAGCTTGGTTATAAGATTGGTTTCTTATAGCTACTATAAAACATACCACAAATACAAGGAATACAAGGTTATTTTGTGACACGTATATTCTCCCACCAACAAATTCACAATTCTGCCTGTGGGAAGGAAACCATAGAAATGTTGCTGCATGCAAAAGTGCAGACTTACCATGAAGACAAAACTTCCCATGTGCCGTTGCCCTAACCTGTTAGATCACTTGCAGCAATTAACTACATGGGCAATGTCACAAGGGTGTATGACTGCAACCCACAGGGGGGTCATTTATAAACACTGGGCAAATTTGCTCCTGGTTAGTAATCCATGGCAACGAATCAGATTGTTTGCTCAAGTGCGGATTTGCCCATTATTTATTTATGAGCCGCAGTGTTTCCAGTCAAAGGGAAGCAACACAACAAAAGCAGAAGTTTTTAACCAAAGCTTTCAAGCAGCATCTATCAAAATTCACTGTGTGATATAAGCAGTGGCGTAACTACCAGGGGAGCAGGGGGTGCAATTGCACCAGGGCCCACTCCCTCTCGGGGCCCACAGGAGAGGCTAGGAGAACTCCAACTCATGGGGGTGAGCCCAATAGGGGGGCCCGGGTGCCAATCCCTCACCAGGGCCCACCAGTGAGTAGTTACGCCTCTGGAGATAAGCCATGTGTTAAACCAATTCGACGACTTTATTAAGGCTTTTGTTATTTTGAAGGGAGCATAGAGCTAATGAAGCTTAAAAGCATGCCATCTCCATGAAGGAAACAACAGTTAAGGAATTAATTGTGAGATATGCTGAACGACACATCAATGTTTAAGGCACTGTGGTATTTACATTCAAGTCACATCAGTAGATATTATACAAACATCTCCAATTTTAGAAATTTTTTGACCAATTTTTTTTTTTTTTAATTAAAAAAATCTAATCAATTTAAAATGGAAAATGGAATAAAGCTTAAAACCAAGAATATTCCCCCAGAATGTATGTACATTCAGTGGAACATGACCTTCTACTTTTATCTTATTCCATCATGAATGATGATGTAGTTTTGCTGACCCTGGATGGCACTAAATATAGTAAGAGGAAAATGCGTGCATCTGATGTTAGAGAGAAAAAAAAAAAGTCTCAAAGCAAAACTAAAAGTATATACACCTAGAACAACGCATTATTTTCAGTTTTCAATACCCAAATCTTATTTAACAGAGCACTTTATCGGCCTCCCAAATGTTTTTCTTTCTACCGGAGACAGTTTTAGAAAAACGCAAATGACTGATGTTGCTTCTCCAAAGTTCACCACTAGTGTGACGAGGGTCGTCTTCATTTCCATGATTATTTGGCAAGGAGGAAGGATTGCACTAAAAAAATAAAAGAAACAACATTTTCAAAACACAAGCTCAAAGCATTGTTGAATTGTGAAAAGATTTTTATGTGGGAAAACTGACAAAACTAAATAGATGTATATTATACAAAGGGCTGTGCATGTGGCTGTAGCTCCTCATCTGATGATGCACCATGAACTCCAGGTTTAATAGATTATTGGAACTATGGCTGTAAAAAACATTTGCATGTCTACAACTCTGTTCTAATTGAAGGTGGGGGGATTACATGTTAAACCTTAAAGGGAATTCTGAATAAAACAGTCCTAAAGACAGCGAACCAATTTGGTCAGTGTAAACAGACATGTTCATACCATCCCCAATATGCTGGAGTGACAAAGTGGGGATTGTGTGGTAAAACCACCCAAGCTTCAAGCCCTGACTTGCTCAGGAGATATATGAATTTGCTATACAAACAGGCCATGGTGATGCAGTAATGGCGGAGCTCACCCCATGCGTTCCATCTCCTGCTTGACCGCTGCTCTCATGATATGCCGACTAGAACAATCAACTGAATTGCTGCGGAGTGCAGATCAAGATGCGTTTGGGAGTCTGGTACCTTTAAATAATTTTCTGCTTTATTTTTACAATGGCGGGTGTACAAATCTAATGCATTTCGTGCCCGTAAGCTTGGCACTTCATCAGAGTTGAAGTGATGAACATCATCAGCGATGATCTGATCTTGATCAGCGCTCCGCAGCAATTCAGTTGATTGATATATAAAGTTGGACAGATTTCCCTACAGAATAGGGCAGAAGGATTAGTGGTAACCCAACAAAACTTCCAAGTCTGCCATCATAAGCCAAGATCATGTGAAAAAAGCATTAGCTTATCTTAGGTTGTAATTCAGGAACTTATTGCATCAATTTAAACACAGTTCAATGTGCCTTCTTCCTATTACTAATTTAAATTGCCTGGGGAAGGCTTTCTCCATTTTTTTTGCTAACCAGAGGGCAACAAAGTGGGGTACGTGCTAGAAAAGAACATGGGGTTCTTATTTTAATTTTTTACACCTGTTTTATTGATAGCAGCACAGCGTGCCCACACAACACAGTTAAGAGGTCAACTCTGGTCTAACCGGCTGATTTCAGCATGATTTGCAGAGTATCAGATTGGTTGTGTTGAGGTGGGCAGGGACATCATGGTAAATAAAAAAAAAAGTAAAACTTTTTGGAAAAAAAAAAAAAAAGCTGCCATTTGTATGAAGAAGCTGCAATATGTAATCAGAGAATCATTCTCAGACCTATGCCACGGATACTGCTTTCAATGGCAGGCAAGTGATTTAACAGCTACTACTCTGAAAAGACATTTATAGCAAAAACATGGTACAGTATCATTAAGGTGAAGAAAGGATTTCCCTTTTCAGGTTTACGCTGTCTTCAGGAGACAAATTTAGCAGGAAAGGGAAGGAAGCAATGGCCACCCAAACAGTCCATCAAAATCTCAATACTGCTTCTGTATATAGAATGTATTATAGCAGGATTATTTCCTAATAGAACACATGTTTTTAGCTCCTACCAAAAAGTATTAAGTTGTTCACAAGTATTACTGACCTTGCGGCTCTGCTTGATCCCCTTTATAGCTCTCCATGTTTACATTTTCTGGGTCACCTTTATAGTGAAAAGTAATACATAAACGTCTTAGGACTAGGTCACACAAGTATCAAGTCAAACAACATTGTGTCTAATTTTACTATGTATTAATCCAAGCACTTTGATTCAGTCTGAATTTCACTGCTGTATGCAGATTTAATAAGGGTTGAAGTGAATTTTCAAATAAAACTAGAATTTTAATTTGAGGTAATTTTGGGATACTTTGACTAACGAATAGCCAAAAATTCAATGTGAATTGGGGGAAAAATAATAATCGTAATTCTGAAGTACTGTCTCTTTAAAAAACGTTGAATTCTACACTTCGCCACCTTAAAGCTGCCAAATTGCCATCGTAGCCTATGGGGGACCTCCTGGAACTTTTAATGAAATTTTTTTTTTTTAAGTCCTAGAAATTTGAAGGATTTTTTCTCAAAATCGTTCGAATCGAACAATGCATTAGAACAATTCGAAGTCGATCGAAAACTGACCTATTTGTTCCATTTTCAATTGAAAATGCCCCCCCTCCCCCCAAAAAAATTCAATGGTCAAATTGAAGTTTTTTAACTTCGAAATTTGATTCTTGGTAAATCTGCCCCTGAATGTAAAGACTTAGAAGAGATTATTACATGATTAATATTGGTATGGCCATATTATACCCAGGATCCCATATCATGAGGATGAAAAAAGCTATAAAAAAAGGTGTTTGCCAGTAGATCCACGACAAAATCTATGTTTTAAAAAAAAAATATTCTTGGGATTACATGAATGTTTACTGCATTTTATTAGTATCCCATATTATCATAGGGCAAAGTATTTATGTTTTTTTTTTTAGTTTGTCCCTCCAACAGCACCGCTTGTTGACATCATGATCTGATGCACGGATAGTGTCACTCGGCACCATCAGGTACGCAGCACTAATTCCAGGCAAGGAGCTGCCCTGTTTATTTCTACCCATGTATCTGAAATGTTGAGACTTCGGGCCATGAGTTTGTGCTTGGAACAGTAACACAAATAAAGCCTTATGGAAATGGTTGCAGAATTTGTACGTGGACTCCCTCATCCTGCACACATACCCTTATTGCGCACGGGCCACCTGCAGCACGCAGAGATATTTTGTAAGCCCCAAAGGAGGTAGGTGCAATTGAATCCCCAGCCTGCCCCTAGTAGTTCCACCACTGACTAGGAGATAAGAAACATACTTTGTATTTCTAACTACCACTAGTCTGTGCTTATTTAAAAGACTTACCACTAGATTCTTTGAAGCACAGTTTTTTCTTCTGGTAAGCTATAAAGCTTGATACTGCCCCAACAGCAGCCGCACCAACTGCGCCCACTATTCCAGCAATCAAGTTGTTTTTTTCTGCAAGAAAAAAGGGTTGTCAAAATCACTTAAGCCTTACATAATGTAACTATTTGAAGCAACAAATCTCAACAACCCCACTAGGCATTCTAGCTTCCTCTGTTTCACTATAAACCAGTAGTCCCCAAATCTGCGGTACTGATTTCCCAAACATGTGAACTTACACCAATAGAAGGAGAGCCCAGACTGAAGACAAGATAGCTGGTAATTTAAGGAGAGGGAATGCTACTGTCTTAGATTGCAATGGAATTATAGGAACATTTTGCAACCACATTCTAAGCTAAAATTTGCCCCCAAAATGTTTGCCTCTAAAGCACGGGTCCCCAACTGTAATGACAGGAGCTTTATCAATGATGGCTCATGGCAATACTTCGATACAAATAGAAGACTTTGATGGAAATACAAGACAAAGAACGATTAGCAATGGTGGCTCATAGTAATACTTTGATAGAAATACTGGGGTATAGTTATCAAAGAGTGAAATTCTGCCACTCTCCATTCATTTCTATGGGATTTTTAAAGGCGTATTTATCAAAGGGTGAAACTTCACTTCACCCATTGATAAATACACCTTTCAAAATCCAATAGAAATTAATGGAGAGTGGCAGAATTTCACTCTAGTGGTGGAATTTCACTCTTTGATAAATTTACCTCACTGTGTAAGACAAAGAAATGTTCAACTGCTGAACCCACTATGGTATACAAGACCATATAACCTATAATTTTGTATAAGGAAGCTATATGCAAGAGCAACTATTGAACTGAATTAGTCAATGACCTAATATGTTTATAACTTCTCTTACTTCCTAATATGTTCTGAAAGAACTCTTGTAAGCTTCCTTCATTATATAATTATTCAGAATATGTACTGAAATACTAATAAATTATAAGATAAGATCTCTGCTTTGGATGCGCTTGTTGGATCAGCGCATGGGAAGCAAGATCTGTTGTTCACCAAGTGGTTTAATGTTGGAGTTCATTGTTTTGAGCAAATAAAATTGGGGGGTCTCCAATTTGTTCTACTGTGGCGTAGTGCACATAATGCCCAGGTCCATTGATTCCTGCTTGAGACCTCTCTGCTGACTGATCTGGGATCTCCCAGTTGCTTGGTGCAGATGTTAATGTAGACTCAAATGGTGATGTATTGCTAAATGATGCAATTGCTGTTATATTGTGGACTGATGCATTCTTGATTATCCCTCTGATTAACTGCTTATTGAGGCAATCACTGTTATATTGCTGATTGATGCATGCCTGATTGTTTTGTTTAAATTATCTCATTGGTAATAAAGCATGCTCAGTGTACAAAATGTGGTTAATGAATTTCCGAGAGACTTAGAACTTCAAGTAAAACAACCTTTTGTACCCGTGGCAAACTATGTTCTGGTAAATGCCAGGGGGGTTGTTATGAATGGCCATAGACAGTCAGTTTAGCAGAACAGGTTTTTGTTATGCAACTAAACAGGTCTCCAAGCAAGGAATTCAACAATAAGCACCTGATTTGAAGCCACTGGGAGCATCATCCATGGGGTTGGTGAGCAACATGAGCCACTGGTTGGGAAAGCCTGAATACCTCTTCTGTAAGCTCTCAAAACTCTAATCTGGTCCCTTTTTAAATGCTACTAAGGAAGAAAACTCAATAAGCCACTTTTTAGGTTGTCATGCCAGGGCCACCTTGCACTGGCATTTTAAGAGTTAATACTGGAAATACTCTGTCTCGGGCTCACACAGAGACCTTTGATTGCATGTGTCACCAGGGGGGCTGTGGAAAGGTGACATCCATATCTGTCTTCTGAGACGGTCTGGAGCCACACCATTTGGGCAAGGAAGCTGGGCCAGTTTTTTCTTTGATCGACTGATCAAAGAACAGAGCTGATAGCTAGTAGAAAATTATGGATTATAGGAAAGAATCAATATCTCCTGTGTCATAGGATTCACATCCTCATAACTTACATATTGGTTATGAGGAGGTCACAAGCTTCCTAACAATACCAAACAGGGCCAGCCTATACCCACCAGTTAGGAGGGCTGGTTCCTGGGGGTCTGGAAAATGGGAACCAATTAGTGTTTGGTATTTTTCTGTTTGCCCACATATGGATCAGTTTGCCCGTGTTTTTATTATAGTATTGGGTACTGGCAAGTACCCATATTATATTAAGGGATATTGGGGAATCTTTCCTGAAAGTAGCAAACCCCTGCAGGGGGTCATAAATGACAAGTTCCTGGGCACTCCTACCTCCTGCATAAGGTAATGAGGGGAGTGTCCCAGCAGGAAATAAAAAGGTAATAGATCCACCATCACATTGTCATACAAGGAGACTCCATTTTTCAGCGGATTGTATGCCCAGCTTTCAACTCCTGCCTCAGAGGATACATAAGGAAAGAACTAACTGTGGTATAGTAGCTTTCTTTGTGTTTTTAATCCCTTTTATTTTATTTACTGTATTTGCAACTATATGTCATCTTTGTAATATCATATTCAATACATGCACTGTTATTTTTAATATTAAATACCATTTAATATGTTAGTCCTTGTGCTCTAAACGAACTCATAGCCCATATGAACGCTTGGAAAGGGAAAGTTGCCTATTTGTATGTTGGATAATGTGAATTAACCCTTTGGCTGCTGGAGTGCTTGTTAGACTAGTAGGATCTTACCCTGACTAACTACCATAGGAGAGAGTGTTTGATGTATTGTGTAGTGCGAGTTATTACCCATTATAGAGGGCAGGGGAATAGTCACATTAGGTTTCTATCGTCTGTTAAAGATAGATGGTGGCAGCGAATGAACTTTGTGGGTGTTGGTGTGTTTTGGGGTGTCTGATGTTAGTCTAACCTGTGTGTAAGGTGATTGAGAGACTGAGTGTAACCCCCTTGTAGCCAAACCCAAGAGTTAAGTCTGGTGGAGTGTCGTGTCTTTGTGACATCGGTGCTTGCCCATTTAGTGCTACCTTATTAAGGAGTGGCTACCGCAGTGTGTGTCTGTCATACTATACTGTATATGCATTGTACTGCGGTTATGCTTTACCCACACCCAAGGCTATTATAGTAGTTACTCACCATATTAGTAATTGTGGTTCTAAATGCAAGCCAAAAGGCTGTTCAGTGAATTAATAGCAAGTTTATTAAAAAGAAGTGCTCTGGTTTAAGGTTCTGCTACCCATTGTTTTGGAGAACAGCGGTTACTAGCGCTTTGCACTAGATCATTTCAGAATTTTGTTAATGAAAACTTACGTTCTCCTTCTCCTTGCTTTTCTTCTGCGTCTGCAAAGACAAACAATGATCTGATTTACTGACTTGCTCCAAGTCAATAAAGAACACCATTTCACCAAGTTAGCATGCATAAAAAAACCAGAAAACTAATGTCCTCAATTTCTGCTGCACAGGGCTATTAAGAACAATAGGTTACAAAAGGAAGTGGTTCTGTTCTCTACATAAGTTGATACATCATCCTTGGCCCCGCTGAGCAGAATCCTTGCCTTTCATTAAGCCTAGGGCCAGACTATGTTTAGCATAGCTATAATCAAAATTATAGCATAGTAGACTTTCAACAACACATTGTTTTGTTTATATTTCCCTGAATAGGAACTTGGTGAATGGAACATTCCTTCTTCCCAAATGATCATTTTTAGATATTAATGTGAGCCCTGGCTTTAGCAGAGGTATTCTACATAGACATTGAAGGACACGTTTCGTTTTACCCAATAGCATTATTTTAGAATATTAAAAAAGTTATTGCTCCTTTAGATAAACATTAGTCTGGTTTCAGTCTTACCTTTGGGGTCTTCGGGTAAAGGCTGACCATCAATAAGATCCTCATTGCTGAAACGTCTTCCTAAAAGACACAAAGAGAAATCTCAGGTATGCATGATCCAACTAGTGAATACGCTTCAGCAAAAAATGTATCAATGAGGATATTGATGAAGGCTGAATAATGATAAAATAATGGGTGGTATCTTTACATTGATAGCCCCTCTACTGTAGGTTATAGACTGAGTAAGGAAATATTCAGTTTAAAAGACCAGTCATGTATTTTTAAAAGGTTCTTGAGGAACACATTACAACAATGAGAATGCAGGCCATTGGTCAAGGACTTAATCAACGAGCTGATGTGGTCCTTGCCCCAATGGGAGTTTGAAACCCGTTGGATATAAGTTAGGCAGGACAGTCAGAGGGTCCCAAGCATGGACCAATCAGCTGCCGACTCTGTCCAGAAGGACAGATTTTGCATCTTTTATTGGAGTTTGCATGGCAACTTCAGTAAAGAGCAATGAATGACATTTGACCTTTATCTTCCTGTGTAAGAACAAAAGCCACTAAGATTCTAGGTACAGGCAGATGAGATTTGTCCCGATGGGAAATCTGGCTTGATTGCAGGAAATGGTTTTCTTTCACATTTATCTGCAATTTAGCCAGATTGCCACAAGTGATGTGTTTTACTCGTGGCAATCCGAAGGTAAGGCAAAAGGGAAATCACATGTGGTAACACAGATTTACTGCATGAGAAGCAAAGTCTGCCAGTACCTGAAAATCAACTAAAGATTGGCTATGTAAACACGTCTTTTGCTTTTTGGAGCATGAATAGCTGCCCCCATGGCTACACAGTGCCTAATTAATATAACCTGCAGTTGTGTATCTGGTTATTTAATAGCTTCTTGCTGCTATGAATGCTCAAATGCAAAACTTAGGATAAAGAATTGTGGTGAATTTGGGCTGGTATACTGAAAAAATTGAATTTCGACCCTAGTTCTTTATTAAACTTTAGTTCTCCTTTAATGCCAGTCCAGTATTGGGGAGGCACAATGGCAACGTTAACAGTTATTTTCATATGATGCCGAATTATGGAGCAAGAAAATGGGAGAAACCATAAGTGAATTACTTCAGGGTAGTTTAAAACAAATCAGAAACAGCAGCCTGATTAGATGGATTGCATCAGAAGTCTAACACATGGAAATATTACAGAGAGGCTCAAAAATAAGACAGTAGGTCAAGCAACTTGTTTCACTGAAGATACAGCATTATTGGTACAAAAATCTTGACACAAGTGTTTGCTCAAACTGTGGAGAAAATATCTCCAGGACATACAAAGAGTTATTAATTATATTTAGCAGCATGGTGGCTCCATGGGTAGCATCTCAGTGCTCGGGTCCTGAGTTTGATTCCAGTTTCAGCACTAACTGCAAGGCATTTGTACTGCTGCAAAATACATTGGCACTCTAAAAATACACAATAACAACATGCTATTACTGTTCTCCCTGGGTATGTGTGTGGTGTACCCAGAGGAAACAAGCACACACACACTGCAAAAACATACAGACAGGTTAACTTAAAATCACCCTACGCAGAGTGAATGCTGTAGGAAATTAAGATTGTAATATTTACATGTGCATGATGTACAATATCTGTAAAGCACTGTCTCAGCTCTATATATATCACAAATGAAGTACTTTTTGTCAAAGATAACTAGATGACCTATAAGTGTTACTATGTAAAACAGTATGAAACATGCCCAGGTGCAGTAACCCATAAGACGTTTGTTTTAAGCGACCATTTAGTTGTAAATTTGTTTGGTAATTTAAGATTGGAACAAGTTACTCTGATTACTAGTGGAAAGCAATCACAAGTTATTTCTTGCATGTAGACTGTAAACCGGCAGAGTTGAGAAGAAAGTATACATAAGTGTGTATAAAGAGTGAAACAGGACTGGCTTGAACATATTTAAAACAAGAATCTTACCTCCACCTCCACCGCCAGGCTGAGGTTTGGGAGTTTCAGGGCCTTTATCTAGGGGAAAGAATTTTTTTTTCTCATCAGAAGTTAAATGACATTCCCATAAAATGTCACAGCCCTGACCCATGTCTTGGCATGTATATATGGTGTGGCAGCACAGGGGCCCCTAGCACTTGTACAAATGATTTCCAGGATAATAAATGGGTGGGGCGTAGGAGAGTGGATCTAAGAAACCTAAGGTCCTCAGTTTCTGCTGCGCCTGCACAGGGCTATTAAGAACAATAAGTTACAAAAGGAAGTGGTTCTGTTCTCTACATAAGTCGATACATTTCTCATCCCTGGCCCCGCTGAGCAGAATCCTCGACTTTCATTAAGCCTAGGGCCAGACTGTGTTTAGCGTAGCTATAATCACAATTATAGCATAATAGACATTCAACAACACATTCCTTAGTAAAGATATTGGTCCAGCTAAAAATGTGTGACTAAATGGATACAAAGAACATATATGCTAATGCAAATAAAATCCCTTTCCTTTTGGTGCTATTGGCCCTTTACATAAAACAAAGCCAACACTAGTTTTTGTTTGTATTTTATAGTTCATTGAAATATGTCAAGTTACTTCAAAAAAAGTTTGTAAGTAAAGTATAGTTTTTGTTTATATTTCCCTGAATAGGAACATGGTGAATGGAACATTCCTTCTTTCCAGATCATTTTTAGATATTAATGTGAGCGGTCACAGCCCTGGCTTTAGCAGAGGTATTCTACATAGACATTGAAGGACACGTTTCCTTTTACCCAATAGCGTTATTTTAGAATATTAAAAAAGTTATTGCTCCTTTAGATAAACATTATTCTGGTTTCATTCTTACCTTTGGGGTCTTCGGGTAAAGGCTGACCATCAATAAGATCATCATTGCTGAAATGTCCTCCTAAAAGACACAAAGAAATCTCAGGTATGCATGATCCAACTAGTGAATACGCTTCAGCAATAAATGTATCAATGAGGATATTAATGAAGGCTGAATAATGATAAAATGATGGGTGGTATCCTTACATTGATAGCCCCTCTGCTGTAGGTTATAGACTGAGTAAGGAAATATTCAGTTTAAAAGACCAGTCAGTAAGGCAGGACAGTCAGAGGGTCACAAGCATGGACCAATCACCCGCCGACTGTCCAGAAGGACAGATTTTTCATCTTCTATTGGAGTTTGCATGGCAATTTCAGTAAAGAGCAATGAATGACATTTGACCTTTATCTTCCTGTGTAAGAACAAAAGCCA
>CM044433.1:34318359-34347202 GCA_024363595.1 Xenopus borealis
TTACAAAAGGAAGTGGTTCTGTTCTCTACATAAGTCGATACATTTCTCATCCCTGGCCCCGCTGAGAAGAATCCTTGACTTTCATTAAGCCTAGGGCCAGACTGTTTAGCGTAGCTATAATCTAAATTATAGCATAGTAGACATTCAACAACCCATTCCTTAGTAAAGATATTGGTCCAGCTAAAAATGTGTGACTAAATGGATGCGAAGAACATATATGCTAATGCAAATAAAATCCCTTTCCTTTTGGTGCTATTGGCCCTTTACATAAAATAAAGCAAACACTAGTTTTTGTTAGGATTTTTATAGTTCATTGAAATATGTCAAGTTACTTCAAAAAAAGTTTGTAAGTAAAGTATATCTTTTGTTTATATTTCCCTGAATAGGAACATGGTGAATGGAACATTCCTTCTTTCCAGATCATTTTTAGATATTAATTTTTAGATATTAAGCGGTCACAGTCCTTGCTTTAGCAGAGGTATTCTACATAGGCATTGAAGGACAAGTTCATCTGTTTATCACTTTTTATATAATTGGTAGTTGAATTTCACATTTAACTGTAAAAAAAAAAAAATTTCTCAAAGTTGGTAAAGTTCTGCTGCAAAAGTAAAAACTATCACATCAGTGCTAGTGATATAAGAGACACTTGAGCATTTTACTTTTATTAGACTGATCACTTAGTTTTATAAAATTATTACTCAACAAATACTTTTTTTTGGCAAGTGGTTCTTGTTCTTTTAGAGAATATTACAAGGTATAGAAAAATTTACAATACAAATCTTTTACATCACAGTTAAAAGCTTCCCAAAACACGCCCTAAAATCTTCCTATCATTACAAGAAATGAAGAAAGTGACTTCAGTTTTATTTTTTCTACATGAGCTTCTACTGTTCGAGGACAAGGCTAAAAAAGTATCTAAAAGCTAAGCATCCATTAAACGATCTGCTATAAAGGAGAGGTCCATTTGCCGCCCCCCAAGCCACAAAATCTGATCCGAATAGTAGACAATGTATACCATGCAATGCAACCCTTGCCCAAAGGGATTTCTAATCTTAAAAAATAAAATAGATATCTGGACAGCAACCAGCAGTATATCACTTGGCCTGGTTATGCAAGGGTCCAGTAAACTATTAATCTGGTCTGTAGGGGCTAAGTTGGCACTGAATATATTTGGTGCTGAATTATTGTATTGTATATATTAAAAGGGGGTAAGGAAGCTCTTTGCTTTTTCTTATCTTCTAGCCATGGTGTTCCCATGATAATTCTCTGTGGGGAAGATGAGCAGATCATTCAGATAGAGGTAGACTTTTAGGTGTCGCTGCCTTATGTATGCTACCAGGCAATAGATGACCTTAGTGAAGACCTGATGTGGCTGTTTGAGGTGGAAGATGGAGAAGGTACAGGTATGCATATTCAGCTTGATCAAGGTGGAGATAAAAAAAATGTCCAAGTTTTTAACAAGAGGGCTTTCTTTCTAGCAATGACTACAACATATCCAATGTGGAATCACATATGAAATGGACCACATTATTTATCTTTGCCAAATAGAAATACTTTTAAATGGCTGGATTAGCTTTCAGAGACCACAGAATAAGAGTTATGGATACACATGCTGCAGCAAGTAGTAAATTAAAGAAGTGGCTAAGCAAGCCAAGATGTACTTAGGGCATTTCCTGTACATGAGTCAAACACTTTGGAAACCCCTAACAAGTATTTCCAAATGCTAAAAATCCCCACCAGGTTCCCTTCCTATAGGCCGAGTAGGGGAGGAAGAACATGGCACGGAGAGGCAGAGTATAGCGCACACGCAGGGAGCATAGGGCAAGGCAGAGCATGGCACACGCAGGGAGCATAGGGCAAGGCAGAGTATAGCGCACACGCAGGGAGCATAGGGCAAGGCAGAGCATGGCACACGCAGGGAGCATAGGGCAAGGCAGAGCATGGCACACGCAGGGAGCATAGGGCAGGCAGAGCATGGCACACGCAGGGAGCATAGGGCAGGCAGAATACAGCAGGAGACATGGAAACTTATCGGGACCACTCTAAGATGAACAGTTCATACTGTGCTACATACAGTGACAAACACTGCTTGAGGAGCATCAGCATTATGAGGTCTGAACAGGTGAGAAATGTGGGCACTTTCAGTCAGGTGTAAACAATGCAGGGGAGATTACAAATGTGAAGATTACGGTCTGAAATTGAAGTGTAAACCATTCAGGGGCTAGTAAATCTCATCATGCGGCCCGATGGTTGGACAGCACTGTCCTCAAGATACACTGGCATGTTTTGCAGCTCAATACATAGTTACAAAACAAGGTAGGTGAAAGACCATCTGTGACATATACCCGCCCAAGTACCTAAGACAGAACCAAGCTATTTGGAGAAGCAGGGCGCTAGAATGTCCAATTGGTTAATGGAACAAAAGGGCTTTGTGGAATGTAATAAATTGGGTAGTGTAAAAATACAGCCAAGTCATATTTTAAATTTAGATCAAACCAGACAGATATGGAGTGTTATATAGACCAGGTGATTTCATGTGATACACACAATGTGGTCTATCTTTTGGAGCATCGTCGTAGTTTGCAGTATGTAGGGTGAGGCCAAGCGGAACATATTAGGAATATTAGAAAAGGGGTTTTGATATGTAGGGGTCATTTATTAAAGGTGTGTTTTGCCTAAACATTTGAGTTTTTACAAGGGTAGTTTCAGTAAAAACTTTCAAGATTTATTATGACACAAAGCTGCAAAAATCACAAATCTGAAAATGCTCCAACCTGCCAAAGGTCTCTTGAACCATCTGAAGAGGTTTTTAGCCTTCATGACGTTCAGATTTTTTTCAGTGGTATGCACTTTAAAGCTCAGGTTGAGTTTTTTTTTTTTTTTTTTACAGATTGCATTCAATTGAGTTTTTTACATTTGGGTTCTTTCATGAATAAGCAAACATTCAAGGTCCTCAGACTAGACAAATGAGATGCTTTTAAAAGAAGGTCTCTGCCCAGGGACAGCTATCAGTAATCCATATATGGACTTATTACACCCTTAGCTCCCTGATCTCACTGCACCATGAATTTGATTCAGGTCGGCTACCTGGTTTTTATATACTGAAGGATACATTTAATCAGGTCTTACCATCACTCCCAGCACCACCTGGGTTTGGTTTTGGAGTTGGTTTTGGGGGTCCTAAAAATGAAGAGAAATTGAAAAATTAAGAATAGTGACATATGTTGGCAAATCATCCTCATAAGAAATATGGATTAGACAGGGGCAGAGGCAGCAGACTGATGGGGCCCAGGAGTGCAGGGGGCCCAGGAGTGCAGGGGGCCAATTGAGGCCCTAATTAAATGAGCAATTTCAGCTATATTTTAAGAGTAAGTCAACTGCCAAATACTTTGGGGCCCTCAATTGAAATTGTTGGAGGATCCAATAAGATCTAGTTATGCCACTGGATTTTAGAATGATTACCAATTTACTACAGTACATGTATAATACATTTTGATAGTATATCCCATATCCTAGAAATAAGAGACAGTTACATAACCAATATCCGACTTAAGTTAAGGGGAATTAAGAAGTTAGTATTTTTATCTTCATTAAAAAACTTTATTATTAACATGTATTTCTATAGCACAAGCATATTTTGTAGCGCTGTAAAGTAAATGTGATTAAGACTGAAAAAAAAAAAATTAAACAAGCGTCAACATTATTTGACTGCCCCACATTTAGCCAAACCTACTTGGGAGCATTTATTTTTCTAAGTCACACAATACATAAATACAACCCTGTAATGAACCTGAAGTAAGGATTTAGCAAAACAGATTATGAACGAGTCTCAGACAATCTGCTGGCAACTTACTCAAGGCAACCTAAATGTTTGGAAGCAACACACAGAAAACATGAGTGAGAACCAAAAAAAAAGTTCACATTTGTACAGTAACAAGTTTTTTTTCTCAAACTCTCTCAAATGTATTCGATTATATGCAAGAACTAAGCCTTTTATATAAACATTTAGAATATACCAGATACTTAATACATCATACATTTATGTGACCATGCAACCATATTCCAAATAGGGGTTCAAGACAAAATGATTGGGGTGGGACTCTTTAAAAGAGGTTGTTCACCTTTAGATTAAATATTAGTATGATGTAACCATGCACAGATTTCAATGAGAGACTAGAATATGAACAGGAGGGGGCCTGAATAGAAAGACTAGTAATAAAAAGAGACAATGATGCATTTGTAGCCTTTAAAGAAAAAATGAATACCAGTTGAAAAGTTGCTTACTATTGGTCATTCTATAACAGGGTTAGGGTGAACCGCCCCTTTATACTGGCCAACCCTCAACTTCACTGGCTTCAATCCTAACTCCCAAGCACATGCCAAAGAATATTATTAAGAAAGATTTAATTTAATCACTTCCTATAGAATTTCACTGATCTCGACTTACCATCCTCTGGCTTGGTGGGAGCAGCAGGTGGTTTTTTAGTTACATCTACCAAAAAAAAAAAAAAAAATGTAAATATATGTGTACACACATTACATACAGGTATTTCTTCTTAAAATATCACTTTGTACACTTCTTTCATTTTTACTGCATGTGTCCTGTCCCTTTTAATAAATGCTAACCAACTATAAGGTCTCCTACTTCTATGATAAAGCTACACTGAAGTCTTATAGTCACATATCCTTTTAAGGAGAACCAGAGCCTAAAAATGAATACGGCAAACTGAACTTAGTGCACCAGTCTAAGGTTTCAGCTAGTTAATAGCAGCAATGATCCAGGATTTCAAACTTGTCACAGGGGGTCGCCATCTTGGAAAGTGTCTGACACTCAAATGCTCAGTGAGATCTGAGCAGCTGTTGAGAAACTAAGCTTAGGGGTTGTCACGAATTATGAAGCAGAAAATTAGGTTGGACTCCAATATAAGCTGATGCTACAGGGCTGATGATTACATTCTAGTGCTACACTGGTTTCTGTGCTGCCATGTAGTAATCATCAACATTGTGACTATTCTGTATATTGTGAGTGGTCCCTAAGCTCAGTAAGTGACAGCTGCACAGAGCATGTGAATCAGCAGAAAAGAAGATGGGGAGCTATTGAGGCATATTTGGAGACACAGATCTTTACTGCTAAAGGGCTGTGGTTGCCTTGGGCTGGTACAGAAACACAAAACAATGTACAACATTTCTAGCCTACTACTTTAGTTTAACTTTCCTTGTCCTTAAAAGGATCCATCAAATGTATTTTTAGATGTAATAATGGTGTGTAGGTAGCTCTAAGTGCATTGTGCCCAAGCAAGCACTCCACAATATAAATGCTTTGAGATAAGCTACTGTTGCTCCCACTCAATGTACTTCAATACTACCCAAGTTGTGTACTTGCAACACCAGGTTTCTACTGCTTGGGTACTCTTGTCATGTCTAGCATAAGGTGAAGCATGGGAGAAGGTTCAGTAATGCAAACTATTTTTTATTAATTTCAACCTCAAAAATTTTAAAAATCTTCTCCAGTCTTCAGGATTTCTGCCTTTTGGATGGGGAAAGCGATAGGAGGTGTTAGAAATCATAGCTTCTCATGGTATTTAGATATATCTGGGGCTAAAGGCCCCAGTGTATTTGTGGTGACACCGCTTCTGCCCCTCACTATGTAATGTGTTTAGGATCTTGAGTTATTGTTCACAAAGGTCAGTGCATACTGTGTGTATATAGCTATATATCCTTTGCTGTACAAGTCAATTGAGGCTAATGGCACATGAGATAGTTATCCCCCACAGTGTACTTTAGTTGGCAGATACAGTTGTGCTCATAAGTTTACATACTGTGACAGAATTTATGATTTCTTAACCATTTTTCAGAGAATATGAATGATAACACAAAAACTTTTCTTTCACTCATGGTTAGTGGTTGGCTGAAGCCATTTATTGTCAAACAATTGAGTTTACTCTTTTTAAATCATAATCACTACACAAACTACACAAACAACCCTGATCAAAAATTGACATACTCCAATTCGTAATACCATGTATTGCCCCCTTTAACATCAATGACAGCTTGAAGTCTTTTGTGGTAGTTGTGGAAGAGGCAACAGTAAAGCTGCCCTTTCGTCCTGGCAAAAAGCCTCCAGTTCCCATAAATTCTTGGGCTGTCTTGTATGAACTGCACGTTTGAGGTCTCCCCAGAGTGGCTCAATGATATTGAGGTCAGGAGACCGAGATGGCCACTCCAGAACCTTCACTTTATTTTGCTGTAGCCAATGACTGGTCAACTTGGCCTTGCGTTTTGGATCATTGTCATGTTGGAATATCCAAGTATGTCTCATGCGCAGCTTCCGGGCTCCAAATTTTCCGTATTTCACCTGAAGTTATTTGTGGGGTTTTCCTTGCATTCCGAAACAAATTTTCTGGCAGTTGTGGCTGAAATTTTAGTTGGTCTACCTGACCGTAATTTTCCACTTCTTAAAGGACCGGTAACATCAAAAAATGGAATTGTTTTAAAGTAATAAAAATATAATGCATTGTTGCCCTGCACTTGTAAAACTGCAATGTTTGCTTCAGAAACACTATTGTTTATATAAAGGAGAAACGGTTCAAGTTACACAGCAGATGAGCTCTGTAAAACATAAGGTTATCTGTTATCCATTACTTATCCTGTGCCATGTAGCCTTTTTTCAATTTCCGCCATTGCTATTTAGCAGCTTGTTTATATGAACTATAGTAGTGTTTCTGAAGCAAACAGATCAGTTTTACAAGTGCAGGGCAACAATGCATTATATTTTTTATTACTTTAAAACACTTTCATTTTTTGGTGTTACTGTTCCTTTAATTAGAGTTTGAACACTGCTGATTGGCATTCTCAATTCCTTTGATATTTTCTTATATCCCTTTCCTGTTTAATTCTTTCCCCCAGCACTGGATGAAAGATGCAAGGGTCTGACAGGAGCCCAGAACGTCATTGGCCTTTTAACAAACCACTTATTGCAAGTAAACAGATCACGGTTATCTTTAATAGCCATTCTAACCCTTTTGTGTCCAGTTGTGTGCATGTTATCAGGCCAAATCACCAGGGTATGTAAACTTTTGATCAGGATCATTTGGGTAGTTTGTGTAGTGATTATGATTAAAAAAAAAGAGATTAAACACAGTTGTTTGACAATAAATGGCTTCATCCAAGCACTAACCATGAGTGAAAGAAAAGCTTTTGTGTTATATACTCTGAAAAATGGTTAAGAAATAATAAATTCTGCCAGGGTATGTAAGCACAACTCTAAATGCTTGAAGACATCCTAAAATTACTGGGAGGCAGTTTTGTCTATTCACCCACTTACTAAAATTCAGAAGTGTACCAGCAGTGTTATTAGCCCACGGAGCTACTATAAATTCATGGAACCAAACTCATCGGCACAGGTTCAGGGAGCTGCTATCTGGTTACCTTCAGGGGGAAAGGGAGGGGAGGCATTATAATTACGTGCAGTAAAGAGTCATGACTGAGGGCACCTGGGAAACTGACATGTCTAGCCCCAAATCAAGTTTAAAAATTAAAAATTAAAAGAAATTAGCTCTTTTTCCTGTGGCAGTATTCCTTTAAATACTCCTTATTGGCCATCTTTCATTCTCTTTCCATTCCTGATCGAGCAAGCAATTACAAAATCAGCTTACCGACATCATCATCGTCGAAGGCTTGATTTAGACTGAAGTCATCTTGACCTGTTGAATACATATACATATCAAAATTTAGCAGTGCATTTTCAAAAAAATTACCTCACATCAATTGGTCTATTTGGCTGGTGCAACCAAATGTGAAAAGCCCAGGGATTTCATAAGAAATGCTACAATATCCATTTTTTTGAAAGATAAAGAAGGTAAGGCAATAAAAGGTCTAGTAACCCATAGCAACTAATCACAAATTTGCATAAGTCACCTGTACTTTTTATGAATATTACCCATAAATCATTAAATACTATATAAATGTGTCTATTTGGGTCCTGTGCTCTAAGGGAAAACTGTAGCAATCAAAATGCCCTTCTATGTCTGAAGCTCCTTCCCGTTCATATGAATGACAATTCAAGACATTGGTTCTGTTGGGCATCAACTAGCAATACATTAAAGGGCTTGTTCACCTTCCAAACACTTTTCAGTTCAGTTCTTTTATTTCTGGTGAACAATCTGAAAAGTATTTTATTAACTGTTTCTGACTAATCAGATTTCTACATTCCATAGGGTATCAAAACATTGAACAAAATACATAGTTAAAGGATACGTCAACCCAATAAATGACTTTTCCTAATAAAAGAAAAACACAATTATATGCAACTTTCCAAAAATAATGTATTAAAAATTGTTGGTGCTTTAAAAGTTATTTGTAAATGTAATTGCTATTGAAAGCAGCATTTATATAACTCCTGGTTGTTACATTTTAAACCATGTTGCAGCTGGCTATCAGTTGGCTTATGCAACATTGTTTCAAAAGCCAGGGTCACCAGTAGAGAGAATAGAAAGGGACAGACAATAGCAATACATGTAGAAATAACTGAAAACCTATAGAAAAAGTGTAATGAATTTATATTGTAAAGTTGCTTAGAATCATGTTTTCTTCTATTAGGCAAAAATTATTTTTGGGGTTGACATCCTTTAAGGGTTTATAAAGGTTTTTAAGGGTGCAGAGCTTTAATCTTTCACAGAAATCGGAGTCAGTGGTTCTTATAACTGCACTGGGTAAAGTTTTATTGAGAAGAATACACATAAGAGGTCAGCGTAAAATAATAAGTCATCATATACTCACAAGGCATGATATCCGCACAGTGCTGTATTTTGAGTAGGAGGACTTATGTTTGCAGAATTAGAGAGGAACACATCAATTCACTTATATTTGCTTCTCCCTGAACTCCTCAATTCACTTACAGTTCTATTTGCTTCTCCCAGAACTCCTCTGAGTGGAACCCAGTAGAACTATCTAGCTGGTAATGCCTACATGCTGACACCCCTCAGTGTCACTGGGAACCTAGACCCTCTAACACTATAAGGGGCAGATTTATCACAGGTCGAATTGTAAATCCGAATTTTCAATTTTTCAATGGTTAAATTCAAGTAGGGATTTATTAAAATTCAATTTGAGTTTTTAAAAAAAAAAAAAAATACAAATTTTATTTTCAAAATTTATCATACTCTGGCCCTTTAAAGGGATTCTGTCATGATTTCTATGTTGTCGTTTTTATTTCTTAATTTCACTATTTACACTGCAAATAATTCACTCTTCCATGTACCATCCCTCAGTCAGCAAGTGTATTTTATTTTAATTTATAATATTTTTAATATATAATATTGGTGTGTAGGCAGCCATCTCAGGTCATTTCGCCTGGTCATGTGCTTTCAGAAGAGCCAGCACTATAGGATGGGAATGCTTTCTGGCAGGCTGTTTCTCCTACTCAATGTAACCGAACGTGTTTCAGTGGCTTTTTACTCTTTTTACGCTCGTTTGGAAATGTCGTCAGCAATTTCTGGCTAATGCATCTGAAATGGGCGGTCGGATCTCAGGTCGAATACACGTATAGCTGCCATGATATGGGATTTTTTAACCTGCCTGACTTTTGGCCAGATATCGATCAGGGAAACCCATTGGATGGCCCCACACATGGGCAAATAAGTTGTTGACTTGGTCTGTCAGCAGATTTTATTGGCCCGTGTATGGGGGCTTTGAGATCTACCAGGCAGCTGTTATCTTGAGTCAGTGACTGGTTATCTGGTTAACTTCACACTGTTCTATTAGGGTAGTGACACACTGGCAGATTTTTTTGGAGATTTAGATGTCTGGTGACTAATCGCCTGTTCTTCTATTCGACAATCTCCCCAAACTGCCTTCACGTGTCTTCCCATCCTGTATAATGAAGAGTCGCCTGCGCTAAGCACACGCGGCGCTTCGTTTTCCAAAGTTGCCGAAAGTTTCCTTGTGAGGCAACTTTGGAAAATGAAGCTCTGCGTGCTTAGTGCAGGAGATTGTCGCCAGAATCTGCCAGTGTGTCACTACCTTTAGTCTGCTGGGGGAAGAAAAGGAGGGGGTGATATTACTTCAACTTGCAGTACAGCAGTAAAGAGTGACTGAAGTTTATCAGAGCACAAGTCACATGACTCTGGGCAGCTGGGAAACGGACTAGCCCCATGTCAGATTTCAAAATTAAATATAAAAAAAATATTTGTTTGCTCTTTTGAGAAATGGATTTCAGTACAGAATTCTGCTGGAGCAGCACTATTAACTGATGAGCTTTGGAAAAAACATTTTCCCATGACAGTATCCTTTTAAGGTCTCTAATTCAACTATTCACCACCTAAAACTTGCCAAATTGCTGTCATTGGGAGAGGTCCAGGGATCAATTTTGAGTTGTCTGCAGCCTTCCTGACATTCACATTTTTTTCTGGAGAAAAAAGCACTTGAAACAAGTTTTAGTTCAAATAAAATTCGATTTGAGTTTTACAGTCTATTCCATATATAAAAGAGTTTAAAATTTTTTTAATAAGTTGAATTTTGAATTTATGGGAGTTTAGGCTAGTTTTTAGAAATCACATGAATTCGAAATTCGACCTTTGATAAATGTGCCTCTAACTGATAGAGTTCAAGCTGCTCAGCTAAAGAGCTTCTAGAGAGAGACCTATAAAAGGAAAACTCACACTGGTCTGGGGTTCCACTCTCAACTCCCCTGCCTTTAGAAGTAAGTCTCAGGCAAAAAAAAAAAAAAAAAACCCCTGAAACTGCATGGCTGCCACACATACATACGAGACCCGTACCCTACCGCAAATAACCCGCTTTTTTTGCAGGAAATCCGTGTCTACCCGACCCGCTGCAGGACTCATATGCATATTAACACAGTGCCACCTTGTGGCTAAACGAGGAACCTCTAAAGGCAATAATTTGCTCAGGAAGAGGAGCTAAAAGCCCCTTTGTACCCACACTTTAAGAGACTGAACAACAATAAAGGGAAACAATTGAACAGTTCCCTACAGAAGCATGGCTGTGCGGTTGATTTTCCCTTCGCACATACACCTAACTGCAACCCTAGAGTACTTCTGGGTATTCCATATACCCAAGAAGACAACCTACCACCTTTAAAAAGGGATAGTATATCCCTACATGCATACACCTCTGCCCAACATAATCATAATTAATAGACTAACAGGCATGAATAAATCTGCTGCTGATGAAACTTCTACCTGTTCCCCAGTGTACTACTCCAGCTGGCGTTTTCTTAGGGTGATTTGCCACCTGCTGGAAATCGAGGCACCTCTTGGGTCCCTGTTAATACTTCTTTACTGGGCAGAACAGGAATTGGCAGAGTCAAACATGACATGGCTATCTGCAGAAGAAGGCAACGTCACACAATTACACTATTCAGACGTTTCTCAAGAGTCGGCACAAGCTCTATTTACAGCACTCGTGCTGAGAAAGGGGGCATACTTCCACTTCTATCAACTTCTATCATTTGAATCCTGATTTAGGGTAGAATTCAGGCGCGATCCGACACGCTGAATTTACACGATGTAAATGTGGGATAAAGTCACAGCGTTGATACAATGCGCTGCGACTGTCCAATGCACACACAAAGGTTAAAGGGATTGTTGACCTTCAAACATCTAGTCGTTTTTAGATAGATCACCAGAAATAACAACTTTTTCTATTTGTGACCTTTTTTCTAATATTGAATTCTGATTTACAGATCAAAGGCCTGCCATCTACCGCTGGAAGGCCAAATAGAAATGTAGCAGACAACACCAACAAGGATTGCAATTAAAAAGCAAGGCTTAAAGTGATTCTGACACTAAAAAATGTATTTTAAAATATGAATGTACATTACATGTTACCTATAGGTCATGTTGATAATTTTTTGCTGAGAGCTTTGTTTTTGTATATAATTGTTAGTTGACGTTCCTAAGCCTGACTGACACACTGACTTTGCCAACCTGACTGTCCCATCTCAGCCTGTTAGTTACAGTTTCTAATGCTAATGGACTCCTGCTGCACAAATATGGCAGCCCCCTCATACAGGA
This sequence comes from Xenopus borealis, assembly GCA_024363595.1. Classification (NCBI taxonomy): domain Eukaryota; kingdom Metazoa; phylum Chordata; class Amphibia; order Anura; family Pipidae; genus Xenopus; species Xenopus borealis. Next base: position 34,330,392 of record CM044433.1, read on the forward strand.
ACATGGGGGATCAGACAGGTAATGTAAAAGCATTATACAAATACTTTATGGCAAATATAGAAGTAGCTTTCAAAGCCAGATATTATAATAGATGTTAAAAAAAAGAGTTTAATTTCAGGTGTCAGTAGCTCTTTAAGGATCTGGACGGGTACAACGTTTCGAGCCTGTATAATGGCTCTTTATCAAGCTTGACGTCCAGATCCTTAAAGGAAAACTATACCCGAAAATGAATTTTTGAGTAACAGATAGTTTATATCAAATCAAGTGACATATTAAAGAATCTTACCTACCTGGTATGTATATTTAAGTAAATATTGCCCTTTTACATCTCTTGCCTTGAACCACCATTTCACAATGGTCTGTGTGCTGCCTCAGAGATCACCTGACCAGAAATATTTCAACTCTAACTGTAAAAGGAAGAAGTGTGGAAGCAAAAGAGACAACTCTGTCTGTTAATTGGCTCATGTGACCTAACTTTATAGTTGGTTTGACATGTTTGTGTGCACCGTTGGATCCTAGGATCCCAGGAGGCCGTCCTTATTTTTTAAAATGGCTATTTTCTATTTAAGATTACCCAATGGCACATGCTAATAAAAAAGTATATTATTATGAAAATGGTTTATTTACATGAAGCAGGGTTTTACATATGAGTTGTTTTATGCAATATCTGTTTATAGACACCTACATTGTTTGGGGGGTATAGTTTTCCTTTAAGCCAAAGAAGTTGCAAATAAAGGCTTTTTAAATGGAATCCTTGTTGGTGCAGTCCGCTACATTTTTATTTGGACTATTTAAGTCGGTTGGAGTGGACACCGAATGACGCGCACCAAACTATTAATAAGATACTGAAATGTGTGGTGAGTGCTGGCTTAAATACTATTGTATCTAGGGTTGCCACCTGGCCGGTATTTTACCGGCCTGGCCGGTATTTTTGATGGTTGATCCCAATGTGATTAATAGGGAAAAAACTTAAATATATAGGAGGGCCGGTATTTTTTTCTAGAAAAGGTGGCAACCCTAATTGTATCTACCACTGGAAGGACTCCAATAGGGACGCTGTTTAGTTACGTTGCCATAGATATCCATTTAAACACTTATCTTTCAGAATCAGAACTGCATGGCGACTCATGAAAAGCTGATAAGTCTACGGCTGCTGAAATTTGTTGCCGATGACTCAGCACAAGATTCACACACAAGTATGGTCAGGCATTTTTCATAATGTGAGCTAATGTGGAAAAAAGCGATCACAAAAAAACAAACACTAAAAACTGTTATTATGAGAGAATTTGCAATTGGTTTTCATTTATTATTATTTTGTTTTTTGAGTTATTTAGCTTTTTATTCAGCAGCATTCCAATTTACAAGGTCAGGAAATGGGTGGTTAGGGTACAAATTAGCTTAGCAAGCATGCATTGATTTGAATGAGAATATGGAATATTTATAAGGGAGGGTCAAAACAGAAAGATGAGTAATAAAAAGTAGCAACAACAACAACTACATTGTAGCTTTACAGTACATTTGTTTTTAGACAGGTTCAGTGACCCCTTTTTGAAAGCTAGAAAGAGTCCGGAGAAGAAGACAATTAATAAACTATAAAAAATAAATAATGAAGACCAATTGAAAGGTTTCTTAGCATTGGCCATTCTATAACACACACGGGGCAGATTTACTAAGTGTAGAATTCGAGGGTTAGAAAAACCCTCTTATTCGACCATGTGAATAGGCAGGAAAGTAAAATCCTTCGAATTCAAAGGATTTTACCGCAATTCGATTGGTCGAACGATCAAATAGGAAATATTCGATTTATCGGTAAATCATTCGAATCGATTCAAACGATTTTATATTTCCTATTCGATCAAAAATAACTAAACCCAATTAGGTAGCTTTGATCTGGCGAAGTAGGCAGTCGAATAAGAATTTAAAGGGGAAGTACTTTGACAGTTGAATATTCAAATGAAATTTTATTCAAATCATTCAATTGAATTTTCAAAATTCACTGGTCGAAGCGGTCTTCAAAAACATTAGAAAATTCAAATATTTTTGAAAATTCGATCAAACTTTGAATCCTTCATGTGAATTTAGCAAATCTGCCCCGAATACTGACATAAAAAAAATAAAATTTTAACAAATGAATGTACATTAAACATTACCTATGGGTCATACTGATCATTGTTTTGCTGAGAGGTTTGTTTTTGTATATAATTGTTAGCTGAAATTTCTAATCCTGAATCTCTGACACTCTGACTTTGCCAACCTAAAGGTCCCATCTCAGCCTGTTATAGTTTCTAATAACAGATGCCTGCTGCACAAATATGGCAGCCCCCTCATATAGGAACATGGGGATCAGACAGGTAATGTAAAAGCATCATGCAAATACTTTATGGCAAAGTTAGAAGTAGCTTTCAAAGCCAATATTATAAAAAGACGTAAAAAAAAAAAAAAGTTTAATTTCAGGTGTCAGTATCTCTTTAACCTGAAGGGGAACCACCCCTTTGGCTAAGGCCAGACGGGGAGATTCAGGGGCAATTTGTCGCCTGGCGACTTCTCGCCGCGACTTGTAGCCCCCGAACCTCCCCGAATAGCCAAGTCCTTGGGCGCACCGGCGTTACTTGAAAACGCCGGCGCCTATTCAGACGGAGCTGCGCGATTTTTGAAATCGCTCCAAAATGACTCGCGAGGCAATTTGGAGCGATTTCAAAAATCGCGCCGCTCCATGTGAATAGGCGCCGGCGTTCAAGTAACGCCGGTGCACCCAAGGACTTGGCTATTCGGGGAGGTTCGGGGGCTACAAGTCGCGGCGAGAAGTCGCCAGGCGACAAATTGCCCCCGAATCTCCCCGTCTGCCCTAGCCCTTTGAGGTTTGACTTGTTTATCCCTTGAAAATTCAAGTTCTGGTCAAAACAAACCATCTATACACCATCTAAAACCTGTCGAGGACATGTAGAAGCCAAACCATTTGAGCATTATGAAGGCTATTAACATCTTCCAAAGTTTTTTTTTTTTTTTGGAGGGTTTTGCCCGAAAGCTCAATCAATTCACAGAATAGTTTTTTCAATTTTAGTGTTATCTTAAACAAGAATCCACAAGACTATTTTAATTAAATCTAAAACTTGTAAAAGTTATTTCCCTTTGCTCCGGACAAAGTACATTTGATTAGTACAAACTAAGATATAATGAATCCTTATGGCAGGCAAAACCAACCTATTTGTGTTTTTTTAATGTTTTATATTTCTAGTAGACAGGGCACCTATCACAAAATAAATGTACCCCCAACCAAAGGTGCGGGCTGATAGAGCCCGCATTCTGGTTGGGGGTACCAGTACTTTTTCTTTTAAAAATGCCCCCTGCCAGCGCAGGCAAACTCGCACTGGGAGCTACAACTGTGACTTGTGCTCTGATAAACTTCAATCACTCTTTACTGCTGTACTGCAAGTTGGAGTGATATCACCCCCTCCCTTTCCCCCACCCAGCAGCCTAAGAAAAGAACAATGAGAAGGTAACCAGATAACAGCTCCCTAACACAAGATAACAGCTGCCTGGTAGATCTAAGAACAGCACTCAATAGTAAAAACCCACGTCCCACAGTGTTCCATTCAGTTACATTGAGAAGGAAATACAACAGCGTGCCAGAAAGCAGTTCCCTCCTAAAGTGCTGGCACAAGTCACATGACTGGGGCAGCTGGGAAATTGACAAAATGGCTAGCGCCAAGTCAGATTTCAAAAATGAAATATAAAATAATCTGTTTGCTCTTTTGAGAAATTGATTTCAGGGCAGAAGTCTACTGGAGCAGCACTATTAACTGAGAAAAAAAAAAAAAGTATTCCCATGACAGTTTCCCTTTAAGAAAAAGTACTAGTACCCCCAACCAGAATGCGGGCTCTATCAGCAACTTTGGTTTGGGGGTACATTTATTTTGTTATAGGTGTCCTTTAAGGTATGAAAATCCAAATTACAGAAAGGTCAGGAATCCGGAAAACCCCAGGTCCAGAGTATTCTGGATAACAGATCCCATATATAATATACTGTAAGCCAGAATCCAAGGAAACATCAAACAGGGCAGATAAAACTGCTGTTTAACAGGATATGGACATAGGTGGGGAATGCAAACAGAATGAAAAAATATTAGGGTATGGCAGTTTATAAATGGAGCTTTATTATATACAGAAGGAATTCTCTTGATTTACAATAAGCCGCTTATTCTACTGCAAGTAGCACTAATATTAGCGACTTCTGGAACTTTAAAAAGCTGTTAGTCAATGTTGATGAAGTCCAGCATCATCTAAAATAGAACAATATTGCTTTTACTTGATATTTATATTTACAGCCAGTACATGTAAAGAGTTTTAAATAAAAGCCCTGTTTCAATATGAAATAGTTTGCCATCAGGTCAGCTGACAAATTTCCCCCACAGTAAAACATAAAGGTATGGCATCAGTTTTCATGAAACCCAGTACAGGTATGGGATTGTTATGCAGAATGCTCGGGACCTAGTCTTTTCAGATAATAGATCTTTCATACTTTAACTAGAAAATCATGTAAATGTTAAATAAACCCGGAAGGCTGGTTTTGCTTCCAATAAGGATTAATTATATCAGTTTGGATCACGTAAAAACTACTGTTTTATTATTACAGACAAAACGGAAATCATTCTTAACATTTTTAAATATTTGAATAAAATGGGGTCCATGGGAGATGACCTTTCTGTAATTTGGAGCTTTCTGGATAACAGGTTTCCAAATAACAATAGGTCCCATACCTGTATCCAGAAAGCTCTGAATGACGTTAAGGCCCTCTACCATAGACTCTATTTTATCCAAATAATCCAATTTTTTTGAGTGTTAACTTTTTTCTCTGTAACAAGACAGTAGCTTGCAGTCTTGCAAGCAATCCTTGCTGGAAGGAAAACCAGCCTATTTAATGTTTATAGGATTGTATAGTACACTTGGGAGCGGATTTACTAAGGGTCGAAATGAAAATTCAAATAAAATTTGAATTTCAAAAATTTGAATTTCTGATTTTGGGCTACTTCGACTATCGAATAGCCCAAAATTTGATTTGAATTGTTAAAATTAAAATTTCAAAGTACTGGCCCTTTAAAAATCATTTGACTTCGACATTTTAGCCTATGGGGGACCTCACAGAACTTGTTATGAACATTTTTCTATGTTCTGAGAAATTGAAGGATTTTGTCCACATAACAGGGTTAAATTCTCCTTAAACAGTGAAAATCAAATTGAACGATTCCAACAATTCTCCTTCGATCAAATACAGCCATATTCAAACTAAACTGACCCCCCACAAGAAAAAAGTTTGATGGTCGAATTTCAAAGTATTTTCAACTTTGAAATTTGACTCTTAGGGGCACATTTACAAAGGGTCGAATTTCGAGGGTTAAAAAACCCTCAAATTCGACCCTTGAATTTAGGTTAAGTTAAAAACCCTCAAATTTGAATTTCAAATGCAATTCGGTCGATCAAATGGTAGGAAAAAAAAAATTTGATAAAATCATCGATTTGAACGATTTTAAGCAATCGATCAATTTTTTTTTTTATTTGATTCCATAGGATTCTATAGCAATTCGGTAGGTTTATTCTGCCGAGTTTGTTGATCAAATTTTTCTTAAAGGGACAGTACTTCGAAAATTGAATTCGAATTTGACCAATTCGAATCGAATTTTGGGATATTCAATAGTCAAATAAGCCCGAAATTAAATTTTTTCAATTCGAATTTTCACTTCGAATCAATTCGACCCTTGATAAATCTGCCCCTTAAAGTAAGAAGATCCGAATTACAGAAAGATTTGTTACCCGGAAAATCCCAGGTCCCCAGGAACCCTCTTTTTAAATGTAAAATCTGGGAGACTTGGATAAATAACCTGAACTTCCCCACTTTTTACAATCAGGACATCTATTTCAAGGTGTGGTTACAAAATACAAATCTAGCAGGGACAATGAGCAAGTGATGATAGAACAAAGTGCTTCTGTAACTGTGCAGTGGGATTTGGTTACAAGAATCCTCTCTGGGGAGTTATTAAAACACTGACTGCAGGGCAGCCCTCACTTGTATGCACTGAATCAAGCACTGATCCGACTGCTCTAATCCACTTTTTTGGACCATGCTCAATGCCGCTTTTAGGGACAATGAGAAAATTTAGAATATACTGCCATATTCAAACATTTAGAATATTACCACAATCAGTAATCTGATTTTTTTTTTTGCAGAAGGTTAAGAATCAGTTTAATTTCTGAGGATCTTGTTCTAAGCAGCTCCCATGGTTTGCTTCTCTGAGCACATTAAAGTAGTGGCTGCTTTCCAGTGGACAACAGTTTGTGGTGTGCCATTATTGCCATTATGCTGATTAAAAATTCTTTTTTGACAGTATATAAAGCAGTGAAGGAATTATGAGGGTTTAACAACTACACGGAGGCAGGGAGTGTTTCTGGGCCAGTAGGGCCCACCAAGTTTTTCCCCAATGTTCCGCTGGCCCAGTCCAACCACGAGCATGAGAATATGCAAAAATCAGTCGCTAATTCAAAGAAATTAAACGTTATAATATAGAGATAAAATAGCTGACACTTGCATAGACCCAGGCCTGGATTTGTAGAAAGGCCATCTAGGCCCGGGCTTAGGGCGGCAGGATCTTAGGGGGCGGCATGCTGCCCAACCACACCCACATTGGTTCAGAAATTTTAATTTCCTCTGTGCCAATTCCCGTTGCTCCGTCCTGATGATGAAAATTTGAGCAAATAAAAGGGAGATGACAGGGGCGACAAACGACCACAGGCCTGGGGTGCCTGCTATGTAAAGCCAGCCCTGCATAGACCAATCATCAAGGCAGAGTTGTCAAAACATCAGTAATTTTATTCCAGTACACAGGGATACAGCCTAACGCGTTTCATATCTCATGTGTGCCTATGATTGAGATTCTGAGAGATATGAAACGCGTCAGGCTGTATCCCTGTGTACTGGAATAAAATTACTGATGTTTTGACAACTCTCTCCCTTTTATCTCTATGCGGTTATCCGCTCCCTAAGCTGTGGGTTCAGTGCAGTGCACCTGGATCTCTTCCCATTAGGGCAAGGCCAGACGGGGAGATCCGGGGAAGATCTGTCACCTGGCGACTTCTCGCCGCGACGAATCTCCCTGAATAGCTAGTCAGCGCTGCGCACTCGCTAGGCGTAAAGTCGCCTGCGCTTGTTCACACGCAGCGGCGCGATTTTAAAAGTCGTTTAAAATTTTGAGCGACTTTTAAAATTGCGCCGCTGCGTGTGAACAAGTGCAGGCGACTTTACGTCTAGCGAGTGCGCAGCGCTGACTAGCTATTCGGGGAGATTCATCGCGGCGAGAAGTCGCCAGATCTCCCCCGAATCTCCCCGTCTGGCCTTGCCCTTACTGTCAAGTCATTAACTAAAACAGGAGATTTTTCTGTTTATATAAGACTGCTATCAACAAGTGTTTTTTTGTCTGTATTAAACAAATATATTCAGTAGTACATTTTGCAGTAGTGGTGAAACATTATAAGGGTAGAACTACACGGCCGTTTTCCGCATGATCTGATGTGCAAAGCTGCAGGCATCATGTCAGATGTGAAGGAAATAAGTTAAGTAATAGAATTGTTGGATGGTGTTGCAGCTTTGATCCGACGCGACAAGACTGTTGGCAGCCGTGTCGCATCAACGCTGCAAAACCATCCGACTTTATATTACTTACCTTGTTTCCATCACATCCCACGTGATGTGGGCATTTTGTCACCCAGTCGGGCAGGTTAAAAAACCCAGTCGGATCGTGGGCGCATCTCTACATGAATGCGGTCCCGGGATGCGATTGCCCATATCGCCTCCATTATGATCCGATCATTGGACCCTAGGGGCCACTCTAGAGATATCCACTCGTTTGGCGAGCGGATCTCCCCGTCTGTGGCCACCTTAAGAGGCAAACAGAATAACCAGCCTCAGAATGTGAAAAGTGACAAAAAATACAAAAGACTGTGGACCCCCATCAGACAAAGTTTTTGGTGCCCAAACCAGATTTATATTGTCACTGAAGTGGGTAGACCACACAATGTTTGGCACAACTCTGCATAGTTTATCCCCAACAACTGCTATGAAAAGCCAATCATTATCATACACGTCAGAACTCTGCATTGCGATTCACTTGCTGATTTCCTGCCACAGATTTAAATCGATTTCTTTATTAACAACTGCAATAGCACAAGTGCTGTGCTTTATACAGACGCCCTAACGCAGCACTTTTTTAAATGTTAGATTTGACGGAGAGATGGACAGATGTCCTGGAACCTTGTTTACATTGTGTTCTTTTTCTTACTCTGGGCTCCTTTCTTATGTTGTCTATGGATAGTGTATCTTTGTAATAACTAGCCACATTATTAAATCAGGATTAAGTAAGCCCTGTAGCAGTCATATTTATCTGCTAAATACGCAAAGCGAAAGGCTGTTATGATTATTTTTTCTTAAGTCCAACACTCATAATACAGTACACCATTGTCTAACTTAGCATGTGTTTAACATTAGCTGGGTAGAAGGGAGCCGGTATTATATAAAGCAGTGTGCCAAATTCCTCTTTGTTGTGTCACCACAAGACTGTGAGTCACTGCTAACTAATCACACATTCACTGTAGCAGAATCAGCGGATTAGAATGTTGGAGAAACACCCTAACAGATCCCCCCAAACTGCCATACTAGAGTGATCTATTCATAGGGATGTCTGTCATTATGTACTACAGTTATACGGGATGCAGGATTTCAGCAGGATTGCATATGTAAATTAAAGTGGACCAGTCACCCCAAAAAAATATTCAAAATCCTATTTTATCACATTAGTCAAGAAAAATTAACATTAATTACACTATATATATTATTTTAATCTTATTTTCTTCAGTCTGGGAATTCATAATTATAGCAAGCAGGCAGGAGCCATTTTGTGGACACTGTTATGAAGACAAGCCTTGCATCATCTCAGAATCTTGTTTGTGCACCAGTATGGGGGAGCTGATGTCTATCCCCATGTCCTGGCTACACAATTAAATGGTTAAGAGAAGGGGGGGGGGGGGGTGTGGGGAGCTCAACCTGGGGGTCGAACAACCCTTTCACAGGGGTCCCTTAAGGGGTTCATCTCTCTCCCCCCACGAGCCCTGGGGCAAGGATGTAGCACTCTGGGTGTTGGTGCTGGGAGTTGTAGTTCAGTAACCTGTGTAGGGAAGCCAGTTGCACTACAACTTTCTATATCCTCTTAGTAGGGACTGCCATACAGCTCTCCCTGTTCATTTGAAATTTGTAAAATGAACATGGTAATTGGGGTGTGGCAAAAATTTTTTTGCTGCACTACGCACGGAAAACAAACCTTTATGCAGCCACTCGGTCTCTGTACTTTCCTAACAATCCTCTCTCGGCTAGCAATGAAAATATTTTAATATTTTATTGTTGGGGTCACCACAACATGAGGAACTTTATTAAAGGGTCGCAGCATTAGGAAGGTTGAGAACCACTGATCTAGGAAGTGCTGAATGGAAAGTGAAAGTAATTATCTGCCCTGCCTCTATGGCTAAAGCTGGCCATAGACGTAACAATTACGATCTTTCTCGGAAAAGATCTTTCCAAGAAAGATCGTTCGTTTCAACCCACACGTGTAGAGCTGAATCGTCAGATATACAGGTAGAAACAATAGAATTCTACCTGTATCTGACGATTCAGCACTAACAATGGCCGATGTTCAGGGAGCTTTCAAAGGCATCCGATGAAAATTTTCCGTCCAGTCCGATCAACCAGCCGACCGATATCTTAATCCTCTGACGATGTCGGTCGGCTCATTTCCCACCATACACACACCGAATATCGTACGAAAATTCGTTTCGTACGATATTATCTGTGTGTCTATGGCCACCTTAAGGCATAGAGGAGTGGCAGACAATATTTGGCAGCTGAGATTTTGAACAGATTTTTTTTTTTTTTTTAATTTGTTACTGGTCCTTTAAGGACTCAAAGGGGTTGGTCACCTTTAAATTGACTGTTAGAACATTACTATGAGACCATTTGCAGCCATTTTTTATTATTTGTGGTTTTTGAGCTATTCAGCAGCTCTCCAGTTACAATTTAGCAATCTAAATTGAATAAAAAGCTGGAATACTAATAGGAGAGGGCCTGCATTGAAAGATGTAGTAATAACTATAAAGTTGTTGCCTTACAGAGTATCTGTTTTTTAGAGGGGGTCAGTGACCCCCATTGGAGTCCGAGGCAAATAATTAAAAAGATATTTAAAAAAAATAAAGACCAATTGAAAAGTTGCTTACAATTAGCAATTCTAGAATAATTCCCCAGAAATAAAGACTTTTTTCAATTATTTTCCATTACTTGATTTTTACTGTTTTTCCAAAATCTAATTTTAAAGTTTAATGCTGGTGTCTATGGTGTTTGAGTAGGAGAGCTCAGTAATTCAGGTGCAGACTCTAAACTGATACAATTTTGCAACATTTAGTTGATACATTTCTCAGCAGCATCTATGGAATATTAGCAACTATTGTATCAGTTCTAACAGCTGCCTGTAATGAAATCCAGGGATTCTGCTCAGCAGGGACAAAGATAATGTATACATTAAATCAGGGGTTCCCAAGACGTCGATCGCGGTCTACCAGTCGATCAGTTCAAAGTCCCTGGTAGACCGCGATTGCTTCTTTACATATGCACGGCAGTAGGCAGGAACAGCTCTCCCTGCTCTCGTACTCCCTCCCTCACTTTTCATTCTTAGTGCAGGCAGCCGGCTACGTCAAATTATACAGCCGGTCAGCCGCCATAGGCTGAAAGAAACAAGCAGCAGCACTGAAAGGCGCTTTCATTGGTGATCAGCGTAAAGCCCACCCCCCTCCTGTAGCTCCCTGTCTGGCATGGCAGGGAAAAGAAGAAGTAAGGAGCGAGGGAGCCATCATTCAAACTACTGATGGATAAAGGTTATCCTGCAGACTCTTCACTACCCTTTCCCTCCCACACAGTCAGTCAGTGCAGCTGGTTTGGTATTAATCTGGCTGGTTGATAAGTTTAGTCTCAGGCAGCCTTTGTGATTGCAGGCATTAACCATAACATTACCATTATGCCATCTTTCTATGTCTCTGAGCTCTGGTGGGTTTTATACATGCAATTTCCTCTGTGTCATGCTGGTAGGAAATGTGGGGATATTATACAAAGTATTTCCTCTCTGTCATCCTGATATGAGTTTTGGGGGTATTATACCTGGAATTGCCTATGTGTCATGCTGGTATAACATTTGGGGGTATTATACATAGTATTGCCTCTCTACCATCCTGATTTAAGTTCTGGGGGTATTATACCAAAACGGTACCATAGCAATTCCAAGTATAAGTTCTGGAGTGTATTATACATGGTTTTGCCTCGCTACCATCCTGATATGAGGTATGGGGTTCTGCCACAGTACCATCCCGATATAAGTTTTGGGGGGTATTATGCATGGTATTGCCTCTCTACCATCCTGATATGAGGTATTTATACATGGAATTACCTCTGTGCAATGCTGAGTTCTTAAGGTTGATCTCATGATGGCATCAGGTGGCAAGAGTAGATCGCAAGGTGACAAAGTCTGGGCACCTCTGCATTAAATGCATCAATTTAAAAAATTTTTGGGGGGTCAGCGACCCCCCTTTCAGAGCTGCTTTAGAAGGTGAAAAATTACACTTTACACTCCAATATTAGACAATCACAAATAGAAAGTGATTGGAAAAAGTGGTTATTTATGGTGATCTATCTGAAAACAACTAGCTGTTTGAAGGTAAACAATCCCCAAGTACTTTAATTATTATTATTATTATCATTAACATGTATTTCTATAGCGCCAACATATTTTGTAGCGCTGTAAAGTGAATGTGATTACACAACTAAATCACATACATAGAACATATGGAGTTGCATACATCACAATAAATACCGATACAGAAGGTGAGAAAGGCTGTGCAGAAAGAGCTTACAATCTAAAGGGAATGATACATAAGGTGGGGGAGTGGGTAAGATCAGAGTTAAGTGGGTGAGAGATGTGGTGCTGTAGGCGGTATTGCATTGGGTAGGCATCTCTAAATAAGTGTGTTTTAAGAGATTTCCTGAAAGCAGAAAGGTTGGGAGAAAGTTGGACAGACTGTGGGAGAGAATTCCAGGGGGTACAGCCCTTGCAAAGTCTTGAATGCGAGCATGTGAGGAGGTAATGAGATAATGAGATAAGAGTTGAGTAGCAGGTCAGTAGAGCAGCGTAGTAAGTGGTTGGCAGAGTATTGTGAGTGCTTTGAATGTCAGGGTCATTAACTTGAATATAATTCTAAAGGGCAGTTGAAGTGCAGGGACTGGCAGAATGGCATGGCAGAGGAGGAGCGGTTGCTGAGGTGTATAAGCCTAGCGGCAGTGTTCACTTTGGACTGGAGAGGTAAAAGTCTCTGGCGGGGAAGGCCAATTAAAAGAGTTACAATAGTCTAGACGGTATATGACGAGAGAGTGAATAAGAATTCTGGCAGCATCTTGGGTGATAAATGATTGTATTTTGGATATGTTCCTTAGGTCAGTGGATCTCAACCTTCCTAATGCTGTGACCCTTTAATACAGTTCCTCATGTTGTGGCGACACCCAACCATAAAATATTAAAATATTTTAGTTGCCAGCATAGAGCGGATTATTAGGAAAGTACAGGAGACAGCAAGGCTGCATAAAGGTTTGTTTTCTGTGCGTAGTGCAGCAAAATATTTTGCCACACCCCAATTACCATGCAGTGTTGGACTGGGACACCAGGGGCCCACCCGAAAACCTTAGACCAGGGGCCCACTCTCAGTACTAATATTCTTCATCTCCGCAATCAACCTCTATTGTCCTAGTTTGTTTTTTTCTATACTATAATCAATTATTCCATAAATTTAGCATCTTTGTTCTCATAGAAATAGGGATTGGCCATGAAATAGGCCAAAAGTTTAGCAGCATCAGGGCCCACTGACACCTTGGCCCACCGGGAGTTTTCCTGGTATTCTGGTGGGCCAGTCCGACACTGTTACCATGTTAATTTTACAAATTTTAAATGGGCAGGGAGAGCTGTATGGCAGTCCCTACTAAGGGGATATAGAAAGTTGTAGTGCAACTGGCTTCCCTACACAGGTTACTGAACTACAACTCCCAGCACCAACACCCGGATAGCTACAACCTTGCCCCAGGGCTAGTGGGGAGAGAGATGAACCTGCTCCTGGAACCCCTTAAGGGACCCCTGTGAAAGGGTAATTCGACCCCCAAAGGGGTTCTGACCCCCAGGTTGAGAACAACTGCCTTAGGTGGAAGTGACATGACATCATTCTACTAATTTGCCAGATTAGAGGAATGAAAGTGAACCATGACTCTGTACAGACTATTAGCAAATGGAATTTCCATGCTTTCGAAATAGGTGGCTCTTGGGATAAAATAAAGATAATTTAATCCATGGACGGATCCCCATAGCCTTAAGTGTTTAAAGAACAAGATCCCTCAATCAAGCCTATGATTAAGGGATCTTGTTTCCCGAAACGCGTAAGGCTATGGGGATCCATCAATTGTTGGATTAAATTCTCTATTTTACCCGTAAGTGCCGCCTAATTCTTCTTTAATTTGATTTTCAACAGCAGAGGCGCTAGGGTCTGAGCATCAGTTTCTGGAGTGGAGCAAGTGGAGGCGTAAAGTTTTCCCTGGGGGCTGAGTTTGGAGCAGCTAATTATTGACAATTTCCATGCTTTATCTAGGATCGTTGGCATCACCAATGTAATCAAGTCATTCCCCTGAATACATTCTACTGTGCAAGGATTAAGGTTTAAAGGACAGTGTTCTGTTTTGCAAGAAGTTCAGGTTTCAGATTTATACACATTTATACAGAGGGAAGATCCAGAGCAAATTGGGGTATCTAGAGTTGGAGTCGCCAAAAATGTACTGACTCAACTAAATACAAGCAGTGAAAATAATAAAATCAGATTTTATTAGGGATGCACCGAATCCACAATTTTGGATTCGGCCGAAACCCCAAATCCTTCCCGAAAGATTCGGCCGAATACCGAACCAAATCTGAACCCTAATTTGCATATGCAAATTAGGTGTGGGAAGGGGAAAGCATTTTTTACTTCCTTGTTTTGTGCCAAAAAGTCACATGATTTCCCTCCCTGGCCCTAATTTGCATATGCAAATCAGGATTTGGTTCAGATAGGCAGAAGGATTCAGCCGAATCCTAATCCTGCTGAAAAAGGCAGAATCCTGGATTCGGTGTATCCCTAGATTTTATGAAGGAGGATATCACAGAAGCAATTAAATGGCAGAACAATACTTTAGTTGATTTTGGATTGTAATCAACAGCTGTTCGACAGCTATATGTCATGTTCAATTGCAATTGTTTTATTTAAGTTGGCTTTGGTTTAGAATTCCCAAAGGATGTGGTTTATATTTTTAAACTTTGGCAGTGATCAAATGCCTTGTATGTTGTGTACTCAACATGGAAAACAATCAAAGATACTGGCACTCAAGGCAAATTCAACGCAGGGTTACCCCTTGCACGTTCGCTCACAATAAACGGCAAGGGGTAACCCTGCATTGAATTTGCCTTGAGTGCCAGTATCTTTGAATGTCTTCAAGCTTCTGAGGTCTGCCGTATCCTCCATACTGAGCACCAGGCCATTCCATGAATGCCTGGTTTGGTGAGTGCGGAGCTATATCTTCTCAACATGGAAAATAAATTAGTATTTAAGAATAAATATAAGGAACAGTAACGGCAAAATATAAAAACATTTTAAAGTAATTCACATATAATATACAGTTAGCATGCACTGGTAAAAGCGGTGTGTTTGCACAGGTCACAAATAACGGATAACACACCATTGTATGGCACAGGGATCATCTGTTATGTGCTATGTAACCCGTGCCTTTTATCCAGCTTGAATAACTGCCCCATGGCTACACAGCAGCTTGTTTATATAAATTATATTTGTGTTTATGAAGCAAACACACAACTTTTACCAGTGCAGGGCATCATCAGTACATTATAATTTAATTACTTTGATACACTTTCAACATTCAGTACTACTGTTCCTATAAAAAGAGGCATCTGAGTTGGAGTCGGGGGGTGCCAATAAAGGAGGAGTGGGAGTCGAAGGATGTATGTAACAACTCCACAGCCCTGGGAGGAAGACCATTCACACAGTGCATTATTTGAATGGAAAAATATATAGTGAATAAAGTACCCCTATTGTAAAATATAAGGATATTATAAGTCCTTGTGCTTGTATATGTTCATGGAACTTCGAGGTTATTTAGAATAATACAACAAGGGGTACTTTATTATAATACACAAGTTTTAGCGAGTCATGTGACAAAAATGACATCACTAATCACCGTTTATAACTGATGACATCACTAGTCCCCCTTTATAAGGATATAATTGACGAGATATTCATGGCTTTTGTGTATTATATGATAATGTGTATAAAAGTAGTGACAAGGCAGTCTTGGTGAGCCATTTCAGCCAAATGTCTAAATCAAATTTGCAACTTTTAACCTAAAATCACCATTAACACCAGCAGCCCCACTATCAGCCAATCCATCGTTTCCACAGGCCTCCAACATACTTCTTTTAAGTGGTGGCAAGAGCAGAATATTTTGACTTCTGGGCAATTATTTTCTCTATCAGGCCCTTAAACACCCCAGACATTCATATAAAAATAGAACATTCCCCAGAAAGAACGCTTTAGGACATATCAAGTGTTACATTACGCTCAATCTTTATGGGACTCTTCTAGTAAGGTAAATAGCTTTCAGACTTTTTTTTTTTAGAACATTGGTGTTGCAAGACTCCCAAAGCCCGGAAGGCCAAACCTACCCTTTATAATAATTTTCACAACTTAAAAGAATAGCCAATTAATAGCATACACTCAAATATGGCAAAGTGAGATTGGCTGTCAAATGAGTCTGGAAGATTGGGAATCAATATGGACTAATGCAAGATCCTCCAGGAATGTTTCACTACTAGAAAAACTATAAAGGTTCTACTCAGATGGTATCTTGTCCAGTTAGCTCAATTCTTACCTACAGCTGATAACGGATGTTTTAGAGGATGTGGCCATAAAGGAACCATGTACCACATTTGGTGGCAATGCCCAACAGCCCAAAGATTCTGTATCAGGATTTAGAACATGATTTTTTCAATCTTTAATATTTCAATCCCAATGCATTGGACCAATTCCAGTTATTTCTTTTAATAATGACGAACTATTGCAAAAGCGTGGAAAACAAGACAGATCTCCATAGATGCCACTAATGGTAAAATAAATATCTTGCCATGGAACAAGAAGCACACCTAAGATGTAGGTTATGTCTGACAGTTAATTAATAAGTTAGATTTGAAATGTTATTAAATGAACATTTATGAGCACTGTAACCAGAGGACAATAGCTTGTTCACTGGTCAATGATGAAAACTTGGTAAAAGTATGGTGAAATTGTTTTAAGATGAAAACTACATTGTATTACCAGAAACAAATATGCAACAGAATACTCTGTATGTTATTGTATTTTACAATTGTTTATAAACAATAAAACATATTGGAATAAAAAAGGAAGTGAAGTCCTATAGAATAAGTCTATAAATGCTGTATTTTGTATGCTAAACATAAACTTAATGCACCACAAGCCTAAACAAACAAATGATTTATGCTTTCAAAGTTGGCCACAGGGGATCACCACCTTGTAGCTTTGTTAACCCTTTCGCTGCCAGCCATTTTGTCCAAAACGGAACATCTACTGCCAAGCAG
>CM044433.1:34359912-34373797 GCA_024363595.1 Xenopus borealis
TTTTGCATTATTTGCCTTCTTCTTCTGACTCTTTCCAGCTTTCAAATGGGGGTCACTGACAACATATGGTATGTAAGGCTACATATTTATAGTCATTACTATTTTTTATTACTTATCTTTAGGGATACACTGAATCCACTATTTTGGATTCGGCCAAACCCCCGAATCCTTTGAGAAAGATTTGGCCGATAACCGAACCGAATCCAAATTTGCATATGCAAATTAGGACTGGGAAGGGGAAAACATTTTTTACTTCCTTGTTTTGTGACAAAAAGTCATGCAATTTCCCTCCCTGCCCTTAATTTGCAAATTAGGGTTCGGCTGGGCAGAAGTATTCAGCCGAATCCAAATCCTGCTGAAAAAGGCCATATCTCGAACCAAATCCTGGATTTGGTGCATCCCTACATCCCGGTTGCAGGACGGGTAATTTGGACCCTAACAACGAGATTACTGATATTTCAAACTGGAGAGCTGCTGAATAAAAAGCTAAATAACTCAAAAAACATAAATAATAAAGAATGAAAACCAATGGCAATATCACGCTGTACATATCACTCAGAATATCACTCTCTACATCATACTAACCGTTCATTTAGGGCTCTTCCAGACGAGGAGATTGCAGGGAGATTTGTTGCCTGCGACAAATCGCTGCATTTTTGGGGCAACAAATCTCCCTGAATCTCTTCCCTCAGTCTTGCGCCCGCTAAAGTGTCAAGTCGCGTGCGCCTATTCACACGCGGCGTGGCGCTTTTGAAAAACGCTCGTAAATGCATTTCGCGCAATTTTCAAAAGCGCCGCGTGTGAATAGGCGCACGCGACTTGACACTTTAGCGGGCGCAAGACTGAGGGAAGAGATTCAGGGAGATTTGCTGCCCCTAAAACGCAGCGATTTGTCGCAGGCAACAAATCTCCCTGCAATCTCCTCGTCTGGAAGAGCCCTTAAAGGTGAAAACTATGTAAACATTAAATAAACCCAATAGGCTGGTTTTGCTTCCAATGTGGATTAATTATACAGTTTGGATCAAGTACAAGGTACTGTTTTAGTACAATGGCGAAAAAAGTAAATCATTTAAAAGTTACCGTAAAGGTGAACCTTCCCTTCAAGACTATTGTCTTTTTTCCTTTATAATACAATGCTTCCGTGTACTCTTCCTCTTTCCTGACATGGCAGCATACATTAATCAAAAAATATATATTCAGGGTCGGACTGGGCCCAGATCTGGAACCTGAATTGCCTCAGCCCCCCTCCGGACCACGAGGGCTTCTGTATCAGGGGGGGAGGTGGGTTGTAGGACAGGAGGCCATGAGGCAGCAGCCGTCAGGGCCCGGAAGGGGGGGACCTGATGCATAAGCCCCGGGCCCCCCAGTCCGACCCTGTATATATTCTTGTTTGGCTGCAGGTTTGTCCATCAGCAGCCCTTTCTGATCTTAAAATATCAGGAAACACACATTTCACCTCTGAAACTGTGAACAGTCTGGGACAAAAGGCAAAGGATATTGAAGTCATTACTGACATTCCATAAGGACCACACATTTTTAGAATCCAATGTCACTTTTAACACACGCCCTTATAAACAGGACTGTGTTACATTCTGTAACTGCTCAGATTCACTTCAGCCCCAAAAAAGGGATCAGTGCTAGTTGACCTCACTACTGGACAAATAGGAATATATCTGACCATTAAAGTGAAAAAAAAATCCCCTTTTTTGACCTCATTCAATTGAGCTTACATAAAAAAAGGTGCATAAACACTATGTGGAAAATTAAAAAAAATATATTTTTTTTACACAAATATACATGACTCCAAATGCTGAGAAGAAACCATGATAGCCTGCCTCTGATTGGCACAGATCATTTCTCTACGCTACTAAGCAGGCCCGGATTGGCAATCGGTTCTGGCAAATGCCAGAGGGACTGCTATAAGGTTCCATAGTCACTATTAATTGTCTGGTGGGGGCTGTTTGGGCCTCTATGTGAGGTTATTGGGCCTATTTTGATTTTCAGTCCAGACCTGCTACTAAGGCTTGCAGATTTATTTATCTCCTCCTTAGCCTTGCTGAAAATTATGGATTCTGGTACTAGATGTCATAGAGTCATTTCTGGGCCCACCAGAAAAAGCAACTTCAAACCCCCGAATCTATGACTTCAGCCTTGAACAAAGTAAGGGAAAGGATTCAAGTAGGTTTACCATGTTTTTAGAAACTATTTACTGGCCACCAGGGAGGGCGGTGACAAAAGGGGCAATTCATGATGTCATAGAGTTGTTATGAAGTCACACCGGCTCAAGGATGATCGAGGAAGAGAAAAGGGTAAGTTTTTGCTAGATTCTGGGAGGATTCTGGGATTCTGGGAGGATTACAGACTCAAGGGGGTGGGCCAGGGGCTGAATTTTAATGTATTACAAATTCACCAACTAATACATTGCTGGTAAATTTGTAATATTGGCCCCGGCTTTGGCAGGTATTACATTAATAGAAAACTTGCCAGCGGGCGTCTTGCTTTTAAAAAATTGAAATTCCTTTCCTCTTTTGCTCTCTATGATTTATATACTTCCTTCTTGAAATGCATGTTCAAAGTTAGCCATGTTGGAGCTGTAATAAACACGTTGTAAGCATAACCAGTGAGTCTGCACAACTTCCACTGTGAATACAATAAAAATAATTACAAAAAATGAGGTGTTGGTACAGGTATGGGAGCTGGAATGCTTGGGACCTGGGGTTTTCCGGATAGCGGATCTTTTTGTAATTTGGAACTTCTTACCTTTTATCTGCTAGAGAATCCTGTAAATATTAAATAATTATATTAGTTTGGATCAAGTACAAGTTTTATTATTATTACAGAGAAAAAGTAAATCTTTTTTTAAAATTTTGGATCTACAGTCATTTCCCTATAGGACCAAACTGTAAATGATATCCTTCCATCGCTGAATTTGACGCAGCGCATCCGAATTTGATGCTGCGCGTCCGAATTTGAAGCCGACCCCCTCACCCCCCTCCTGACATTTAACTGTAGATTGTAATGCATAATTTACCCCCTACTGAAATTTATAAAGATATCAGAAGTCACCTTGGAGTTATGTGACCTGGATAAAAACCTCAGTGACTTATAATATCTTTATAAATTATAGTAGGGGGTACATTATCCACTATATAATGAAGTTATAATGAAGTTTGTAGTGCATTTAAAACAAGTCCCCCAGCAACCAGTGTGACTGAGTAGCTCAGGAGCTCTAGTGGGAAAGCTGGGAGCCCATAAGCCCCAACCAACAAACATACACCTGTGAAGAATTTCCTTCCTACACTATCTATTAGTATCTTAAGTTTGTAGTGCATTTAAAATCAAGCCCCCCCCCAGCAAACATGTGACCCGTGGTCTTATTGAATTTAAATGCACTACAAACTTATAATGCTCACAAACTGTGTAGGACTCACATACAATGAGGGGCCTTGACGAGGCACGTGAGCTTACATATTTTGGCCAAAGTTTGATGTTAACACCTCATTTGTTGTAATTATTTTTAAAGGCAAAATGTGCACAGGCAATTTTTTCTTTGTGTACAAATATTGGCTTTTTATCAATTAAGGCAGCTGGTCAGCTCCAGAATGAGGGTTAGACAGAGCCCTCGGACAATAATGTCTATGGCAGCTGGTCAGCGCCACAACGTGAGTTAGACTGAGCACTGACGTTTCTGTGTTCCAGGTATTCGGTTGAGAGAAGTGGTGATGACACTAGTGTGCCCGTAGTCTAGCACCTCCACTGCTTCCACAAGCAAGCTGTTTTGGATAAGAACAATGAGCTTATTTGATTCTTATCTGGAGCCATCTGAAAGATTTACCTTGTTGGTAACTATCCCTTTGTAGCCGGAGGTTTCTGTTTGCTTAAGCAGGATTCTGATAAGTGTTATAGGTATTCAACAATAACTTGTTTAAACTGTCTAGATAAGATAATAGTATTTGCATAGTGTCAGTCCAAACATAAGTGTAATGGCACATGATAAGATTTGTTGCCTGAAACATGGGCAGATTCGGGGAGATTTAGTGGTCTGGCAAGTAAGGGTAGGAACAGACAGGGAGATTCGGGGAGATTCTGTCGCCTGGCGTTTTTAGCAGGCGACAATCTCCCCGAATTTCCTTCAATCATTTGTTTGATTAGGCTTGTGGTGCAGTAAGTTCATGTTTATGTTTAGTATACAAAATACAGCATTTCTAGCCTTATTCTATTTTACACTTTCCTTGCCCTTTAATTTCACACCAAATGGCCATATTGTGTAAATGTTAGCCCCTATAATGATTAATTAGGCACCCTGACATCTACGGATCTGATACTTGGGGCATGAACCCCCACAATAGATCCAATAGGACATCTGCATGTGTCGGTTCATGGAATGACGACTGAAATATACCAGAGTTCAGCTTGTGCATGGCCGGATCAGTGGGGTAATTATAGGGGAGCAGACTGCATGGCTGTGAGGGGACCAGGTAAAGACAGGTGTGAGGGAGGTAAATAGTGGGTCACGTGAGTGTAGCTGCTTGGAAGCATGATGCACGGCCCTTGGCATGTCACCAGCCATAATAAAAAATTATAACTTATTGGTCTAAGAGAGAAACCGAACCTGGTTAGGGTGAGAAGGACTGAAAGGAGCCAAAAAGCCCTTCACAAGCAATAGCATGCAAAGTGAAGCCTTCTGAAATCAGAAAGTATTTACTTGTCTCATGCCATACATATAGCACTGCCTAGTTGGCCACAGGGACATAAAGGAGTGATTTACATGTCTCCGCCCATGATGCATTATGGGAGAATAAAACTCTAATTTTTGCTATCTAGGCAGTGCTATGTGTATGGCATGAGACAAGTGAAATACCTTCTGATTTCAGAAAACTTATTGGTCTATAACTGTGCCCCCCCCCAAAAAAAAAAAAAAACCCTCATCATAGTAGTGTAAGTTCATCAAAAATGTAAAATCCGGGAAAGAAAAACACAGCCTATCCATGTTGGACTGTGGAAAAAATAGCATTGATTCCAGGAAAATTTAAAATCGGGGTTATGCTTTTTTATGCAGTAAGTTTCTATTGTTTTGTCATCAGGCTGTAACTAAGGAAGCAACATAAACCAATGCAACAGATATTTTTATGTAAAGCAAACCATTTATTCACATCCTGCACACATTTTACTCATCATCACAATGACTCATGGGTGTGAGAGGAAGCAGAACCTGCAGCTGCCGGGGGGGCTGAAGATAAAGGAGTCCATGAGGCCCTAATTTATATATTGTTTCATTAAGGGTAGGGACAGACAGAGAGATTCGGGGAGATTGTCGCCTGCTAAAAACGCCAGGAGACAGAATCTCCCCGAATCTCCCTGTCTGTCCCTACCCTAAATACAAGTATGGGACCTATTATCCAGAATGCTTGGGACCTGGGGTATTCCGGGTAATGGGTCTTTCTGTAATTTGTATCTTCATACCTTAAGACTTCTAGAATATCATGTAAATATTAAATAAACCCAATAGGCTGTTTCTGCTTCCAATAAGCATTAATTATATTTTAGTTGGGATCAAAAAAGGTACTTGTTTATTATTACAGAGGAAAAGGAGATTTTTTTTTTTTTAATTTATATTATTTGATTATAATGGTGTCTATGGGAGATGGCCTTTCCGCAATTTGGAACTTTCTGGATAACAGGTTTCCAGATAATGGATTCCATGCCTGTACTGGGAAACAGCTCAACAACCTCTTGACATTTTGGGGGCCTGGAAAATATTATGCTGTGGGGTCCAGTAATATGGAGTTACACCACTGCAATGACTGCGCATTTAAGATAAGTCAGTACCTGTGCATACCCCAAGACAGAATTATGTTACTACCTATGGTATGATAAAGGAGTGATAATGAATTCACTATAGTCTCAGTATCTCCTGTAGACTTAAAGGGGAATGAACCCCCCCCCCGGCGCTAACCCAAACCCCCCACGTAGGCCCTCCCCCCAACCTACCTCTCCCCTCGGGCTATTGCCCCTAAGTCCCTACTTACCCCTTAATGCAGGTCCCCTGCAGCGATGTTCACAGGGGCCATCTTCTCTTCAAACTGCTTCTTCCTGGATCTGACGCCGCTGGGCGCGCATGCGCATTAGGACACTGGTGCTACTGCGCCGAAAGTTCATGGAGTTTGCCGATTGAAGTCTGTGAACTTTCGGCGCATGCGCAGTGGTACCAGCGTCCTACTGCGCATGCGCGTTCAGCGCCTTCAGTTCCCGGAAGAAGAGAAGAATCGTTTGGAAGAGAGAGAGGATGGCCCCTGTGAACTTCACTGGAGGGGACCTGCATTAAAGGGGTGGTTCATCTTTGAGTTAACTTTTAGTATATTGCAGAAGGGCCAATTCTAAGAAACTTTTCAATTGGTCTTCATTATTTAGTTTTCATAGTTTTTTAATGATTTGCCATTTTCTTCTGTTTCTTTGCAGCTTTCAAATCGGGTCACTGACACCATCTAAAAATAAATGCTCTGTAAAGTTACAAATGTATTGTTATTGCCACTTTTTATTACTTATCATTCTATTCAGTCCCGCTCCTATTCATATTCCAGTGTCTTATTCAAGTCAATGCAGGGTTGCTAGGGTAATTTGTACCCTAGAAACCAAATTGCTGACACTGCAAACTAAAGAGCTGCTGAATAAAAAGCTAAATAACTATAAAACCACAAACAATAAAAAATGAAAACCAATTGCAAATTGTCTCAGAATATCACTCTCTACATTATACTAAAAGTTAACTCAAAGGTGAACAACCCCTTTAAGGGGTAAGTAGGGACTTAGGGGCGCCGGGGGGGGGTTTCATTCCCCTTTAAGCTCATTACAGGGAAGTAGCAGAATTCCTCCAAACTGTCCTGTTTCATGGGACAGTCCCAATTTTGACAGCTCAACCCACAGTCCAGGATTGTTACTGAAATGTCCCCGTTTTCTTTTGGCGCTCCTGCACTGAACAGCCAGAAAAAGATACAATGTTTCTGAAGCTTTTGGCAGAGAGCCCAGAATACAGGGCAGTGTCCTGCAAAGAAGCAATTGTAACAATATAAGATAAGCAGGTCTCTTGGGGAAATTGTGACTAACAGCTTAAAGGGCAATTCACCTTCATTATCAAAACTGTAACAACACAAAAACCACAGAAAAGTGTTCAAACATTCATAACCTGCCAAATTTTATAAAATGAACATGGTAATTAGGGGGAAATGGGTGTGATCAAAGCATTTTCAACACACTCTGCACGGCAACTCTTTTTGTCCTGCTTTCTATGGCTGCGTGCAACTCTGCTGCAAGAATCTGCGGTGAGGGGTAAGTATGGAGTATGGGGCATCTCCCCGGGGGTAGTTAGGCTGGTGGGAGGAGGGTCTACCTGGGGTGGGGGGTATGGGTTTTTTCCCCACAGGTTGAATTCTCCTTTAAGGCGAAGGCCAGACGGGGAGATTCGGGGGCATTTTATCGCCTGGCGACTTCTCGCCGCGACTTGTAGCCCCCGAACCTCCCTGAACAGCCACTTACCTAAGCGCACCGGCGTTGCTTGAAAACGCCGGCGCGTATCCACACGGAGCGGCGCGCTTTTTAAAATTGCTCCAAATTGCCTCGCCAGGCAATTTGGAGCAATTTTAAAAAGCGCGCCGCTCCGTGTGGATACGCGCCGGCGTTTTCAAGCAACGCCGGTGCGCTTAGGTAAGTGGCTGTTCGGGGAGGTTCGGGGGCTACAAGTCGCGGCGAGAAGTCGCCAGGCGATAAAATGCCCCCGAATCTCCCCGTCTGGCCTAGCCCTAAGCCTAGTAAGTGAATGGTAAATGAGGTACTTTCTAAAGATTAACCACTCCATCACCAAACAATGGTTAACTTTTAGTATATTATATAATGGCAAATTTTCAATTGATATTTATATAGCATTTAAATTATTGGCTTTCTTCTGATTCTTTCCAACTTTCAAATGGGGGTCACTGACCCATCTTAGAAAGAGAGAGAAACCTGGGCTGTGATAAGAAAGCTTGTAGGGAGCAAACCATAACGAATATGGTGGCTTAGGCAAGGCTAAAGTCACACATTTGTTAATTAAACCTTAGTCAGCATCGCTTTTCATAAGACAATTGCAAACAGATGCATAAAGGAAAATTCAACCCCTACGTGTAAAAATCCCTTCCCCTGTGTAGCTCCCTCCTCCCCCCGGGCCAGTGCCCCTAACTTGTTACTTACCCCTCCTTCCAGGTTCTGTCCAGCGGAGTTCACGGCCATCTTCTCCTGAGCGCTCTTCTTCCTGGATTCATCTGCGTTTTCTGGCATATGCACAGTAGGAGGCATTTGCCGGTGCCGATCTGCTGTGCATGCGCAGAAAGTCACAAAGTTTCTGAAAAAAAGAAATCATATTGGCAGATTCCTCCAACTGTGCATGAGTCCAAAAGTCATGACGTTTCCGATTTCTTTTTTCGGAAACTTCATGACTTTCGGCGATCTTTCTGATCTTTTTTTAGGGGGGGGGGGATTTTTTGCAAGTAGAGGTTGAATTCTCCTTCAATAATAGTTGCTAGCCCTTTAAACCTAGTGGACCCCATTACTTTCAGGATCACATCTAAACCCCAAACCATTAGGGCCCTTACACACGGGCGTTTTTGACCTGCGCTCCCCTGCGTTCTGTTTGGCTGCGTTCAGCCACAGGGGATCGCAGGTCTAGACGCACCTCATTATTTCAATTAGTTTGTACCCACGAGACGCGTATAAGCGCCGAATCTGCCTGTGTGTAAGGGCCCTTAAACCTAGTAAGGGAATTGTAAATTAGGTACTTTCTAGTGATGAGCGGCTCGGGCAGGTTTGGGTCATTCTGGCATCGCATCTTCCGGCATTACAATTGCCGACTTCCAGGCAGGGCCGCTTTAACAATACAATCGCTGGGGTGTCTGCCCAGGGCTCACTGCGCCGAGGGGTGGGGCGAGATGCAGGGAGGGATGAGACGCAAACGGTGAGGAAGACGGAAGGAGGGGAACAGGGAGGGAGGGGACGCACACAGGGAGGAAGACGGAGGGAGGGCGGAAGATGGAGCGAGGGGATGCACACAGGGAGGAAGATGGAGGGGGGAAACACAGGGAAGGAAGGGAGGCGGGACTGGATTAGAAAAATGTTCTGTTGTACGCAGTGCGCCAGGGTTAAGGGTGGCCCACTAGTTGGCTCTTTGCCCAGGGCCCACCAAGGCCTTAAAACAGCCCTGCTTCCAGGTTCAGTTTTTATAGAAGTGCGCCTGCTCACCCCACCCCTTTTGTGACATCATCGGTGTGGCAGGTCTTTAAAAGGAACCCGGAAGTTAGGTTTGGGTGGGGGCATGGAGAAAATCCTGACCTCCCATCACTATTACTTTCTAAAGATTAACCACTTCATAACTAAGCATTGGTTAACTTTAACATATGTTATAGAATGGCATGTTCTAAGCAACTTTTCAGTTGGTCCTCATTATTTATTTTATTATATCAAATATATATATATATAAATATAAATTATTTGCTTTCTTCTGATTCTTTCCAACTTTCAAATGGGGTCACTGACCCCATCTAAAAAGCAAATGCGCTGTAAAGCTTTTAATCACTCATCTTTCTGTCCATCTCTCCTATTCATATTCTAGTCTCTTGTTCAAATCAATGGATCCTTGCTAGGGTAATTTAGACCCTAGCAACCAGATTGCTAAAATTGCAAACAATAAAATGCTAAAAAACCACAAATAATTAAAAACTAATAGAAGAAACTTTTTTATTGGTCGTCATTATTTATTTTCTAGAGGTTTTTAATTATTAGCCTACTTCTTCTGTCTCTTTCCAGCCTTTAAATGGGGGCCACTGAGCTCATTAGGCAAACACTATTACTGTTTGAGGCTACAATTTTATTGTGATTGTTACTTTTTATAACTGATGTTTCTGTTGTTAGCAGTCTCTCTTTCACACCACTCCCTGGTTGCTAAGCTCATTTGGACCCTAGCAACTAAATATTTGCCAAAATACTAAACTGGAGAGCTGATGAACAAAAAGTGAAGTAATTAAAAAAAAAAAACTACATAAAAAACAAGACCGATTGCAAATTGTCCCAGAATAGTTCTCTATATCATAATAAATGTTAAATTGAAGGTGAACAACTCCTATAATAAGACCAGCAAGAAAGCTTGTAAACCCCAGTTAACTCTTTATGCACCAAAAGAAAGTTTTGATTCTATTACAGTAGTGTGCAGGAAACCACAAAGTGTTTAATTTAGCATTGGGTGTGCTAATTGTTGCCTTTGGCAGGCTTTATGCATTACCACTTTACTCGTGTCCTGGAAAGACTGTGTCACAATTGTTGGGTCAAGGACACACCGCCCTCTTCCAACCAGATGTTACTGTATGTTCTGTGATGCGTAATGTCGTTTATCTACCTTGTTCCCATTAATGCTTAGGAAGGCTGAACTGGAAAAGCACATTATAAAAGTGCTGCAAGTGTTTGGATCAGTTTTTATAAATCAAAAAGAGATTGTATCACGCATTTCAAGCAGCACAGTGTTTTTCATCTGCTGGATAAAACTGAACTGTGACAGTGCTATTAAGGTAACTGGATTAGTGCAGGTTTGTTTTTATTCTAGTGACTGATGGTCGATGTGGGTTAATTAATACCGAAACTGCTCATGTTACAAGCAGGTTTATTAATCAACTTTAAAAATCCACCTGTTTCTAGCAAAGGCAAAACATACATTGGGAAAAAAAGTAATGGAGATATAGCACGATAGGGATCCTATAGGAATAGACATGATCATGTTTTCCATGATTTGGTTACCCAAATCAACCAATATTAAAGTGATACTGACACTAAAAAGCTACTTTTTAAAATGCGAGTGTACATTAAGGGGCAGATTTACTAAATTCACATGAATAATTTGAAGTTCGATCGAATTTCAAAAAGATTTGAATCTTTGAATATATTTATAGGAAATTAAATAAGAAAAATCCATATCAATGCAGGATTCTACTGGAAGAGTGCTATTAACTGACACATTTTGTACAAAAGGTTTTTCATTAATAGAATAGAGTTTGCTAAAAAAAAAAAAAAGTTATTTCAGCTAGACTAATTGCTTCATAATAATATAGGAACAGCAGGGCACTGAAATATACAAAATAGTTTTGTATTGGAGGAGGGGTCTTTGTCAGGGTAAGTCATGTAAAATACAAATATTTCTAGTTAATGCTCTTCCTGTAGCCGGTCAACGATTGTTAGACATCAGATATCACTGACATGATAAAGAACATTTAAGCTCCAACCCACCCCAGCTCTAACATTGATATCTGATGAATAAAAAAACAAATTAAATTAGGATAGTGCCCTTAACATTACTCTAGGGTGGGTATTTTACTAAAACAAAGTCGACCTAATGTCCATCCATGAATTTACCTCATTTATCAAGAAAGTCAAAAAAGACTAATTTTTTAAAAATTATCTTACAAAACCCAGCACAGATTCCGATGTCAAGAAACATCTTCAAAACCTCTGCCATTGACTTCTACATGACCTCGATTGCCCAAGGCAACCACAGCCCTTTAGCAGTAAAGATCTGTGTCTCCAAAGATGCCCCAGTAGCTCCCCATCTTCTTTTCTGCTGATTCACTGATTCACTGATTCCCATGCTCTGTGCTGCTGTCACTTACTGAGCTTAGGGACCCACTCACAGCGCCGATTCCAACTAACATGCCGCCTGAGGCGGCTCCTCAAATGCCGCCCTTCCCCTCGCGCTCTCTCGCACTAGTAAAGCCAAATTTCCAGTTTTAAAACCAGAAATTTGTCTCTTAGACGTACCGGGAGCAGCTTTTTGCCGCCCCTGGAAACTTACCTGGCGCTGATGCCTGAGGCGAGCGCTTCAGATCGCCTCATTGGCGGAGCATCACTGCCCACTCACAATATACAGTACACATAGAATAGAAATGTCACAATATAAGGCTGATTAGTCATTAATACAGATAATTACTACATGGCAACACAGAAACCTAGCATCAGAATTTAATAATCAGCCCTGTAGCATCAGCTTATATTACAGACACAGCTACTCAGAGCCCACTGAGCATGTGAGTGTCACAGACACTTTCCAAGATGGTGACCCCCTGTGACAAGTTTGAAGTCCTGGATCATTGCTGCTATTGACAAGCTGAAACTTTAGCCTGGTTGAAAGGAACATGTGGAATACTCACCAGCATTCTGGTCTCCGCCATAGGCAACATGGCAGCACCCAGGATCTCAATGTGGCATGTTCTGACGCCAATGCCTCAAAACGTGCCCGGCGTCACGACGCCAGCACATCAAATGTGCGCAGTGTCATGACACCGGTGCATCAAAATGAACGGTACCGATGATGTCATCACGCTCGTTTGGTGCGAAAACCTGGCTATATAAGAACATTGCAGACCTTGCCCAATTATATCACCTGGGGTGACTTTCTGATATTGATCTTGATTCCTGTGTTTCACCTTGGCCTGTTATAACAACCTTGCTGCCTGAATTGACCCTTTTGCCTGGACTTGACTAGTCTTCTTCTTCAACCCTTTGGATACTGTGGACTGTGTTGGACTTGATGCTTCCTGCTAGGTCCACAAATCTTAGTGAAGCCTTTCGGGCCATGACACTGGCGCCATATTCATTTTTAGGGTTTACTTCCCCTTTAAAAACATGGCCAGAATAAATTGAGGTTTAATAAAGAGGCCGCTAAGCATGACAAAAGTATTTGTGTGAGGAATTATTCGGCTGCGTGTGAAAAATGCCTGGAACATAGGTGTGATCATATACTTAGCACAAAGTAGGAATGCCGACTAGAAGAATCTTACATGTTCTGTTTAAATCAGAACTTGATATTGTTTCATGATTATCGGTGCCAGATCACATACGGCTGCCACAGATTAGTTCATACAGTTTAAAGATCACAAGAGGCAGGTACCAGTTCTCTCTGCATTATGTGTTCATAGTCAGGAATAACAGACTAAATGGAGCCTTGTTTATTAAGCTTTCGCATATGGGGCTGCTGCTTCCCTTGGGTCTGTGAAAATCCTGCATTTCTTCCCTTTTCCTGTCTGCGTTAGGGAACAGAAGGTTGACTTTTAATGTTCTTCCTTCAGTCCCTGCTCACCCCCCTCTGCTCATTGTAGCTGCAGGGGAACATTATCTACATGTCTCTTGTTCACCCCTAACACCTCCTGTCACTTGGGAAATATGGCAGCCCTCCATTGTGTCCTGCCTGTACACCTCCTGTTCTTTTACACAATTGTATTGATATTTCCTAGGTGTGAGTGAGCACTAATAATCTCGCTGCATAATTACTTTTTTTATACCAGTTAAATTCTACATTCTTAGTTCCACATTTTTTATTTTTGCCTGTAAAACTATAATTGTACAGCGAGTATCACTGGATTTTGACCACCAGTGTTATCATGCAATTATTTCCAATAGTTTGATTGATTTTGGATTGTGTTTGTCTGTAAAAACATTGTTTGCACTGTTTTCATTTTGTTGTTTGTATATGAAAAATCATTTTGTAATGCAATGCATATTGGTGATGAAACTGTTGATAAGACCTTGGCATTCATATTTATTGTGTTTTATCCTTGAAAAAACATGTGGCAGATAAGATGCTATAAATTGTAAGATTTAAAGAGTTTTGTCCTTAAATTAACTTTTAGTTTGATGTAGAGAGTGATATTCTGAGACAGATTGCAATTGGATTTAATTTTTTATTATTTGTGGTTTTTGAGTTATTTAGCATTTTATTCAGCAGCTCTCCAAATTACCCCAGCAACCATTGTTTTGAATGAGAGACTGGAATATGAATAGGAGAGGGCCTGAATAGAAAGATGAGAAATAAAAAGTAGCA
>CM044433.1:34379546-34466395 GCA_024363595.1 Xenopus borealis
CGCCGCATCTTCTCTTTCCCTTGAGCCCCACCTGCCAAAACCATCTTCTGCTGCCTATGGCAATAACAATACATTTTGTAGCCTTACAGAGCATTTGTATTTTGGATGGGGTCAGTGACCCCAATTTGAAAGCAGCAAAGAGACAGAGGAAGGAGGCAAATATAAAATGTAAAAACTTTAAAAGAAAGAAATAAGGAAGGGCAAATGAAAAGTTTCTTAGAATAAGCCATTCTATAACTTACTAAACCTAAACTTACAGGTGATCCACCCCTTTAAAGGGGTTTATTTATCTAAACTTTTCCTATCCGTTGTTTTCAGTTTGTTTACAAGAAATAAAGAACTCTTGCTTTCCATGTTTTATGTTTGACTGTTTCCCCAGAATTGAAGTTTAAAGTTTAATGTTTGTCTCTCTGGTGTTTCAGTCTCGCAGCTCAACGATCCAGGTGAAGATTCTGAACTATTCGAATTGGATACGTTTCTCAGCAGGTGGAGTATTAGCAACTATTGTATCCATTCTAACAACTGCATTTAATGAAACTCAGGGATTCTGCTTAGTGATGTGCGGGTTAGGATTTTCCCGACCTGCAAACAGGCCCAGATTTGTGGAGAGGCCACCTAGGCCCGGGCCTAGGGTGGCAGGATTTTAGGGGGCGGCATGCTGCCCAGCCACACCCACAGCAACCCTGCAGATACGAGAGTTTTTTTCAATTTCCCATGTGCCAATCCCCTTTGCTCTGGTCCCGATGATGAAAATTTGCAAATAAAGGGCAGAGTATTGGGGCAACGAACGGCAGGGAACCTAGGGGCGCCTGCTATGTAAATTTGGCCCTGCCCGCAAAACACCCGAGCCCACCGGAACCTGAATTCTGGGTCCTTTTTATAGACCCACCCCGCCAGTGACATCACAAAAGTGGCGAGCAGGCGCACGTCTATAAAAAGTGAAGCCAGAAGTCGGGAATGCACTCAGAAGAGCTCAATTTGCACCCGCTGGCAACCCAGAATATGGGGTGGACGGGTCCCGCGGGTATTGGGCCGGCCCTCACATCACTATTTCTGCTCAGCAGGGCCATAGATACAGAAATGTATCAACTAAATGTATTGATTTACAACAGTTATAGAGTCAATGACCTCCCAGAGCTGCTTCATAAAAAGGTGAAAATGAAACATAAAAATGTAATATTAGAAATATGGTCACAAATAGAAAATAGAACATAACTGAAAAAAAGTCTTTATTTCTGGCGACCTGGCTAAATAGTAATTTTTAGATGTGCTCTGAAAAATTCTGATTTTGGCAATTTAGTAGTTTGAAGAAATATATAAAAAAAAAGTCAGGTTTACCCTGCTGCTCTTGTTACAGGAAAAGCGCATCACCCTCTCCCGTTTCCTCTGTGGTCCCCAATGTTGATATAAAAGCAGGAGTAGTCCAAATGCAGATTAATTTGCAAAAATAACTTTATTTGCCACACTTCATGTTCCATGGAAAAAACATCGCCTTCTCCCCTGCCCCAGAAAGTCGTTGCATTTCCCTAGTTATACTAGAACAGGTGTGAGATCCCATATCTGGATATCAGTTATACAGAAAGCACCGAATTACAGGAAGGCCATCTCCCAAAGTGATTTCCTTTTTCCCTGTAAAAATAAAACAGTAGCTTGTACTTGATGGTAACTAAACTGCATAAATCCATATTGGTGGAAAAGCATTCCGATTGGGCTTATTTAATTCAATTATTTTTAGCAGAATTAAATTATAGGGATCCAAATTACAGAAAGATCCCTTATCGGGAATACCCTAAGCATTCTGCATAATAGATCACAAAAGTGTGAAGTGGCTAGCACTAGCGCATGAATGCAGAAGTGCGGACGTGCCGAGAAGCCCTGAAACAGCGAAAAGACCTGAATGCACGAATATAGCTGAAACTGAAGTCCCGAAGCGGCGAGAAGACTCGAAGTCATGAAAGGAACCGAAACTGAAGTCCTGAAGTGGTGAAAAGACCCAAAGTCACGAAAACAGCTGAAGTCCTGAAGCTGCGAAAAGGCCCATGAAAGGAGGCGAAGTTGAAGTCCTAAAGCCATGAGTTAAATTCTACTGAACACCAATGTGAGTTTTTTGTTGTTGTCTTTTTTTTTTTTTTTTATAATCCTCTGGCCACCAATGCATTATTTTAATACTCTATAGGCCCTGCCACCATTTTTTTTTTAAATGCTGCAATGTTGCAAGAATCAGACCAGCAGTGAAGAAGGGGACTTACAGAAGTTGTTTTCATTATTTACAAAAAAATGTTGGAATCACTGCAAATTTTTAATACTGTCTCTTGGAAAGTTACTTAAAATTACATTTTTTTTTTCAAATGTCACAAAAAAATCTTTAATTTCTTTGCCTTTGTCGAATGATTTAAAGCATGTGCTAACAGAGACTAGGATTATCCTAGGACCAAATCAAAACCCTTTTAGTCATGTGACAATAAAATGGTGGACAACTGAATGTGACATTTTCTGTTCATAATTTATTTATACTTTTTTTTTTCTAACATTTGCATATTCAAATTAGGGTTTAGGATTTGAATATATGTGGTCAAATCACAAAGATATGGATGGTGTTGGTGTCATTGCGAGAAATTGATATAATGTTGCACCTTCCTGTAAAACTCTTTTGGTTCTGGGTTCCTTGTACTCATTTGGGAGAATTCTTTGTGAGGGCTCTTTGTACTCTTTTGGGAGATCAATTTTCTGGACCTATTTTCCACATTGTTTATAGCATAGTGTATTGCTTTTCCATTCCATCTTCTCTGTGAAGGGAGGGGTGCTTGATTCACTTTTTTGGGTCTTGCATAATACCCACGCACTTGCTTAATGTTGCTTCTCTTCCCATATCCCCTGGCTACTTGGCTAGGGGGGGGGGTATCTTCTCTCTTCTCCATTCTACTTCTTTCTTTTTGCCCGCCGCCAGCCTGAGCCTTACCAAAGCAATCAATGGCATTGCACTGCACACTCCAGCACCTCTTTTGTGCTTGGTTTGAGCAAAGTCCCTTTGGCCGGACCCCAGGCAATGACGCCCTGGGGGAAGCTTTGGCAGAATCCAGGGTAGACAGGACTCTAGCTTCAGCGAAGGGGAGTCCAAACGACCCCAAACTCCATCAGGGGGTGGGGCTCACCATAACTGTAGCAAAGGTGGTCCCACCCGCTCATGCTGTCCTTGTCCGGGCCTGGGATACTTGGGCATCGGAGTCCATGCCTTCAGGTAGGACTCGGAGAAGTTGATTCAATATCATCTTCCACTTTATAGATCTGTCCAATGGGCTTCCCAAGGGTCAAGGCTGGCCCTGATTGTATTGGCTCATCAGGATGGCACTGCACATTTTAAAGGAAACCATTGTTTTAAATGCCTTGTAACTGTAGAAGTATAACTAAAATACCATGTGTATGTTTAACTTAAATTTGTACAACTATGCAAATACTTATTCTAAAACACAGCATACCACTATGGGGAGGATTTAGTAAAGGGCAAAGTGGCCATTGCTAGTGAAAATTCGCCAGAAATCCCATCTGCAGGGACATTGCCAATTTGCTAACATATGTAGAGGACGATTCGTTAGCGAAACAGAACGATGCTAATGAAGTTTTGTGCCCTATCGCCAGGCACATTTTTGCTCAGGTGAATGGCTGTTACGCCGCAAATTCACTAAGGTGTGAATTTTACAGAACATTACCTCTTTCGCCAGACTCTCCTTCGCCACCTCATTTGGCGAACTGATAAGATGAAGCTTCATCCTCCTCAATCTTATGTCAGTGACATAATATCCTGTATGTCGGAAATGCATTAAAGTTGCAAAAAAAGCGCTGCAGACTTTTACTTTTTTAAAGTGGGATTGCCTTCAAAATTTTTATAGATTTTTATGTTAACATTTTTTCCCAACATTTGAGGGACATGGCACATTTGTTTTAGGGTGGGCTCATGGGTAGAGCAATCGAGGATCTCTTTCGTCTTGACTTTGATTGATTGGTCATTTGAAATAATAAGTGGCCACTTCAAGCATTTGCACCAGCATATCTAATAAAGACGTCTATACAACCTATAAGTGTACTAATGAAGTTTTGCTAGGCAGAAATTAAAGGTTCGCACTGACAAATTAACGCTAGCGAAACTTTGGCAGCTTTCGGCTGCAGAGACAAAACTTTGCATTTTAGTGAATTAGCACAGTGGTAGCGACAGTGCCGTAATTCCAGGGGGAGAAGGGGGTGCAATTGGGCTCCCCCGGCAGATTGCACCCGCTGCAGCCAGCTGGAGTCGGCTGCAGCGCAATAGAACTTCCACACGGATGGGGGGGCTGCACGGCCAGCACAAGGGCCCGTCACCACCTATTTCTGTTACTGGGTAGTGAATGTGCGCATGGTAAAGTGTGGTGAAGCCTTCATAGACAAGAATCCACCCTTGAGTGAATTTGCCGTATGTGTATATCATATAAGCTTTAAAATGATTAGTGCTTTGCATGGAATAAGAAAAATAGAGAGCACATGCTATTACAGTATTATCCCATGAGGTGGTGGTAGTGCTTAGCTAGAAATACTGTGGCTGAAATCATATTGATACTGTGCCAGGCTCACTAATACATTTTCTGTTAAAATCTGTATACATGAGGTGGTATCCCTAAAAAAAATTATTTACTGCTTAATCGGTTTGTGAAGGAATTTATGTGAATTCATTGTTATTAAAACAGAAATTGTTGAATTATTGGAATAACACAAAAAAAAAACCACACATGTACACATAGATAGTTGAGCAGCAAGCCACCTACAAGCCAGAACAGGAAAGTAAATAAGTGAAAACATGGGAGAAAGGGAGAGGGCTGCTAAGCAGAATTAAGTATATACAAGTTAAAATGTATTTGGGTGTTAAGCTGGCCATACACGGGCAGATAAAGTTGCGGATATCGTTCGTTTAGACCAATTTGACAGTTTATCTGCCTGTGTATGAGGGCTTCCTACACGTCTTCCCGATCGATATCTGGCCATAATATCGATCAGGAAGTTTGATAATAACCCGACTGACCCGTGGGAGCCCATCGCCCTCATCATAATGCAATCGTTCGGCCATAGGTCAAAACGTTCGGATTACCCCCGTTAGTGGCATATCGGGGAAAGATGTCGCAAAACAAGCGGATCTTATAGTCTATGGCTTAGATTAGATCCACTGTTGATAAATGATAAAAGATTATAAACAGGGGTTTTTAAAAATAGCCAAGCCACATATACCTTTAGGGCTAGACCACACGGGAAGATTCAGGGAGATTAGTAGCCTGGCGACTAATCGCCTCTTCTTTGGGGGGATTAATCTACTTGAATTGCTTGCCCATGTCTCACGCCCGCTAAACTGTAAGATGCCTGCGCCTATTCACACGCGCCGCTGCGTTTTTTTAAGTTGTTCGAAATCGCTCAGGAGTATTGGGTAAGTCTTCCCCTCTATACAACTTCACCGAGGCTCCATTTTATTAAAGGGCACCTATGGGCAGAAAAAAATTCCCCAAACCGAAGGTGCGGGCTGATAGTGCCCGCATTCCGGTTTGGGGTTGTAGTAGTTTTAAAAAAAAAAAATTGCCCCCTGCATGCGCTGGCTTACTCGCACCGGGAGGGAGCTCCCGGTGTGAGCCGCCATGACAGTCCATGCGCAGTATGCGCATGTGACTTCATGTGCATAAGCCGAATGAAAAGCTGCCACAATTTCAGGCAGCTTTTCATACTGCGCATAGGTGCCCTTTAAAGAATGTTCATATATTAAATAGATTTTTTTCACAATCATTAAAAATTGTTCTCAGATTTTTTCACCCTTTGTTTGTTGGTTACTATAAATACAATTGTGAGCAGGTTGTACAGTACTGTACTGTACTGTACAGTCAGCCTCACAGACCCCGACATTTTGTCCTGTTTTTAATGGTCTGCAGCCTTTCAGCTTCGTACTTTGTGAATATGATGAGGTTTTAGCTCAGGTGCAGTGCTTTATTAGCTATAAAGTGCTTTAACATGTTGCTGTTTCATAACCAACTCCCTAATTAGCTCAGTAATATTTTGTATGGGTGAATACTATCTGGCTTTTCAGTTAAAAAAGCACATCAGGAACCTGAGACGACCCAACAGGGATGCACTGACCTTTTCTGCTTATGGATATCCAAAGAACAAGCCCCGGGCTCTCTGTCATCCCTTTAGAGGTAACACCATGGAAATACAAATACAGCAGTTAAATATTTTGGTTCTATGCTAAGAATTATAATAATATTTAAATTATTTTATAATAATATATTATTTAATAATATTTAAAATGACAGGAATACAAGACATTCTTATATTAAAGAGAGCATTCTAAAACATAGGAAGAAGGCATCGTAAGGCAGTAGTTTTCCTATCAAGCAGGAGGTGTGTGCTGGGATTCCAGGGTTATTTAAAGGAAGTGATTAGCAGGACTTTATGTTCTTCTGAACTGCCTGCTGATTTCCCTGAGACTGGCAGCACAGTCTATTTCCCCGGATTTTTGTGTTGGTAAGGTGAGAGGGATTCAGGGGTAAGACTTTGCGGGGAGGGGGGCAGATGAGCACTTAACTTCAAGGTGGGGGTTGAATTCTCCTTTAAAGGAATTGATCAGTGTAAAAATAAAAGGGCTGTGCAAAATAAAAAATATTTCTAATATAGTTAGTTAGCCAAAAATGTAATGTATAAAGGCTGGAGTGACTCTAATGGGAGAAAAAAAATCTTGTGTGTCAATATAAATTTGCCTTGTGTAAAAAAAAATGTCACCCATAGACTTTTATGCGGTTCAGCAAATTTCTGGCAGAGCGTAACAGGCCAAATTCGCCCATCCCAAAATGCACCTAGAATCATCTGAAACAGGCATAACAGGGTGCTTGGTCATTGGGTGTGTCCTGGTATAATTCAAGTACAAGGAAAGGCAAAAAAAATAAAATCCCATTTTTATTTTCTTTAATGAAAAAGAAACCTATCTCCAATATAATTTAATAAAAAAAGTCTAACGTTTTTTTATAATAAATCTGACTGTATGCAGTGAAATTCTGTGGATAGGAATTGTCAGACGGTCCCTCATGGAAACAATCATACTTATGAACATGCAGAACTCCAGCTTGTGGTGCAGTAAATTCATGTTTAGGTTTAGTATACAAAACACAGCATTTCTAGCCTTATTCTATTTTACCCTTTCCTTAAGGACAAGGAAAGTGTAAAATAGAATAAGGCTAGAAATGCTGTATTTTGTATACTAAACATAAACATGAACTTACTGCACCACAAGCCTAATCAAACAAATGATTTATGCTTTCAAAGTTGGCCATAGGGGGCTGTCATCTTGTAACTTTGTTATACATCTTTGTCTGACACTGGCACTGCACATGCTCAGTATGGTCTGTGCTGCTTAGGGATCGTCATAAATTATCAAAAAACAAAGCTGCTTGAGTACTGCATGGCTGGTAAGTAAAGCGGGGGCTCCCCCTGCTGTTCATAAGTATGATTGTTTCCCTGCCAGAAGTTAGGGACCGTCTGACAATTCCTATCCACAGCACTAAATGAAGGGAGAATGTCACTACATACAGTCAGGTTTCTTATAAAAACGGTACACATTTTTAAATTAAAGTATATTGGAGATAGATTTCTTTTTCACTAAAGAAAGTAAAGGGCAAGGAAATGCAAAGAAATAAAATCCCATTTTTAATCTGCTGGAGTAAAATAAATAAGAGTAGTAAATGGGCAGTTAACCATAGCAACCTATTACAGAGCTTCATGACACGGTGAATAATCAACTGACCCTTCATCATGAGGTCATCCCTCTTGACAGTTTTGTTTTATACTATGGGACTATCTTGCAAACATAGGTGCTAAATTGCTCCAGTGTAGTTACCCATAGCAACCAATCATTACAAACTTACATTACATTCTCTAACTTGCAATAGACTGCTGATTATCTCTTATAATCAAACTGGTTAAGATAGAATTGAGATAGCATGGCTGTACAGGTATAGGATCCAATATCCATAAACCTCTTATCCAAATACCTTTTATGCCGAAAGATCCAAATTACAGAACGACTGTTTCCCATAGGAGCAAATTCACTTACCTGTCTAGTTGGAGTAGCGAGGGTTTCGCTAGCATTTGCCACACTTCGCCAGGCGTATTTTCACCAGGCGTATTTTCACCAGCGCTACGCAAATTCACTAAAATGTGAAGTTGCACTCAGGGCAGCAAACGATAGCGAAGTTGCGCTACAGTTACTTCGTTAGACAAAGCAAGTAACGCTAGCGATGCCTAATTTGCATACGGCGCAAATTCTAAAGTATTACATAGGTATATTCTGCAGCCACTACATTACACTACACAAGCCCAGGACACCTTTAATAAATAAAATAAATGTATTCTATTGCCCTACACATGTGCCCCCTGTATGGGTTAGTTGCCATATGTTAGGAAATGTAGGAGGGAATGAGGGTACCCTAAAAAAATGTAACAATCGTTTTCAGCCTACCACCCTGTTAAAATGAAAAGACGCCTGCGTTTTTTTTTTCACTAAGTCCTATCTACTCTATTGCACTTCGCCTGCTCTGACCCTGGCAAAGGGTTAAAGTTCAGAAAAACTTAGTAAATTTGCGTGGTTTCACCCCCTTCGCCAGAGTGCAATTTCGCTGGCGTTAGGGTGCGAAGTTTCATTACTCTAGCTACATCACTAGCGAAAATTCACCAGAGTCGGACTTAGTAAATTTGCGAAGTAACTGAATGACGTCACGCTTGCAAATTTTCTCTAGCGTTAGCCACTTCACCCGTTAGTGAATTTGCCCCCTTGACTCCATTTTACCCAGGTTTTTACAAATTATTCCTTTTCCCTGTAATAATAAAACAGTAGTTTGTACTTGATCCAAACTAATGTGAAATGAATCCTTATTGGAGGCAAAACCAGTCTACTGGGGTTTATTTCATGTTTACATGATTTTCAACTAGACATAGGGTATGAAGATCCAAATAACAGAAAGATCCATTATCTGGGTTGCCCCAGGTCCTGAGCATTCTGGATAACAGGTCCCATACCTGTACTGTTTATTTACAACTAAAACATTAAAGGAGACATGGGACAGATTTACTAAGGGTTGAATTTCAAAGTCAAAAAATCTCAAAATTTGACAATCTCAATATTTTTTTAATGGGCATTTTCGATAGAAAATGGACCAAATAGTTTAGTTTTTGATCGAATAGAAATCGTTCAAATTCATTGTTCGATTCGAACAATTTTGAAAACAAATCCTTCGATTTTTTTTTTTTGGACAGTAAAGGTTCCAGGAGGTCCCCCATAGGTTACAATGCCAATTCCGCAGCTTTAAGGTGGCAAAGTGTCGAATTAGATGTTTTTTAAAGAGACAGTATGTCGAAATTAGAATTTTCAAATTTTTTAAAATCAAATTTGTGCTATTCAATAGTCGAAGTAGCCCAAAAGTACTTTTTTTTAAATTCTAATTTAAATCGAATTTAATTTGAAAATTCACTTCGGCTGTTAGCAAATCTGCCCATATTGTGTAAGAAATAAGAACATACCAGTGCATTATACTCATTTAGAAGACTTGTGCTTAAAAAAGCAGTGTTTCCGGCTGATTTATTAGACATTTCTGCAAAAACCCTAATAATCCCTCCCTTCTCTTCTACTTCCTCCTCCCTGAATCCCCACGCTGTGCAGGGGAGCCAGCGGCTCTCAGCTCACTGCACTGTAGGACAAGAACCAATCAGCAGTTAACAGGACCTGATAGGGAACTGAAGCCTGTCTGTGCTTGTGTGACTGCAGGGCTGTGATTGGCTGTCCCCCTCTTACACACCCACCCCTCATTTGAAACACAGACAGGGACCAGAGAACATCTGTAGGGAGCTCCAAGAAAGGGGCTATTTTTAAATATAATATTCATTTTTAGCTTGTAAAAGCAACACCATATATTACTCATAAATGCCTACAAAAGTAGTGTTTTTTCATTTATCCTATATGCCTCCTTTATTAAAATAGGACCTTGCCAGTACATACAGAAGAAAAGTATATATATTTATGTAAAGGGGGGGCTTTGATGTAGCTTTGTGCCTTACATTGTGGGAGTTTTTCATAATTAACAGACAGTTTTCTGTCCATATAGCACACAATTCTATAAAGCCTCAGGACCATAATGTTCTCAATCATCAAAGGGACAAGAATTCTTTCGTTTATGAGTAAATCCTACAAACAGAGAATGGCTTGTCAGATCCTTGTCCGTGAGCTGAAACAAGATTGGGGTCATGCAACACAATAACTCTCCTAAATACACAAGTAAGATACGCATTGCTACAAATTGTACTAAGACAGTTGCAGAGAGGGGGTTACATCACTTCTAGCAAGCAGCCAGGGGCATCAGGGGGTACTGCTGTACCAGGCCTGAAGGGTGGCATGACTGTGCTGCACTTTTCAAACTAGCCAGGGACCCCCTTGACTGTGCCGAAGCCGCGCTGACTCTCCTGAAGTCCAAAGAGGTCGAAAAGACCCAAAGTCACGAAAGGAGGTGACTCCAATGTGTGTGTTTTTATTTGTTTAATCCCCTGGCCACCAATGTATTATTTTAAACTCTATAGTTAGTTATATAGTTAAATTGGTCCATCAAGTTCAACCCCTCCAAATTAAAAACCCAGCATACACACACACACATCCACTCTTTCACACAAACCAAATAGGCCCCTCCACCACCAATGTTTTTTTTTTTAATGTTCTGTGGGGCACCATTTATTTTTTTTACTTGGGGCCCTGGCGCCAATATTTTGTTTAAAAAAAATATTCTCTGGGGCCCCGATTTTTTTTTCTTATCAACTTTGTTTCAACTTATAAGGTGGGCCCAATGTTTTTTTTTTTTAATTATGGGAGGCCTTGGCTCCAATTTTTTTTTTTTACTTATACGGGCAGTGTCGGACTGGGACACCAGGGGCCCACCATAAAACCTTAGACCAGGGGGCCACTCTAATATTCTTCATCTCCGCATTCAACCTCTATTCTCCTAGTTTGTTTTCTTTACATACTATAATCAATTCTTCCATCTATTTAGCCTCTTTGTTCTCATAGAAATAGGGAATGGCCATGAAATAGGCCAAAAGTTTAGCAGCATGAGGGCCCCCTGACACCTTGGCCCACCGGGAGTTTTCCTGGTATTCTGGTGGGCCAGTCCGACACTGTATACGGGGTCCTGTTCACCAATTTTAAAAAAAAAAAAACTTTTATGGGGGGGCCTTGGTGCCACAGTTTTTTATTAACTTCAATAGATTTTGGAAGTGGAGGGGGTTACCTTTTTTTAGTGCTGATTTCTGTGTGGTGTTTTAACTGTGGTGTGGAGTGAGTGGGATTAGAGGTGGGGCCCCTTCAAATTTTGTCTAATGGCGGCCCTGCATGTACCTATAGGGCGTGATTGTTTTTGGCAGCTGTAGTGCAGCAAAATGTTTGGCCATGCCCATTTTGTAACCATGTTACATTTTACAAATATGACTGCCCATATGGGTAGGGAGAGCTGTATGGCAGACCCTACTAAGCGGATGTGGAAAGTTGTAGTGCAACTGGCTTCCCTACACAGGTTA
The DNA here is from genome assembly GCA_024363595.1 of Xenopus borealis. Lineage (NCBI taxonomy): Eukaryota > Metazoa > Chordata > Amphibia > Anura > Pipidae > Xenopus > Xenopus borealis. The sequence goes on from CM044433.1 coordinate 34,391,157, forward strand.
TTGAACTACAACTCCCAGAACCAACAGCCAGAGAGCTACAGCCTTGGCCTAAGGCTAGTGGGGAGAGAGAAGAACAATGGTAAGTGAGCTTATTGCCTGGGCACTGTGTGAATCGAGTGGGATAAGGAGCATGAGTGTGAGCACAGCTGGTACCACACACACAGCAGCAAATGTACCAATCACACACACAATAACATACACACAGTAGCACACACACAATAACACACATCACTGACAAGATTTTATCATAGAGAAACACTACAGGTTTGCAACGTTTGAACATTTAAAATGTTGTATTTATATATAAATATTTATATACCTGTATTTAGTTACCCCATTGCTGGTTTAAAGCTTCTAAATTACTTTTCTGCTCCCACTAACATATTGTTTTCTCTGCAGCTGTATTCCCTTTTTTACATTTAGAAACCAGGTGGATGCCACTGAAATAAAGGGATCAGGCAGCTCAACGCTTCCGATGCAGAAGGCCCCCAGATACTAAATAAACAGTAAAATTAAAATGTTATGTTTTTATGTCCGTGAAGGTTTTCATTCGTCCAGATCATGGTATATAGGTATATATATATATATATATATTAGAAGTAAATCTAGAGCAACTGGACTTGCTGAACAGTTCTGTTCAACTGAAGAAGCTGTTTGGATGAGTAGTGAAATATCTTCAATGATTTCCCAGCAAGTCCAGTTGCTCTAGATTTACTTCTACAAGATATGGTAAGTTTTAAAAAGGGGAGGTGGGTACAGGACTGGGATGGTGACAGACATGTTTAGTTTAAAGGGATACTGTCGTGGGAAAACATATTTTTTTCAAACCGCATTAGTTAATAGTGCTGCTCCAGTAGACTTCTGCACTGAAATCCGTTTCTCAAAAGAACAAATTTTTAAAATTTTTATATTTAATTTTGAAATCTGACATGGGGCTAGACATATTGTCAGTTTCCCAGCTGCCGCCGGTCATGTGAGCTGTGGTCTGATAAACTTCAGTCACTCTTTACTGTACTGCAAGTTGGAGAGATATCACCCCCTCCCTTTCCCCCACCCAGCAGCCTAACAACAGAACAATGGGAAGGTAACCAGATAACAGCTCCCTAACTCAAGATAACAGCTGCCTGGTAGATCTAAGAACAGCACTCAATCCTGCTGTTATTTTTACACATCATAATTAATATGCCCCGAGGAGAAAAATGCAGCACTAGGTGTAGCTGGGCAGCTCAAGGCCCCAACAAGGACAGTAGTTGGGGTAAGCACCCTTGAGTTGAACAAGCGCCAGACAGGGACACCAGTGGGTGAGCTCAAGAGCAGGGAAAGTGTTAAGGATTAAGGTATCAAGACTGTACTCTACCCCTAAGAGGGACTGAACTGAAGTTACTTCTAACAACTGTGATACTGCTAAACTGCTGCTTTGCTCAATAAATAAGTTCATCTGGTTTGAAGTAACAACTAAACTGAAGTTTGTTTCAATCTGGTTGATCTGAAACAAGCCAGGATTCACCTGAGTGTAGGGTGCTTAAAGAGCCATTGTACACTGCTGGGAGTTGCACATTGCTCATGGGTGCAGGCCACATTGGAGGCAAGTCACACTATTACAAACAACACTTCTATAGCAAACCCATAGGAAGGCTGCCTACACAAATTCCAGTTTTGATAAACAGTCCTCCCTATGGTCTACTTTGGTTTACAGAAGGTAGACATGGTGGCTCAGTGAGGAGCACTTCTGCCTAGTAGCACTGAAGTCTAGAGTTGGGGCCTGGGCAACGTCAGCAAGAAGTCTGTACTTCTTTTATGTGCCTGTGTGGGTTCCTCTGGGCACTCACTTCACACTCCAAAAACATACAGGCAGGTTAATTGGCTCCTGAATAAATTGATGACAGTGTGAAGACTTTATAACGTAAACTCCACTGAGGCAGGGACCGACAAACAATGAACTATAATCCTATATAATAAAGTTCAAGTGTCTCTGCGTCCAGTCCCTGTGTCCGTGGGATTGTGCTACTGCGCATGTGCCCCACGGACAGCCAGCGCGAAGCGTCTAACGCTAGCGCAAATTCGCCAGCGTGACGTCAAATCGTAACTTTGCAAATTCACAAACACCGACTCTGGCAAATTTACGCTAGCGAAGTAGATAGACTTGCGCAACTTCACACCCTTACGCCAGGCAAAGTTGCGCACTGGCGAAGGATCGTAATTACGCAAATTCACTAAGATCAACTTTTTGCTGTTCGTTAGCACTTACGCTAGACTTTACTTCCCCAGGTCAGACCTGGCGAAGTGCAATACAATAGATTGAAAAAATAAATTGCAAATTTTTCTAAGTCCCAAAAAACGCTGTGGCATGTTTTACCATTGTGGGTGATAGTCTGAAAAACATCGTTTTTTTTGGGGGGGTGTTACCCTCCTTCCCCCCCTACATTTCCTGACATATGGCAACACTACTATATAGGGGGCACATGTAGGGCAATAGGACAACTTTATTTTTTTTTGATTAAAGTTGTCCTGGGCTTGTGTAGTGGCTGTAACATACACTTCTATTATATTTTGTAATTCGCGCCGTATGCAAATTAGGCTTCGCTAGCGAAATTGCGCTATGCCTAGCGAAGCAACACTAGCGTTCGCCGACCAGAGCGTAAGTTTGCACTTTAGTGAATTTGCGTAGCGATTTTTCGGATCTTAGTGAATGTCCCACTTGGAGCGCAGAGACTTCCGTTAGTGGTTTATAATCTGCTGCCTTCAATCTATGGAAAGACCGGCGCTACATAACGGTGTACCGCTCCTCTGCTCACCGCTACACCGCCAGCTGTACACATGCCCAAGCACCATGTGACAGAGGAGCAGCTCGAGCTGTGGGATGTGTGACCCGGGGAGTCCGCGGCGCAGTCAGTAAAGGTAAATGGGGGGTCGAGGTAGAGAGAGACTTCCACCAGCTCCTCACAGAGTGTCTTGCCTCTTTATTTATCGCCTAAAAGCCCCGCCCTCACGGGAGAGCCGCAGCCAATCCCAGTGCGCTGCCCTGCCCCTCTTTGTTGTGCTGCCCAATGGCAGAGGGATAGAGCGTTGCTGGCCGGCGGGTGACAGAGGAGCAGCTACTGTCTGGCCTCCCATAGCTGTGAAAGTACCTCCCGCTCTCTGACTCACTCAACTCCGCCTACAGGACGCCAAGGAAAAAATATGATTGTCGGAAAATGGGCATGCGCACGTGAAGCGCGAATGATCAAGAGGCGGCGGCGGTGCCAACTGTTCCTATCTTTAATCTCGCGTTGTTAGAAGCGAGACCCGCTCACTCAGCGCATGTCCCCGACGTTGCTACGGCAACAGGGATGCTGAGCTGACAAAGTCAGGCGGCTCTTTTTCTAAAAGTAACATTGAGGCAGAGTCGCCTCTGAAATTCTGTAGGACAAACATTTTTTTTGTGGAAAAAAAACACTGGTGTGATCTATACCATAAACAAACATTGCCCAAACTCTTTAGGAAGCAGTAGTATTTTTAAAACTACTGAGAAGCACTCTAGGTGTCCACTTCTTTTTGGACTGGAACAAGTCTGTTTTTATAAATGTTTGACTACATATGTTCTAGCGCCCGTTAATTTAACAGGCTTAATGTCTAGTCATAAATAAATACAAACACCTTTAGACAACATGATGCAGCAATTGTGTATTAGATATAGCTACTTAGATATTGTCGGTTAGTCATTTTATATAGAAAAATGGTTTGATTCGTTAGATTCTGTTGGCCTTGTACAGTCTCTTTCTGCATGCCATGGATAGATACTTGGCTCGTTCTATACGAAAGTATTAGAAATGCTTCATCCTCTTTGTACTTCTCTGATTTTAGAAGTGTATTAATGACTTAGAAGTGGGCATTGAGCACTCTGTATCCGTGTATTGGAAACATGGAATGTGTATGGAATATGAATGTGGCTCCTCTAGGGAACCTGTGACTGACACAGTGGGAGAGGGAACAATGTACAGTAGCAGGAATGCTGCGGCTGAGTGAGTAGAGGGATAAGTCAGTTGATTCCAAGGTCAATCTATGCAGTGCTGCTCTAGGTATTGCATATTAAAAGTGCTGTGCATGATGGTGTCTGTAGTACTCTTTAGAAATCCATCTGTCCTCCATTCAGTGCAAAAGGAAAACACGTGTGTTAATCTGTATAAAAAAGTTGCCGATTTTTTTAACCTGTTTATATCTATATTGGAAAATTAAGCTACAAAAAAGACAAGTAATTGGATTTTTCTTAAAGGACAAAGAAAGTTAAACTAAAGAAGTAGGTAGAAATGTTGTACATGATGTTTTGTGCTTGTGTACCAGCCCCAGGCAACCACAGCCCTTTAGCAGTAAAGATCTGTGTCTCCCCAGTAGATGCCCCAGTAGCTCCCCATCTTCTTTTCTGCTGATTCACTGATTCACATGCTCTGTGCTGCTGTCACTTATTGAGCTTAGGGACCCACTCACAATATACAGTACACATAGAATAGAAATGTCACAATATAAGGCTGATTAGTCATTAATACAGATAATTACTACATGGCAGCACAGAAACCAGTGCAACTAGCTCCATAATTTAATAACCAGCCTTGTAGCATCAGCTTATATTACAGGACAACCTAGTTTTCTGTTTGATCATCTGTTAGACGACCCCTAAGCTTAGCTTCTCAACAGCTGCTCAGAGCCCACTGAGCATGTGAGTGTTGCAGACATTTTCCAAGATGGTGACCCCCTGTGATAAGTTTGAAGTCCTGGATCATTGCTGCTATTGACAAGCTGAAACTATAGGCTGGTGCAATAAGTTCAGTATATAAAACATTGACTTTTTAGCCCTATTTATTTTTAGGGTTTAGTTCTCCTTTAACACCGTTAACAACATTGGGAGTTGACTCAACTGATCCAACATGTCACCCTCATTTAGGATACTTGGATTCTTTTTTAGCAGTCCACAGTAGAATACAGTTTTATAGCTTTAATAACTGACTAGTATCAGTCAAATATGACCACTATTTTTAAGAGGATTGGATGAAAGTGTTTTACCCTGTGTTTCTCCTATGGGTTGGGCCACAATGGTGACTATGTTGGCCATGGAGACGCTGCCTGCTCAGTACCATTGTCCGTAGATGGGGGGATGCAAGGAGGCAAACTCTAGCAATGTCATTGTCATTGGTGGGGGAGCATCAGAAGGCTCAGATCATCACTACCAACACTCATTCTAATCATATACTGACCAGTGTTCCTGGTGGTACTTACCTTACTGACTAATATTGTACTTCTTTCCTCCCAGGGCATAGGGAAATTGACATGCCTTTCAGACCCCAATGTGGAATGCTGCATGCGATGTTCCCTGATGAACAACTGATTGTCACTTAGGAAACATCAAGGTTCTGATGGACAGTGCTGACCTAGAGTGTAGGGCATTACAGGAAACAATAGTCCTGGAAATTTCTGGCCAAACCTCCATTATTTTAATCATTGCTTCATATAAATACATCCTTGTCTTTCTAATTCTTTCTCTCTTTCTATTTCCATTTGCCATTGGAAAATCATTACCATTTTAACAACTTAAGTCCATCCCTCGTTTGATGCTCTGAGCTCACACACAAACCAAAGGCACACATACATACTGGGTTACATCAGCCAATGAGCAGACACAAAACTGTTAACTTACCTGTGGGGCTTTGTAACCTGGAATTTCAAACATTATCTCATCACTAAAACCAATGACCGAATATTTTTAAGGATACACCAAAACCAGGATTCGGTTCGGGAATCCGTACCGAATCCAAATTTGCATATGCAAATAAGGGGCAGTACAAGGAAGTAAAAACTGTTTTTTTCCCCGACTTTTTACCTTCTTGCCACTAATTTGCATATGCAAATTAGGATTCAAATCGATATTTGGCAGAATCTTTCATGAATCCCAAATAGTGGATTCTGTGCATCCCTAGATATTTTTGCTCCGATATGGGATTCAGTATTCAAAAACCCATTATCTTGATTATGGAACAGCCATTTCTCATGGGGGCAAATTCACTAAAGCGCGAACCATCTAACGCTAGAGCTAATTCGCCAGTGTGACGTCATTTCGAAACTTCATCCCTGGCGAAAATTCACTAGCGAAGTAGATAGACTAGCGCAACTCCGCACCGTTACGCCAGGCGAAGTTGCGCACTGATGAAGGGATGTAACTACGCTAATTCACTAAGATGCCCATTCTACTGAACATTATCTCTTGCGCTAGACTTTACTTTGCCAGGTCAGACCTGGCGTCGTTCAATACAATAGATAGGAGTTTGAAAAAAAACTTGAAGTCCCAAAGAAACGCTGTTGTCTTTTACTATTTTAGGGTGATAGTCTGAAAAATGGCGTAATTTTTTGGGGGGTTACCCTCCTTCCCCCCTATATTTCCTAACATATGGCAACACAACTATACAGAGGGCACATGTTTCCTGGGCTTGTGTAGTGTAATGTAGTGGATGTAACATATACTTCTATTATACAACTTTGCACCATATGCAAATTAGGCATCACTAGCCTAAATGTGCTTTGCCTGACGCAGTAACAGTAGTGAACTTCGCTACCATTCACCTCCCTGAGCACAACTTCGCATTTTTGTGAATTTGCGTAGCGCTGGCGAAACTACGCCTGGGGAAGTGCGGTGAACGTCGACGAATCCAGCGCTTAGTGAATTTGCCCCATGGACTCAATTTTAATCAAATTATTAATGTTTTCAAAAATGATTTCCTTTTTTCTCTGTATTAATAAAACAGTAGCTTGTACTTGATCCCAACTAATATATATAATGAATCCTTTTTGGAGGAATAGCTACTTATTGGAGATTGAAATTACGTAAAGATCCCCTGTCTGAAAAACCACAGGTGCCGATCATAAGAAGTCTGATGCCTGTATTATTCTAGGTCTGCATTGCTAACATCTTAATTTTCAGCTTCCAAATGTATCGCCACTATCCTCTATAATGCCACAAAAAGCTGAACATCTCTGCTTCCAGATGAAAGTGATGAGAAACATTGGAACTGGTAAATGAAGGACATGGAACTGCTCTTAATGGAGATTGCTGTGCTGAACGTGTTATTAACAGTAAACTACAATTATTTTAATGACACCAAATTTCCATGGTGGGGGTAGCTACTGCCCTGTTATAATGTCAAATTGATCTGGGCGAGTCAGCTTTTACATAAGCTTCTGAGTGCACCAATTGATATCATATAAAAAGTGAGAAGAAGGAAACACAGAATCAAGCGCAGTCTTCCCTCTTTCCTTTTGCTAAACCATCAGTTATTCATAGCTTGTATTTGAGCTCACACCAATGATTAAAGAGGCGAGGGCAAGGTTAAACTTGGAACTTTATTCAGCTGATACAGATAAAATGAGATTTTGTGTGTATCTCACTTGCATTTGCAGGTCTTTATTTGCTGTAAGAATATCCCATCCATCCCCGGTTTGTTTGTATGTTTATGTTGTACTGGTGCAGCATGCTGTCCAAACACAACACAGTAATGACACCCAGGCATTAGGAGTGTGGCGTTCAGTTACAGAACGATAAAGAAGCAGAGGAGGAGTTTTGCAGTGAGAAAGGAGGAGGACGGAGTGAGATATTGAGGTGGTAGAGGGAGGGAGAGACTTTGCTGGGTGGAATACTAATCAACCTAGTTCACAGTCTGCAGCAGCCTGGCTGCAGACATACACACACACACACATACATATATATACCCTGGAGTCTCTAATACAGCACATGCTAAAGCTTGCTCTCCATCACACACACACATTCTGAATGACTGCCTGCCACCATCACATAACCTGACTCAGATCTCAGGATCTTTACCAGTCTCTTCCCATTGGGGTAAAGTCAGAGGTGAATGTTTACACCTTTTGACGTTCTATCCTTTTTGTGCTTGCTCCAACTTTCCCACTTTTTTTTTTTTTTTCATTTTCTGTCTGTCACCTTCGTTGTATTCTCAGCGAATGTGTTTTCGTGGAAACAACTGCCACCGGTTACTTCTTGCAGCTTTCCTCACTTGTTTTTTTGTTGTCAACTTTGAACGGGCTCTGTCCCCGCTGCTGAACAATAGAAGTCAAGAGGATCAGCTCTGCCCCCATGGCAGGATTATTGGCATCATTAAGTTTCATTTGCGTTGTCCTTTTCTTTGCTCCAGTTGAAGCTTTGATCCTTCGTGCTGGAGATTCAGATGGACGTGTGCAGAGCATATTTTGAATCTGTGTACCGACCGGCTGTCATCAGCTTTTGCTTCTCACCAGCATAAAACATCATTTCTGCATCTCCATCAACTTGGCACGAAGCAATGCAGATGCTCCACAGGTTTTACTTTGTATCTTTCACTACAGCAGTTTGATGTTGGTGCCCGAGACCGTTCCTTTAACCATCGTTCCATTAATTGCCAAGTAATCTCTTCCGTCTGAACCCCTAGATGACATGCAGTCCCTCATATCTCCTGTGACCAAAGCTATTCTGGTAGCTTTGTTCATTTTTGCCATTCTGTTGATCCTTTATGTGATTCTATGGTATATCTGCCGTGATGTGGATTGCGACCATGGGATTTGATTTAGCATGTTGGGCAATGGAGTAAGAAAAGGGGGTTTTCCGCACAAGGTAAAAAAAGGGACCATTCACTTGCCTCTGTATAAAAGCCAAGACCTGGAGCTGACCTTCAGAACTCAGGGTGACCTGGTAAGTCATCTTCTCCAATTCACAGTCATAGTCTAAAAAAAAATGTCACATATGAAGGGTATTTAGATATCACATTAATATTAGACTGTAAGCTCAGCATTTTACAGAAAAAAAAATCATTGTACCATAGAATATTAATTTGAATAAATACAATCCTTATTAAGGAAATAGAGCCAGACAGCACTGTTAAATTGAGTCCTCTAGTCAAGATTTTCAACCTGATGGAGCACAAAAATGATTCTCTCCATGAATACCTGATGCCATATGCGGTTCCTTTACTATCACTGAACTCCAAGATTCCATTTCTTTTTCTGAGCAGGACCTATCTTAACCAGATTCCACTAAACTAAGACTTGACATGAATGACAAGTTATAGCCATCATGGGATTCAGAGCCCAGAGCACCGGAGTATTGATCTGTCTTTGAGGAGGGTTGGAGGTCACAAGAGGCAACAGTTGCATGAGTAATCAATATGGAGACTTGTGTGAGATACATGCATCAGCTTTTGGCTGTTTTGACAGTGTTTTTATACGTTTTTTTGAGCAAAATAGCTATTTTTCAACTATAAGAAAAAGAATTGACAACCCCCCTTCACAAATGAAATAATAGTTATTTAAAGTCATTTAAAATTACTTTTATGCTCTCTTTCTATATATTATATATGTAAATTTTATTGAGGCTGTTTCTATTACTTTTAATTTTCGGGGGGGGGAGCTTTGAATTTGTGATACCCAAGCATGTGCTCCGTTAGCATGTATACACTGAATTATAGGACTGATTTATTTTTTTCTTGGAATATTAAAAGAGACAGAAAAGGACAGAAACATTAGGATGATGTGCTCCCTGCATTCATATGCAAAAGATAATATCAGCTCCTTCAAATGATGATGAAAAAAAATCCTTGGGATACTGAATAAATTGTAATTGAAAAGAATAAGCAGTTTAATAACATGGTTTGAAATTCTAATAGAAGTGACGGGGGTAATTGTGAATATTTTCCCTTTTAGCATTTGCATAAGATATATTCAGTGTTTATACAAAGAGGTGGTTGTAGATAGATGGATAATGTACAGTTTATGCCATAGAAATCCCATTGCAATCTAGTACAGGTATGGAATCCTTTATCTGTAAATCTGTTATCCAGAAAGCTTCAAATTCCTTTAAGGCCATCTCCCATAAACTCCATTTTATCCAAATAATAATAAATTGGTAATTAGTAAAATAGTATCATGTACTTGATCCAAACTAAGATATAATGAATCCTTATTGGATGCAAAACCAGCCTTTTGGGTTTATTTAACGTATACATGATTTTCTAGTAGACTTAAGGTATGAAGTTCTAAATTATGGAAAATCCCAGGTCTCAAACATTCTGGATAACAGGTATGGGACCTGTTATCTAGAATGTTTGAGACCTGGGATTTTCCTGATAACGGATTAATTTGGATCTTAATACCTTAAGAAATTTTACTGAGCTATCCTTAACAAACTGACTTATTAACATTATAATTTAAAACTGTGATTTCTGGAAAAAGACATGAACACTAATGGCAAAAAAAAAATTTTTAATTTATATTTCATGCAAAATGTGTAGCTTTTAAAAGCAAGTATCTAAGTCTTTAAAAAAAAAAATCTCAAGGTGAGTGATCTCAGCCAGGAAACTGCAGACCTGTAAGTGTGACATCTTTACAGTGGAAGCTCTAAAAATGATTCATAAGAAATTCTACAGCGCAATAAATATCTGTGCGATCGTTAGTAGCAGTAATAAAAGAAGTAATCAGGGAATCCCTCTAATGGGCTTAAGACATTTGGAGTTACTTTAAATGGAAATGTCTCTACCAAAAGGAGAGACTCACAGATATATACATTTACATAAGACATTACACTTAAAGTGCAGTGTACAGCTAACACATCTAACACTTGCATAATAAGCATGCATTATACAATCTGTGCACTGAACTAATACAATAACATAAGAAATGTATTCATACTTTCTCCGGAAAATCCAATTTAGCCTTATAAATTGACCTTCTGGATCCGTGCATACATACTGGAAGCTGCTATAATCTAGTGAGAAGGAGAGGGGGTGGGGGAAGCTGATTCATATTTTTATTTTAGTAAAAGTGTAGCAGGAAAATGTCTCTGTGTAAGGTTCTATTTGTTTTAAAGCCTCCTATCATTCCTTCCAACCAACAGATTTTGCAGATTTATGTTTAACAATGTGAATGCATATAACACTGATCATAGAAAAAGACCCATTGTCAATAATAACCACTTTTGGAATTGGAGAACTTAGGCCTACACACTCTTCTTGTGCTTCCCTCTGTGTTCTCCCTTATATTTCAGTCCCAGTTTTCCCTTAGAATGAGTTTGTAATCTTCTTTTGGTAATCTAGAATTACTTTGTGTCCCATCACAGAAATCCAATTATTACTGCTGAAATCCTCTGTGTATTGTACCTTCCCACTGATGTCTAATAGTCTTCTGCTACTCTCTTTAACCTTTTTTCCTTTGTTTCCCCAAGGGAAGGACTTTTTCCATTGACCAATATGTCACTGCCGTTTCCCTTTTCACCCATACGTTACAGTTGTATTCTAGATTTTCCCTGCAGTAGTGTTTCATATTAATTTGGGTCTCAAGTCAGCCAAATAATATAAAAGGAACTTGCTAAATTTCAATAAAGTCTGGGCAAATTTGCCCCTGGGCAGCAACCAATGGCAGCCAATCAGATGTTTGTTTTCAATGTTCTATCTGTAGCTGGCTCAAAAAATCTAAGCTCTGACTGTCTGCTATTGGTTACTGCCCAGGTACAAATTGGTCCAGCATTTATAATTGGGTATTAAACATAACATCATTTTAAAAGGACAAGTCAACCCCAAAAATAAAAATTTGCCTGATAAAAGAAAGAATAATTCTAGGCAACTAGAATTTTTGGAGATTTATTATACCCCAAAGCTAGAAATAGCTTGAATGTGAAATACCTCCAAGCTAAAACCAGTCAAGGTCATGTAGAAGTCAATGGCAGAGGTCCCTCAAATCATTTGAAGTTGTTTGGGTTTTTTTTCGGTGGGTTTCGCTCAAAAAAGCGATTCTGGTTTCTGAGAAAAACTTGATCAATTCGAGTATTCGAGTTTCCACCCTGGCTAAACTTATTTGCGTTTTTTCTTAAATTAGAAACCATTCAAGTTGAGTTCATTCAAGGTCTAAAAAAGCTCAAAAAGCTCTAAAATTCGACCTTCGATAATTAACCCCCTGGAGGTCATCTTTAGGGACCTTGATCTTTGTGTTTGTATACCTCAACTAACAAATTAGGAATTTGTTTTGAGGTCAAAGTAGGACTTTCTAGGGTTGTTCACCTTCTAAACACTTCTTTTCAGTTGTTTTCAGATTATTCACCAGAAATAAAGTTGCTTTCTATTTTCTACTATTTTTCTAAGAAGATTTATTCTTATGGATTTCCAGCAGTTTAAAAATTTCACATGTATTAGCATTTTCCTCCCTTTAAGAAAACTTTTTTTTTGCTAGTCAAGTGGTTTGAGCAATTGGCACATTTATCAGAGCATCTACTGCTTTCGTCAGTGTTACATTGATTGAACACGTTCAACTACTTTGCACCGTCCGACTCCATTTTGTGTCGCTGAGCTCTAACACTACTGAATAAATAAGCCACAATGAAATGATTGCATTAAAATTTGCATAAAGCTTAACGTGCTGAAAAAACTATTTGTGGTACCCTAAATGTATTGTAACCAAATGGTAACCATCAATACCAAACTTTTTTCCAGCTTTTTTGAGTGAAAAGATTAGTAAATGCTAACTCAAGGGCACTAATAAAAGCTAATTGGAACTGTGGCTGCACTGGCAGATTAGGTCAGGCTTATCAGTATACAATAAGATTTCTGATTAGTCAACTGCATATGATTTGATGCTGGAGTCATGTGAGACATTGAGAGCATAGAGACCGATGTATTGCTGTAATAAGGTGATTCTTGCCCATTAGAAATCACAGAGCCCCATACAACAAAATTTTGGGGCCCCTTGGGCCCACCCCATCTCCCAAGCCCCACCCCATCTCCCAAACACCACGCAGACATCAGCACTTAAAAAGGCAACCCCCACACACACATGCACCAGGGCACCCCATACAAGTTAAAAAAATTTGGGACCCAGAGAATATTTTTTTTAAAAACATTGGAGCCATTGGTGTCCAGGGGGTTAAAAAAAATAAACAAAACACATGGGTGTTCAGTAGAATTGAACTTGTGGCTTCAGGACTTCAACTTCATCTCCTTTCGTGACTTTGGGTCTTTTCGCCACTTCAGGACTTCAATTTCAACTGTTTTTGCGACTTCGGGTCTTTCCACCACTTCAGGACTTCAATTACATCTGTTTTTATGAATTCAGGTCTTTTTGCCACTTCATGACTTTAATTTCAGCTGTTTTTGTGACTTTGGGTCTTTTCACCGCTTCAGGACTTTAACTGTTCGGCACCTCGGCTGTTTGGGACTTCAGGAGAGGTGGAAAGGCTTCGGGCAGTCAAGGGGGGGGGCTCTATTTCTTAAAAGTGCAGCACATCTGGGCCCCCCTTCAGGCCCGGGCCCTGTACAGCAGTACCCCCTGTGCCTCCCTGATGGTGGCCCTGCTTGGCAGAAATTAGTATATGTTCCTTTGGCTATAACAATGGTCAGCAAATCCATCCATACAAAGCTAGTGCATATGATGAATCACACACCATCTGCAGGCTAAAGTTTCACTCATATTAGCCATCTTCAGCGCTGCATGGGATCAGTCATACCAAATAGGAGCTATTAAAACCATGAGCAAAGAGCTGTCCCCAATGTATACAGGCAAAACTGCTATTCTGTTTTAATTTTTGATAATTTGTAAGATAGTATTACCCAATACCCCTAATTATGTATGGTCCAATTAATCTGCTAAAATATGAATGTGTCTGTTCAATAGGGTTGCCACCTGGCTATTATTTTACCGGCCTGGCTGGTAAAAATGATGCTTGATGCCACTAGGAAGGCCGGTAACATACCCGTATGTATGATATATATCAATATATAATAAATAATGACATTATATATTGGTGCATTAGTTTTGCAGAAGTCCTTAAAAAACAGAGATAATCACATCATCCCCACATGTTACTTTATTAGAAAAGCTAATGATATTAAGTTCAATATTATACAGCACCTTGTGGTGCAATAGCTGTTAACCTACAGTATATGCAAGTTCTATGGCATTCATGCCTGCTGCTGCAACAGGACAAGAAATGAAAGTGAAGTGCCATATTTTGTTTCCAAGACACATACAATATACAGTCAACTATTATGAAGATGTGTGATCACGCAAGAGCAGCCCTATGACATTGCCAAGCCCACCCCATTTCACCATTGCTGTAATTATATTACATTTCACCAATTAGCTCATTTATTCTTCGTTATTGACTGGACATGGATAAAACCATAGGTAATCATTAACTTAGCCTACAGTATTACATCAGAATGACTTGTACTACAGAGTACCAATATATTGCATAATCAATAGGAGCAGCCAACTGAATACTGTGATGCAGACCATCCAGTATCCAAACAGTGAGCTTAATTGCAAAGATGTTCAACTAGAAGATTTGGATTGGTGTGTCCTAAATCAGTAAGAATTAGCACCATCTTATAGAGTCCTGTGCAGAAACAATTTGTGAAACCCGCTGACCATCAAGAAACAGGAAGTGCTGTCATTGTAAACTGGAAGTGATATCATTAGAAGAAGGCGATCTAAAAGGAGCAAATCTTGCTATTGAGAAGAATCGTGATCCGGCTGCAAACCGACCCGTGTCTATACCAGCTCCCAAAAATTCTACCTACAACCCGCAGGGTACCGCAGGTTTTTGCGGGTAACCCACGAGTACCCAGCCCGCTGCAGGTCTCTACCTTCTTGTCTTAAATGTATCCTGCTGGAAGTAAATGCTATGGTTATATTCATTCTTTATTTGTAGTTCCATTTCATCTTGACTCTTTTTATATACTCTATCACACACCGGGCTACCCGAAAAGACGGTGATGTGACTTGCAGTTAACTCATTCCAAAGAAGACTGTCTTAAATATATAATATACTTGATGCCAAGGATAACATTCCTCTATAATTTAAGCAATGAAAGAAGTTGCGCATTTCGGGGGTGGGGTGATGTATTATTTACTTCAAATTTATCTGGTCAGGCTTTTTGGGGCAAAACTTAGTTTTTTTGGAGGTTTTTTAAAAATTTTCAAGATTTCGTTAAGTCCGATGCTGGAAAAAGCCAGAATCTGAAAATCCGCCATCTCAGAAAGTTATGTAAAAAATCTCTAAAATTATGCAAATTAAAATGTTGCTAAAAATGTTGCATTATCCTTGATCATTTTAGGCACTGGCTATGTACAACAAGGTGTTCTAGATCATTTGCTGAGACACATGAAGGGTAATGCAATGAAAGTCATAAGTAGAATAAAAAGTTGCAAAATTATCGGCCAGATTAAATTTGATGAGAAAAGTTTATTTCCCAATTCAGTTGCAGATTTTCTCATAGAGCCAGATGCAATCAATGAGAAATAAAACGTTTTTATATGTTTCCGATATAAAGGTGATTTCCTATGATTTGAAATATTGAAACCTCTATTAAAGTATGTGGTTAAAAAAGAGTTTTCTCTCCTCAAATTGAATCGTGCCCAAGTTTTAACATTTTAAATCATAAAATAAGGTTTTTTTGAATGGGATTGAATCTGATCCTGTGAATGAAAATTCACATTCTGTGCATAGTTAACCTAGGAATTTTATTTCATCTACCTCTATGTTTTTCTATTTCCAAAGTATTTTGAAATGTATAATTCTGCTGATTTCACAAATAATTTGGATATATTCCTAGTTGCTACAGAAGGCAGAAGCATTAACAGTACAAACTGTTCCATAAATATGGTGTGAAGCTTTCTGACCATTTTTTTCATTACCCAGTACTCATGTTTGGCTCCCTGCAGCCTTTGTACAATTTACAGCTCAGTTGGGCTCACAGAATAAAATATATTGTAGGCTGTGCATTAGCTGGCCAATACAGTATATCAAACTGATAAAATAAGACTTTCAGCTGAGTGTGAGCTTCTTTAGATCTAATATCTAGGAAACTGGATTGCAACGAGTATATGACCTCATAGTTACAAAAATGGCATTTACATTTTTCATGTTCCCTTCTAATTATGCCTTATTTATCTTAATAATTTAGGTAAATGGCCAGAAGCTGGAAAATCTGAACTAGTTTAAGTATCTCTTTATTGGCATAAGCAGATGTTTCTTGGTAGAAATGTGAAAGTCTTCTTAACTTTGGCTAATACAGAAGATAAATAGTGATTATGTGTAAGGATTAATTTATGATTAAGTGATATGAGCTGATGTGCTGTGAAAATTTTAGTTTAAAAAAAAAAAAAAAAACATGCACAAACCTCTGCAGGTGATAAAAAATAAGACAGACAGCAAAAAGTCCAAGTTCAGGCCAAGGGTCAAGAGCAGTCAGCAGACCAGCGTATCAAGAACTGGCCAAAGGTCGGGAGAGGCAGAGTACTTGCAGAGTCATTTAACGGACAAGGTCAAAACCAGGAGATCAGATACTAGAAGATATAGGGACAGGATAGGAGCAGGACAGGAACAAGGTTACCAAATCAGGAACAAGAACAGGGACATGGTCACAGGATCAAGCCACAACTCAGAAACTTGGAGTTGTCAGAAAGGTGAATAATCCAGCAAGAGGAAGTCTGGGAAGGAAAGGCTGGAGGCCAAACATTAGGCACCCCCAAGTGATTGTATCTACCTACCTGAAACCCAGGGCCGGTGCTCCTATCAGCAGAAATCTGCACCTGCCCGGGGTTATACGAGTGAGCACCATGGAGTGATCGACTTCCGTTTTCTTCTGTCTTCGATTTTCTCAGACTAAAGGTGGCCATACACGTAGAGATCCGCTCGTTTGGCGATGTCGCCAAACGTGCGGATCTCTCCCCGATATGCCCACCTTGAGGTGGGCAATATCGGGCTGATCCGATCGTGGGCCCTAGGGCCCAACGATCGGATCAGTACAGGCGGTCGGATCGCGGGACCGCATCAACGAACAGATGCGGCCGTGATCCGACGGGATTTTTAATCCTGCCCGACCGACATCTGGCCGACTTTCGGCCAGATATCGATCGGGAAAGCCCGTCAGAGGGCCCCCCACACGAGCCGATAAGCTGCCGACACAGTCTGTCGGCAGCTTTTATCTGCCCGTGTATGGCCACCTTAACGCACGATGCTTGATAAAGGGGGTAACCCCGAAACGTTGCACGTCTGCACCTGAATAAAGAGCAAGGGGCAACCCTGCATTAAATCTACCTGGAGTGCCATTGTTATCCGTTATATGCACCTTAACGCACATACAGTTTAACAGACAAGCAGACTTTTTAGTTAAAGTTCGGTTTTTCGTTCCACTGCGCACGCGCAGTCGCACAAAGACAGAAGAAGATCTCTCCATGGTGCTCACTCGTATAACCCTGGGCCGGTGCAGATTTCTGCTGAAAGGAGCATTGGCCCGGGGTTTCAGGTAGGTAGATACAATCACTTGGGGGTGGCTCCAGCTTTCCCTTCTCCTTAAATGAGCAATTGCCCACAGCTGGATAGAAGACGTGCGTCAGGAAGATTGATATGGAGGCAAATGGAATAAAAACTGAAGGCATCCTGTCAGAGTCAGCTGCCATCACACAGCCTCCTATGGCTGAAGCAGGAGGAGCAGTGGCCGGAATGGAATAGGATCGCAACCAGGGAGTTCCTGGCATTATGTTGTTTATATAAGTGAAGGGATCCCCTTCCTTCTGCTACCAAATATCACCTTTATGTAATGGCAGACAAGCAGATTTATGCAAGATATGTGCAATATTTTTCATCTGGTGTGAAGTCCAGTGCAAAGCCAGACCAGAGGCAAAAGTATCCTCTCCAAGAGCACACTCTTACACTTAGGGGCAGATTTATCATTGGTCGAATTGAAAAAAATTCGAAATTTGACCATGTGAGTAGGAAGGGAAGTAAAATCCTTTGAATATCGAATTCGAAGGATTTTACCGCAATTCGATTGGTCGAACCATCGAATAGGAAAAATTTGATTGATAAATCATTCGAATCGATCGATTTGAACAATTATTTCGATCGATCAAATTTTTTTTATTCGATCAAAAATAAGGAAACCCTATTCGGTAGCTTTGATCTGGCGAACTAGGTGGTCAAATAAAAATTTAAAGTGGAAGTACTTTGACAGTCGAATGGTCGAATATTCAATTTAAATTTTATTCGAATTTACAAAATTCACTGGTCGAAGTGGTCTTCAAAAACATTTGAAAATTTTAATTCAAATGTTTTTGAAAATTCAATCGAACTTTGAATCCTTCAAGTGAATTTAGTAAATCTGCCCCTTACTCTCACTTCTGCCAAGGGTAAATTAACCTGTTATACATACCTTTCTATTAAAGAGTGCTGTCTAATATGTTAGCACTGTATGAATATAATGATGAGAAATTGAGGAGCCACCAAATATTCATATAGTACATACAAATAGAACACCACTTCATACATTGAATATACATTTAAAAGGTGTATTAAAAAAAGATTGTTGGTCATATATGAATTAAGGCTTCTTTGTAGAAGCATCATGGAGGGGGAAGTAAGAATATAATGCCTTTAGTTGTCCCTATTAGCAGCAATGTATAACTTCATTCTTATCTGCCATGCATTAAGACCATACCAGCTGAAGTCCCCCAGCCTTTTTTTTCTAAAGCTATGGTTCCATCTAAAGGACCTTGTTTGCAATCTGTGTGATTCATTGCGCTATGAGGATAGATTAACAGTGAGTGACCAGATGGTATGGACTCTTAGCAAGAAAGAAAGAATTATAAACATATGACACTCAACTCTCATAACATATACAGTGATGTGTGGCATTTGCTTTATGTATTTTCCTAGGAATACAATATTTATACAATACTCTACAAGAATTGTTGCTAAGATCATAAGCCACTGATTTTATGCACCAAATACAGTTAACCTAAAGGTAACCATAACTGGACAGAAAATGCCAGCTTATAACAGAACTAGTAACCTATTGGCCTGTTTATGTTCCAAAGTGTATGCCCTACTGGATCAAATCTGGTTCGATTTTGAGTAGGGTGGGGGGGGGGGGTCAGGCGATGACTCAAAAGGGGGCACGCAAAATGGAGCGGAGCCACACATCCAGACGCAAAAGGGGCCAACAAAGTCCAGAAAAAAAGTGCATTTTGAGTGAAATGGGGGTGGGCCAAGGACTTTTTTAAACGGCACCTATTGGGGCACAATTATACCCCCAACCAAAAGTGCGGGCTGATAGAGCCCACATTCCGGTTGGGGTTTTCACTATTTTTAAAAAAAAAATATGCCCCTCGCAAGCGCTAGCGGCCTCGCTCCCCATAGGCGCGCATGCGCAGAATGAAAAAGCGGTCACAATTCTGGCAGCTTTTCATTCAGCGCATGCGCGTGATGTCGTTAAGACGCGCGCCTGTGGGGAGACGGCTGCTCACTCCGGGAGCTCCCTCCCGGAGCGAGGCCGCTAGCGCTTGCGAGGGGCATATTTTTCAAAACAAAATAGTGAAACCCCCAACCGGAATGCGGGCTCTATCAGCCCGCACTTTTGGTTGGGGGTATAATTTTGCCCCAATAGGTGCCCTTTAAGTGTATTACAAGTAGCAGTAATACCGGCCCCGGCCTTGGCAGGTGTTTTACCGGCTAGGCCTGTAAAATACCGGCCAGGTGGCAACCATCATTTTGAGCAGATGTTGAAGGAATAATGTCATGGGAAAACATGTTCAGCAGATCTCTGCACTGAAATCCATTTCTCAAAAGAACAAACAGATTTTTTTTATATTCATTTTTGAAATCTGACATGGGGCTAGACATATTGTTTTCCAGCTGCCCCCAGTCATGTGACTTGTGCCAGCACTTTAGGATTGAACTACTTTGTGGCAGGCTGTTATTTCTCCTACTTAATGTAACTGAATGTGTCTCAGTGGGACTTGACTTTTACTATTGAGTGCTGTTCTTAGATCTACCAGGCAGCTGTTATCTGGTTACCTTCCCATTGTTCTGTTGTTAGGCTGCTGGGGGTGGAGAAGGGAGGGGGTGATAGCACTCCAACTTGCAGTACAGCAGTAAAGAATGATTGAAGTTTATCAGAGAACAAGTCACATGATTTGGGGCAGCTGGGAAATTGACTTAATGTCTAGCCCCATGTCAGATTTCAAAACTGAATCTAAAAAAATCTGTTTGCTCTTTTGAGAAACTTCAGTGCAGAATTCTACTGGAGCAGCACTATTAACTGATGCAGTTTTCCCATGATAGTAACCCTTTAATCAGGAAGGTAGAAAATATTGTTGGGTGATGGCTACATTAGAGTTGATGGATTCTCATGGGCTACTAGTGTAATTCAATTACTTGGGTGAAGAAATATGGCAAAGGTCCAATTACTGGACAACCTGGCTAAACAATGGGGTATTATATATCCTATTTTAAATCAGTAAAAGGGGTGGTTCACCTTTAAGGTAACTTTCAGTATATTGTATAATGGATAATTCTAAGCAACTTTTCAATTGGTTTTTTTATTTATTTTTATAGTTATTTGCCTTTTTCTTTTGACTCTTTGCAGCTTTCAAATTGGAGTCGCTGACCCCATCTAAAATGCAAATGCTCTGTAAGGCTACAAATATATTGTTATTGCTACTTTTTATTACTCATCTTTCTAATCAGGCCCTCTCCTATTCATATTCCAGTCTCTTATTCAAATCAATAAATGGTTGCTAGGATAATTTGGACCCTAGTTACCAGATTGCTTGAAATGGAAACTGGAGAGCTAAATAACACAAAAACCTTAAATAATAAAAAATGAAAACCAGTTGCACATTGTCTCAGAATATCACTCTCTACATCATACTAAAATTTATCTCAAAAGGTGAACAGCCCCTTTAATATATATGGCTACATCACGGATGTTCAAATGGAGGCCTGTGGGCCGATAAATCTCTTGTACAGCCCCAGTCTGCTCTAGGGCTCCATAGACTTCATTGTATGACATCATCATTTTATTTTAATATAATCTGGCCCTCTAACATGCTGTATGAGAATGAATATGCCCACTACCTGTAATAAGTCGGACATCACTGAGCTAGATAATAACAGCATGCTATCAATATTTTAATCTATATTGTACAGTATAAAAATGCTAAATATAGAAGCCTCTACTTGCTGTTGGTTTTCAATGTAACAGATTCTTGAGTTGCCAGGTAAGTCACTATCCTGTACAAAGTTATTTTGGTGGTGCATTACTCTTACATTCCTTTCTATACACAACTATATTTTTCCATTATTGAAATTATTAGCCTCTTGAGTTTCTTCAAATATTCATATTTTAACCTGTAACAACGGGAGTCCCTGAAATGTCTCATAAAGTTGTCATAGCGCTAAGCCTCTGAGGTTGATTTAGTTAGGAAGCACTGTACTTTCTGTTGTAATGAATATAAAAGGCAAGTGATATTCAAATGACATTTGAAAACCGTTTTAGTTTCATTTACCCTTTCAGACAAGCAAAGTGGTTCTTCACGTGAAGATGTGAGCCATTCCAATGGAAGCCAGTGCGTAATAATTTCAAATGCTAAACAAATTCGAAATTCGACCATGGGAATAGTGGGCAATTCGATCGATCGAATATAAAAAATTCGATCGATCGAATATTCGAATTGAATATTCAAACTATTTTAAGCGATCAAATTTTTTATATTCGAACAAAGATAATGATGCCCAATTCGGTAGCTTTGATCTGGCAAAGTAGGTGGTCGAATTAAAATTTTAAGGGGAAGTATTCGACCATTGAATATTCAAATAAAATTTTATTCAGATCATTCGAATTTGAATATTCAATGGTCGAATTTGCCTAATTTGCATATTCAAATTTAATACAAATTCGATCGAACTTCGAATCCTTCATGTGAATTTTGTAAATTTGCCCCTAAAATGTCCTCTGGTGATGGCATATATTATTAAAGGAGAAGGAAAAGTATTTTACACTTGGGGGGGCCAAGGTTAGGAACCCCAAGTGACTAATTTTACCTACCTGATGCCCCGGGCTGCTGCTTCTATCAGCTGAAAAACGCACCGGTCCGGGGTTCTTCTAGTGAGAGCCATAGAAAGATCAACTTCCTCCTGCTTTGATTTAAAAAATCGCATGCGCAGTAGAGCCGACTTTTTTGTTAAAGTTTGGCTATCCGCTCTACTGTGCTTGCTCAGCCCTGAGAAGAAGAGGAAGCAGATCTTAGCATGATGCTCGCTAGAATAACCCCTGACCGGTGCAGTTTTCATCTGATAGGAGCACCGGCCCAGGGTATTGAGTAGGTAAAAATAGTCACTTGGGGGGTGCCTAACATTTACCAGCCCCAAGTGTAAAATCCCTTTCCTTCTTTAAAGAACAAGTAAACGTTTTTTTTTTTCTATCTGTAAATTTGCTCTAAACAGCCCCCCAGATTAATGTACCTTAGTCCCTGCTGCAAGTCTGCTCTGGTTTCTGTGTTATCAGCAGCTTGTTTCCCCTTCTTCCTGGTGCAGAGTGAAGCCCCGCCCCTTAGCTTACTGAGCTGACCTTATCTCATGATCATGTGCTGCTGTGACAGAGCAGAGACCAGTGTGTGCAGCACCTTTTTTTTTTTTTTTTTTCTCCTCATGTGTACTCCCTGCTCCTTCTGGTTCATTCCATATCACAGCAGCACTGAGAGGAATATTTCTCTGACACTGCTGATGTACTGTAGGTAAAGTAACAGCCGTTTTTCAATGTATAACACATTTTATAATGCTATTGATTGCTATGCCTGATCTTCTGTCTGGTTATGTAAAGAATAAAGCTGATTTTTTTACTGAGTTTGATTAACTCTTCATGTGTCCCTTTACTGATCAATTTATGTACAAAGCTATTTTCCATTTCTGCATACTGATATAGATTAACTATGGTGGTTGTGCAAGTGATTGTTGATGAGCCTGGGGGAGCTGATTTATTATCAGTTAGAATGGCAAGTGGGGATTTTATTTAGAATCAGAATGGCAGCCTGATCTGGGAGTTGTTCATTACAGTGAATGTTCAGAGCCTTATGCAAGAAATGTTTGTGATGCTGGGGGAAACTAGCTTACTAATGCACACACCCTCTTCCTCTCTATTGTGTAACAGCAGCAAATGGACTGCTCAGTAAACTAAGGGGTGGGACTTCACTCTGCACCAGGAAGAAGGGAAACAAGCTGCTGATAACACAGAAACCAGAGCAGACTTGCAGCAGGGACTTAGGTACATTAATCTGGGGGGCTGTTTAGAGCAAATTTACGGATAGAAAAAGAAAACCATTTACTTTTCCTTTAAAGAGAGCCACTAAAATGTCTGAATAAATCAATTTTAGGAGAGGATTTGTTGAACCCAACACTCAATATTTCCTTAATTGAGGCACTTTTTTGAAGACACCACGCCAGCAGTATTTAAAATATACTTGCAGAATTCCATTCACTGTAAAAAACTGGTAAAACAAGTGTCTGATGAATATTCATATTCACTTTTACTGCATTAGTCAGGTATGGGCTGAAGGCTTATAGCATTTTATGAAATGTACCGATGCTTCACATGCTATGTACAATGACAGAAGATGTAGCTCACAACAGATAACCTAAAGGGTAATGGAAGATATTTGTAGCATTGGAACGTTTCCCTGGAATAAAAAAAAAAAAAAAACGTTAACTGACAATTGGTATTTCTGTGTTCTTCTTAGCAGGTCGGAGTACATTTCTCCATCAAAGTTGAATGTCAGCTTAATTTGAACCTCTGTTAAGTGTTTTGGAAATACAAAAAATGATGAGAAAGTGTGTTTGAAGAGCATCTGGTCAAACGACAACTATCCCAATGAGAACCTGCACAATATAGAAACATTCTCAGCAAATCTATATTTAAACAAAAATGCAAAGTGTTCTGCAGTTTCCAGGTGCTGGCACTTACAGTAAGGTTAAAATGGCCATTACATCATGAATAAATATGAATTTGTGCACACGAATATTAGTTTGAGTGAATATAGAAAAAAAGAAAATAAGGACAGTGAGCTCTCAAATGGAATCATGGCTAAAAATATTCTTTTAGCAAGTAGCATTTTCATTTATGGAAAGTATGCCGATTCATAAATTGGTAAATCTTTCCTATAATTTTAATCTTATGGACAGAGCAGGAACGTTGCTTTCAGGGCACTGATAGATGAGGCCGCATATATGGGGGCTGGACAGTAAATAAAAGGGGATATATTATTTGCAGATTTGATTTTATTACATTCATCTTTATATCTAAATAAATGTATGTTAATAAAAGTGGACCCGTCACCCAGACACAAAAATCTGTATAAAAAAAAGTCCTTTTCAAATTAAACATGAAATCCAATTTCAAATTTTATTTATTAAAGCATTCATAGCTGTTTTAAGCTCATTTAAAAATCTCAGCTGTCAATCAAATATTGTCTGAGGCGGGGCAAATAATTACTTTCACTTTCCATTCAGCACTTCCTAGATGCCACTGCTCCCCACACATTCCCCCTGTTCTCTTAACCATTTAATTGTGTAGCCAGGACATGGGGATAGACATCAGGTCCCCCATTCTGGTGCACAAACAAGATTCTGAGATGATGCAAGGCTTGCCTTAATAACAGTGTCCACAAAATGGCTCCTGCCTGCTTGCTATAATTATGAATTCCCAGACTGACGCAAACAATTTATATAGTGTAATTAATGTTCATTTTGCTTTACTAATGTGATGAAATAGGATTTTGAATATTTTTTTGGGGGTGACTGGTCCACTTTAAAGCCATACTTTGATCATAGGGACCTGTAAAGCCCCTAACCCTTTCCTCAACTACACCAAAATGACACCCCAGAATGAACATGCTTTACTTTATATGGCCTTAAAATGCAGAGATGAGCAGAGGGGTTGGCCATATCTGGAACTTTTACTATTTTGGCCCTGTAATAGCCCGGAAGTTCTATGTTATACTAGAGCCATTTCTATCTTAGTGACACGTTCTGTGGCATACTGTGCTTATATTCCATTGATACAAATAGTCTCCTGGTGAGTGAAATAATTACTTTCTGTGGCATGTTGCAATGGTTATAACTACTACAATTAGATCTTTACCAAACAAAGTTCCTGCCTGCAGTTCTATCTGTGGCTAGCTTGTGTAACAGGGTAATTGAAGCTACTAGATAATTAGATTTCCAACATGCAACCCTACCTTTACCACTTTAAAGGTTTTGTTAAAAGAGAAGGAAAGATTAAAACTAAGTAAGCCTTATCAGAAAAGCCCACCTAAATATACCAGTAAACCCTCAAAGTAATGCAAAGAAATTGCATTACATTCCTTCTATTGTTTACACATGGGCTTCTGTATCAGACTTCCTGTTTTCAACCTCCTTGCCCCGGGCATGAGCATGCTCAGTTTGCTCCTCCCTTCTCTGCTGCAATCTGAGCAAAGAGCTATAAGTGAGCATGGAGAAACTCATACAGGAAGTGATGTCACCAAGCTAATACTGCAGCTGCTATCCTGCAAGGACCAAACATGGAGTAGCTTTAGTTTTCCATTTTTCCCTCAAGATAATAACAAAAAACATAGATTATTCTTATTGAAACATAAGGCAGTAAGAATGATCAGCACAAGCCCTATTCATTGCACTCATGTTGTCCAAGGTATAGACTGTGCCTTTAATAAAGAATAACACTTCAGATGCTACTTATCTAAATAAGGACTGTACACCCTCTCAACCAATTAGGATAGATCTCCATTTTGTTCTCCAGTCAACCAAGCCATACACATGGTGGGGGCCTGAACCCATATTAGTTGAATGAGCAGTATTCAGTTCAGTCTGGCCATGCAGAATGTCTGAAAGTCACCAAACTGATTTTATGAAACTGCCATTACCCAACTTTAGAAATGATTCTGTATAGTCTGTTCCAGGCTGCATTTATATATTCCAACCAATGACAAAAATGTGGAATCCCAATGCAAGCTAAAATAGTAAAAGCAACAGTGTAGTTTTGTGTTCAAAGTTTCCAGCCTTGGAATTGTCAAGTTAGTACTTGCTATATGTTTTAATGTCCTCTTAATCCAAACTTCCATAATAGCAAATCAGTTGGCAATGGACTTGATAAAACACAATAATAATAAACATGAAGATAAAGTTTTGGTAGTCTCAGGCAAAATGATTCACTTGGAGGTCTTGGCTCTGGTGTCTCTATCTCTTAGGACCCTGACGAAAAAGACTTGATAATTAGACACAGGGCCGCCATCACGGGGGGGATAAGTGGCAAGGGGCTGAAGGGGGGCCCGGCAGTGCCGCATTTTTCCAAGAGCCGGGCCCCCCTTACAAGCGCCGAGCCCCGTGTGGCTCCTACCAAAGTCTTCGATGCTGAATGTGGAAGTGCTGAACAGACGCAAAGTCCTGAAGCAGCGGAAAGACCTGAAGTCACGAAAGAGCCAACACTGAAGTCCTGAAGTGACGGAAAGACCCAAAGTCATGAAGGAGCCGACACTGAAGTCCTGAATACCCAATGTCACGAAAGGAGCTGACATTGAAGTCTTCAAGCCAGGAGTTCAATTCTACTGACACCAATGTTTTGACTTTTGTCTTTTTTTAAATCCCCTGGTCACCAATGTTTTATTTTAATACTCTATAGGCCCCTGTCACCAATTTAAAATAAATAAATAAATAAATTATGGGGCTCCAATTTTTTTTAAGTTGTGAGGGGGCCCTGCCACCAATAGCTTTTTATAACGTGGGGGGGGGGGGGGTTTACTTTTTTAGCACTGATGTCTTTGTGGTCTTTTAACTGTGATGTGGAGTAGGGCTTGGGTGCCCTGAAAATTTTGTTGTACGGGGCCCCCGTGATTTCTAATGGCAGCCCTGATTAGACACCCTGTGCCTATATTTTCAAACATGAGGTCAGGCTCCTTAGCATACTCTAAAATCTAAATGGTTTGGAACCATTACTCATTTACAGATGTGGGTGCTGTTTAATATAACCTTAACTTTTTTTTAAAGCAATGTATTCCTTTACATTGCTATGTCTTAAAACATAATTCTTCCTTCCAGTTTCCATAAGGAATGTAGAGTGAGAGATATAAATATCAGTGTTGACTACTCAGCCATAGAAATGGTTTACCCAAAATGAACTATTGACAAAATGTATTTTGACAAGACCACAGAAATAAAATAGGCACAAGTCTAACTGAGAAAAATATTAATGGGCAGGCCTTTTAATGAAGACATTATCAACTCTTTTTGCAGACACGAAGATAATATAGCTCATATAAGTTACAGTTACATAGTTACATAGTTAAATTGGGTTGAAAAAAGGCCGAGTCCATCAAGTTCAACCCCTCCAAATTAAAAACCCAGCATACATACACACACACACACACATCTCCACTCTTTCAAACACAAACCATATACCTGTATGCCCATAGCTATACTAACTGTAGAGTTTAGTATCAAAATAGCCTTTGATATTTTGTCTGTCCAAAAAATCATCCAAACCCCTCTTAAAAGCATCAACAGAATGAGCATCACAACATCACCCAGCAGTGCATTCCACAACCTCACCGTCCTGACTGTGAAGAACCACCTACGCTGCTTCAAATGAAAGTCCTTTTCTTCTAGTCTGAAGGGGTGGCCTCTGGTGCGGTGATCCTCTTTATGGGTAAAAAGGTCCCCTGATATTTGTCTGTAATGTCCTCTAATGTACTTGTAAAGTGTAATCATGTCCCCTCGCAAGCGCCTTTTTTCCAGAGAAAACAACCCCAACCTGGACAGTCTCCCCTCATAATTTGTCTTCCATCCCCCTAACCAGTTTAGTTGCACGTCTCTGCACTCTCTCCAGCTCATTTACATCCCTCCTAAGGACTGGAGTCCAAAACTGCACTGCATACTCCAGATGAGGCCTTACTAGGGATCTATAAAGAGGTATAATTATGTTTTCATCCCTTGAGTTTATGCCCTTTTTTATGCAAGACAGAACTTTATTTGCTTTAGTAGCTACAGAATGACACTGACCAGAATTAGACAACTTGTTATCTATAAAAACCCCAAGATCCTTCTCACTTAAGGAAACTCCCAACACACTGCCATTTAGTGTATAACTTGCATTTATATTATTTTTGCCAAAGTGCATAACCTTGCATTTATCAACATTAAACCTCATTTTCCAGTTTGCTGCCCAGTTTCCCAACTTAGACAAATCACTCTGCAAAGTGGCAGCATCCTGCATGGAACCTATAGCTCTGCACAATGTAGTATCATCTGCAAAAATAGAAACCGTACTTTCAATGCCCACATCCAGGTCATTAATAAACAAGGTGAAAAGCAAGGGACCCAGTATAGAGCCCTGCGGTACCCCACTAACAACACTGGTCCAATTAGAAAATGTTCCATTTACTACCACTCTTTGTAGTCTGTCTTTTAGCCAGTTCTCTATCCAGGTGCAAATGCTATGTTCAAGGCCAACATTCCTTAATTTAACCAGTAACCTTCTGTGTGGCACTGTATCGAATGCTTTAGCAAAGTCTAAGTAAATCACATCCACTGCCATCCCAGAATCGAGGTCCCTGCTTACCTTCTCATAAAAAGAAATTAAGTTAGTCTGGCAAGATCTATTACGCATAAAACCATGCTGGCACAAACTCATAGTATTGTTATTTGCTATGAAGTCCAGTATCCTATCCTTAATTAATCCTTCAAAAAGCTTTCCTACCACAGACGTCAGACTAACTGGCCTATAGTTTTGAGGCTGAGAATGGGATCCCTTTTTGAATAGCGGCACCACATTAGCAATTCGCCAGTCTCTCGGCACCATGCCAGACCTCAAAGAATCCTGAAAAATTAAGTATAGAGGTTTGGAAATAACAGAGTTATGCTCATAAGTTTACATACCCTGGCAGAATTTATGATTTCTTAACCATTTTTCAGAGAATATGAATGATAACACTAAAACATTTCTTTCACTCATGGTTAGTGGTTGGTGGAAGCCATTTATTGTCTGACAACTGCATTATAGGGTAGGTAGAACATTGCAGTTCCTTCTTCAAAGCTGATTACAAAGAAACAATGTTGGCTAATTATGCTTATGTGTTGTTTCACCCTGTCCCTAACAGTTTTTTTGTAAACAAAATGCTGTATATATGCTAGTGCCAACATTGCTTCTTCGTAATTATCTTTGAAGAAGGAACTGCAATGTTCTGAAAGCTTGCTGTTATTATCACCTTAGTTAGCCAATAAAGGTATCACCTTCACACCACTTTTGTTATGCTTCATATCAAAAGTTCTACCCTATAACTTTTTCAACAGGCTAACATGGTACAAAAAACATTACCTCTTTTTAAATCATAATCACAACACAAACTACTCAAATGACCCTGATCAAAAGTTTACATACCCCAGTTCTTTATACCATGTATTGCTCCCTTTAACATCAATGACAGCTTGAAGTCTTTTGTGGTAGTTGTGGATGAGGCTCTTTATCTTCTCAGACAGTAAAGCTGCACATTCTTCCTGGCAAAAAGACTCCAGTTCCCATAAATTATTGGGCTGTCTTGCATGAACTGCACGTTTGAGGTCTCCCCAGAGTGGCTCAATGATATTGAGGTCAGGAGACTGAGATGGCCACTCCAGAACCTTCACTTTATTTTGCAGTAGCCAATGACAGGTCGACTTGGCCTTGTGTTTTGGATCATTGTCATGTTGGAATGTCCAAGTATGTCTCATGCGCAGCTTCCAGGCTGATGAGTGCAAATTTTCCTCCAGTATTTTTTGTATTTCACCTAAAGTTGTGGGTTTTTCCTTGCATCCCGAACACTTTTCCTGGCAGTTGTGACTGAAATTTTAGTTTCTCTACCTGAACGTGGTTTGGGTTCAACAGAACACCTAATTTTCCACTTCTTAATTAGAGTTTGAACACTGCTGTTTCCTTTGATATTTTCTTATATCCCTTTCCTGTTTTATAGAGTTCAATTACCTTTTCCCGCAGATCCTTTGACAATTCTTTTGCTTTCCCCATGACTTAGAATCCAAAAAACATCAGTGCAGCACTGGATGAAAGAGGCAAGGGTCTGTCAGGAGCCCAGAACGTCATTGACCTTTTATACACACCCACTAATTACAAGCAAACAGATCACAGGTGAAGATAGTTACCTTTAATAGCCATTCTAACCCTTTTGTGTCAAGTTGTGTGCATGTTATCAGGCCAAATCACCAGGGTATGTAAACTTTTGATCAGGGTTATTTGGGTAGTTTGTGTAGTGATTATGATTTAAAAAGAGTAAACACAGTTGTTTGACATTAAATGGCTTCAGCCAACCACTAACCATGAGTGAAAGAAACTTTTTTGTTTTTTCATTCATATTCTCGGAAAAATGGTTAAGAAATCATCAATTCTGCTAGGGTATGTAAACTTATGAGTACAACTGTATACAACCGTATATTTAACCTTCTGCTACCAAGGTTATTGGAATTATTGCATCAGTTTTCTTTTATAAATCGTGGCATGTGTGCATGCTGAATAATTTCAATTCACATTATTTTAAAGGTCAATGCCTATTTTAGCTAAGTAACAATAATAATGCAGATCCTTCACTATATTTATAGGTTTTTATGTATGGCCCTAAGTGAGGCATATATTGCTCCTCTCTGGAAACAAAACTGAAAGAACAGAAACATTATTTAATTATCCTTCTCTGAGTCTCCACCCTTTTCTAAGCTCTAGAAATCAAAGAATGGCAGGGCATGTTCTCTAAAGTGAATAAGGTTTAACCTCCAAAAAGTAGACAAGCAACCTAAAACGCATGACCAAGAGACCTATAGTAGCTGCTCAGCCTGGTCATCCAGATCATAGCCATATGGGCAAAACAACAGAACATTCTTTGTTGAGGAAGCAAAAATACCGGTATGTAAACTCAGAACTCATGATCACGCTCCTTCTTCCAGTAGTGAAGAATTCTGCTCAAACACAACTTACAGTCCAACAACTGTAGCCTGGAGAAAGCAAGAAAAACTAGACCGATTTTCCAGTAGTGATTCTGCTCAAGCATGACAACTTACAGTCCTCAACCACAGCCAGAAGAAAACAAGGCAGGAGACTAAGGAATAAAGATAACATAACTCACCAGAGATCGTGGCTCTATAGCAGCCAGCTGGATCATCCGGATGAGTCATATGTGCAAAATAGTAGTGTTGGTGAACAGAGCAAACATACAACAAGGTACTGGCCAATCTCCAAAGGAGAAAAAATTCTTCCAGTGGGAGGAAGATTGAAGAATTTTGCTCAAGCTGTTCTTAGACCCGTAAGGACTACCATCTATAGATGTTATATGAATCCCCATCATCATACTTGTTAATTGGTAATTGTTACTGACAGTTGAAGGATTGAAGGAAACTGGTGTTCAAAGTTCACTCTAGTGGATGAGCTCTAATTTCACTATTTGATATATATCCCCCTATATGCCAATGTATGCCATTCCATGGATTATAATAAGGGCATACATGTAATATAAAACAATTCTCTGGAAGCATTTTCATAACTCTGGAAATAACCTAAATCATTATTGTTTTCTAGATTTGCTTCACTAGCCCATCTAGAAGCTGCCATGCACAGGCCTGCTTTTTGGCCTTACCCACGCATTTGAACACAGGACCACTGAGCTGTTATTATGTCATTATGTTCTGGTGCGGCCAAATCTCTATCCAGCTGCACAACTCTAAACAACAAATATTATTTCTTTTCAGTCATCTATCATAAACCCTCTCCTACAAAAGCCAGGAACTTACCCATGGCTTATTTTATAGGTCACTGTTTTAGAATTATTGCAAAGCTTGTTGCAGCATTTTCTTCTGTTCTGTCTTATGTGTCCTGATCTTATCTGTTTTATTCTTTGCTTTTGTCTCCTGGTTAGGGTATCACTGTCTTGTTCTGGTTTTGATATAGCCTGTTTTAACCATTATTCATTACTGTGTTGTATCTATAGCTGTACCTTGTTTTGTCTGTACTTTATGTGCATTTAGGGTTGCCACCTGGCCAGTATTTTACCGTCCTGGCCAATATTTTTGATGGTTGATCCCAATGTTAGTAATAGGAAAAAACTTAAAGGGCACCTATTGGGGTAAAATGATACCCCCAACCAAAAGTGCGGGCCCGCATTCCGGTTGGGGGTTTCACTGTTTTTTTAAAAAAAATATGCCCCTCGCAAGCGCTAGCGGCCCCGCTCCGGGAGGGAGCTCCCGGAGCGAGCAGCCGTCTCTCCGTAGGCTCGCATGCGCAGAATGAAAAAGCGGCCTCAATTCAGGCAGCGTTTCATTCTGCGCATGTGCATGACGTCATTAAGACGCGCGCCTATGGAGATAAGGCTGCTTGCTCCGGGAGCTCCCTCCCGGAGCGGGGCCGCTAGCACTTGCGAGGGGCATATTTTTTTTTAAAAAAACAGTGAAACCCCCAACCGGAATGCGGGCTCTATCAGCCCGCACTTTTGGTTGGGGGTATCATTTTACCCCAATAGGTGCCCTTTAAATATATAGGAAGGCCGGTATTTTTTTCAAGAAAAGGTGTGCATTATGAGCTTAGTGTTGATTGCCCCCTTTTAAAGGAAAATGCAAGTTATACAGAAATGTGAATTATGAATTACTCATATTATTAGTTTGCATTATCACTGAACATGCCCATGATTAGTGCCTTTCCAGACCAATGTTCCTCTGAGTTTTGCAGAAAGCTCAAACAATATTTAGTACTTATTCTCTCACCTCTCTGCACCTTTTTTTTCTCACCTCTCTGCACAGTTTTTTTTAAAGTATGTACCAAAAGAAATTGGAGAGAATGTTTCCCTAGACTCTCTGTTTGATTTCCCCTAACTATCATTGTAGTGTTGTGCGATTGGGCTTGATTTGAATCAGCATAACTAATAAGCCTGTGGCATTATTTTAGACTGATGCAGTTAAGGCTTTGCATCGGATATATTCTATTGTTCTTATTTGTACATACCAATTAAAAAGGCATTGCAAAATATGTGCAGACTGTATACACCGTTGACATTGCATTGACTCCCCTAGCTGAGAAGCCCAAGACCTTTCTCTCATCGGTGAATATTTGTATTTGCAACTAAAATAGCTCCAAGCTGAACTCACTAGAGCACAAAATTCAATAAAAATACAGCTGGAAAATAAAAATGCTATTGATGACACCAGAAAAATGTTTCTATTTCATAAGCAATGATCAACTTCTGGAATTTTCAGCTGGTTGGCCCATTGTCAGTTTTCCTTACTTGCATGATCTGTAATGTATTTTAGTCTAATTGTGTATTTATTATTTTCACCTGTATATATCATATATATTTTATAAGGATTCACCACATCCAGGATTTGGCAAAGATTCAGCCATTTTTTTTAGTAGGCATTTGGCTGAACCATATATGAAAAGTCACATGGCTTTTCGTAAACACAAAAAGAAAGTAAAAAAATTTTTTTAGCAGCATGTGGTTCTCTTTTTACTCTCGTTTTCCTAATTTACATATTCAAATTAGAGTTTGGATTTGGTTCTGTATTTGGCTGAATCCACAAAAATTGTCATCTGCCTGTTCTCCCTTAGAGATGATTACGTATTTACTGGTTGTCTTGTAAAACAAAACTAAGGTTTTATACATCATAAGTTCAGAAGGCTAATTATGCACTGTCTATACTTTCTCACAACAAGCTGTAGTAATGTCTGTAACCTGACGATTTCATAAAGCAACAGAGGTGCCTCTTGATGGGATATACAGTATATTGTTCATGATAGATCAGTAAATGGGCAGCTGGGGGCAACTTCAGTGATGCAACTACTAAATAAGCTCAGATCATAATGTGTAGCATTTCTAGCCTAGTTCTTTGTTTATCTTTAGTGCTCCTTTAAAGGAGAACTAAACCATTAAAATTAATATGGTTAAAAATGGCATATTTTATATACTGAACTTATTGCACCAGTCTAAAGTTCAGCTTCTCAAGAGCAGAAATGATCTAGGACTTCAAACTTGTCACAGGGGGTCACCATCTTGGAATATGTCTACGACACTCACATACTGATGCAACTGAGGGCTGATTTTTAAATTCTAATGCTAGTTGCACTGGCTTCTGTGCTGCCATGTAGTAATTATCCTTATTAATTACTGATCATCCTTACACTGTGACATTTTTATTCTATGGGGCAGATTTACGAAGGGTCAAATTGTATTTGACTGGCGAATATTTGGCGAATAAATATTCGCCAAAATCGAATAAAATGTTTGCCTGTTTTGAGCG
The DNA here is from genome assembly GCA_024363595.1 of Xenopus borealis. Taxonomy (NCBI): domain Eukaryota; kingdom Metazoa; phylum Chordata; class Amphibia; order Anura; family Pipidae; genus Xenopus; species Xenopus borealis. The sequence goes on from CM044433.1 coordinate 34,425,304, forward strand.
CAATTTCAACTATTCGCCAGAATCGTACAATCAAACGATTGTACGAAAAGTCGCAGAAAAAAACTTTGAATATTTGCCAAAATCGTAGAAATCAAACGCTCAAAGCGTTCGATTGAAATTCAGCATAAGACTTAGAAAAAAAAGCCTATGGGGGCTTCCCATAGGCTTCTATTGCAATTCAGTAGGTTCAATCTGGTGAAGTAGGCTAAAAGCCCTCGAAAATTCGACCCTTAGTAAATCTGCCCCTATATTTGATATATTTGAATAGTCGCACAATCGAACAGAGACTATTTGAGCGAATATTCGAATCCTTCACACAAATTTAGTAAATGTGCCCCTATGTGTACTGTATATTGTGAGTGGGTCCCTAAGCTCAGTAAGTGACAGCAGCACAGAGCATGTGAATCAGTGAATCAGCAGAAAAGAAGATGGGGAGCTACTGGGGCATCTACTGGGGAGACACAGATCTTTACTGCTAAAGGGTTGAGGTTGTCTTGGGCTGGTACAGAAGCACAAAACATTATGTACAACATAGTTCTCCTTTAAGACAGCCATATAAAACTGGTCTGTTGGGATCTGCATGTGCTGGTTTCTCTCAGTGTGACAGTCATTAGGCCAGTATCACATCACCTCATTTAGTACCAGCTGAGATACCAGTTTAAAGCAGGGGTAAAATTCAGTAACATTAACTAGTGATTTAAATAATCAACTCCTGGAAGCGCTATATAACCCTCTTGATGTTGTAGCATTACTCAGAATACTTTTAGCAGTCACTTTTACAGCATTTTACTCAATATGTGGCCCCATGTCTTTATATAGTCATATAAATGCTATCATTTAGACTTGGGTATAATATCTCATGTATGAATTTTTTTCACCCTTCTCCTATGTTTAGAATAAAAGTCGCTAGCCAAGATGTCTCTCTTCCATAATAAATCTGCTGTCGAGAGAAGTAAATGCAGGAGAGTCACTTATCTCTTTTTACCGGAGTGTTTGGTGATATCCTGTTTAATTATTACGTCCATTCTTATTAATAATCACCATGTCTGCTTTATTTTACTAGCACCAGCTCTATGGGCATTTAAATCAGTTCAATCGGTGCCAAACATTTCATTTTCTAGTTATCATAACATACAGTCTATTCGTTTTGGATTCATTTGGCCCTGATCCAAGGTGTAAAGCCACAGATTTATAAAACCATGTGAGGTGATATCTAATACAGTGAACTGCAGTCTTTGAAGACCAAAAACACAGAGAGATCTCATTTTCGTGGCTAAATTAGGGCACAAGGAACTATTTGCAGTCCTGAAAACACTGCCTGGCTTTCTGCAATACCCAAGCCAATTCCCTTTTACAGATGATAAGATTTTATAGAGATGTGTTTAAAATGAATTTTTTGTCCATCACATAATGGTATTAAGGATAGACTACAAAGAGGCTCATTTATTAAGAGACAAGGGAAAGTTGTGCTCACCACTAATTTTTAAAAGTATTACGTGGGGGTGCAATGAGGCTGTGACCACAAAATTCACATAGACAAATACAAGAGGTCCTCTGCGCTCGACACATTATCAATATATTAAGAACATTGAAAGATGTTGTGCCTTGTTAAAACTAAGTAAGCCTGATCAGAAAGATTCACCTAAATATCCCAGTAAACCCTCAAAGTAATGATGCTCTGAGTCCTCTCACTGCATTTCTTTCCTTCTATTGTGTACACATGGGCTTCTGTATCAGACTTCCTGTTTTCAGCTTAAACCTCCTTGCCCCGGGCGTGAGCATGCTCAGTTTGCTCCTCTTCCCCCACCCCCCTTCCCTACTGTAATCTGAGCCCAGAGCTATAAGTGAGCAGGTAGAGACTCAGGCAGGAAGTGATGTCACACCAAATTAATACTGCAGCTGCTATTCTAAATAAACAGAGAGCTTTTTACACAGGTATGGTAAAACATTCTACAGAAAAAAATATAGCATTGTAGCTTGTACTATTGCGGCTAATATATTAGCAATAAAATGCCTCTGTAGCTTTCCTGCTCCTTTAAGCTACTAAAATGCCTTACCCTTTAAACAAAACAGGGAATGTTTGTCCATATATTGCAATATATTTAAGCTGGCCAACTACGTCAAAGTCATCCCGATATGTCCAGTCCTACACTCAAATTTCATCTGATTTATTATATATACTATATGCCCTTTTCATATAGGAGCAGTGACCAGCTCCTTGTTGTAGCCCCCACCCTTCCAGCTATAGTCAGGTGATCCCACTGGTGTCTAATAAAAGGGCAACCAAGTTTGGGAGTTTTACTTTGAAAGCAGCAAGTAAGTTGCAGGTAAAACTAAGTCCCTTTGTAAAATGTATAATGAAGCAATAGAATTCACATACAATTTGAGAGTAGGACTGGCCAGATATGGAATGACTTTAGTTGTAATTGGCCAGCTTAAATATATTGCAATATATGGACAAACAATCCCTGTTTTGTTTGAAGAGGAAGGCATTTTTTAGTAGCTGTATGCACAGAATGTCTCAATGTCCTTAATATATTGATAATGGAAAAAACCACTGCAATACACAATGCTGCAGAGTTCAATTATTTGCTGCACTTGTGTTGCATTCAGAGGGATTAATTCAATGACGGCTGCTATAGCAGTTTTAATTAACTCACTTGATATATTACACACTTCCTATTATTTCTGGCTAGAAAGATAGTGGTGTTATTTAGTGCAAAAGGTGTCTGTGAAATGGGGCTAAGAAATTCTTAGTGAAAGGTTTAGTGTGGGAGCAGGTACTAGCATGTCCATGTAGGTTCAGTAAAAGATAGATGCTGTAAGACAATGTACTGCCCCAGCACAGCTTGCCGATACTAAATAAAGCATATTTTCTGCTCAGCTGAAAACATACATGATGCATCTGTGTGTAGGTTAAGAGACAGCTTTTCTTTTAGATAGAATTCCACAAGGGCTTAAAGCTGGCCATAGATGTAAGGATTTTTAAAAGATCTTTTTGTTATCGTTAGACCAAGCTCATCTTGAACGTTTAAATGTACGATTTGTCCATCAACTAAAAAGACAATTTAAAGTCATATTGTCTAGTTGAAGCCAGGAAAATTGAAGGTAGCTGCCTGCTTGACCCTGCAAACATTTGGAAAATAGATAGAAATTTTTTCATTGGTTACAGTGAAATCTATCTAATCTGGCCAAAAAATCGTAGAATGGACGATTGTTCGATTCCCACTAACATCACTATAATTTGATGGATAAATTGGATTGCACTAAAATTGGTCATTCACCAAAGAAAATTCTTTCATATATATCATATATGAGCACCTGAGGAAGGATTACTTGATCCGAAACATGTTGTGCAATTTTGAATAAAGAGATTACAGACCAAAGATATTGGTTCTCTGGAGTGTTATCTGCGATTTGTGAAATTTGGGAAGATTTGATGGCACCTTACTCTGAAAGTGAACCACATACAACTAAATTCATATATCTCCCACAAAGTACAAGCACCATACTTACTGTGTGATGTCTGTGTTTGATGTCCATATCGAAGTTTGGTTTTAAAGGAGAACTTAAGCCTAACTAAATAAGTAGGCTTTAAATGTTGTACATTTTGTTTTGTGCTTCTCTATCAGCCTAAGGCAACTGCAGCCCTTAAGCAGCAAAGATCTGTGTCTCCAAAGATGCCCCAGTAGCGCCACATCTTCTTTTATGCTGATTCACATGCTCTGTGTTGCTGTCTGTCAGGCTTACTGGAAGGGATCCAGCGAGGAAGGAGCAGGAGATATGAAGTAGATGATCCACAAGCGCCTTACACAACACAAACCCACCTGGGATGGAAACAGAGGTTCTTGATGTGGAGAGTAGCTGGTGAGACTAACCAGAGCGAGGAACCAAGGGTCAGGCAGCAGTGACGTCAAGAAGGCCATAGTCAGAGGCAGGCAGCGTAGTATCGTAAACAGGGACAGGCCAAAGGTCATGGCAGCCAAAAGTCAATCAGAATCCGTAGGCAAGCAAGGGTCACAACAGGAAAATCAAGAGTTCAATTCAGCTAGGTCTCAGGGAATTAACCTAATAATCAGGCAATGAATTACTTCCAGTATTTTCCTTAAATAGAACTAATTGACGCCAAATAACTGGTGTTCTGAAGCTGGCGTCACGTCGCTGGCGTAGCTATGATGGCATCCATCTCTGGCGTCATAACACTGGCGTGACGACGTACTTACCTCCGACGCTGCACGTAACTGCACATCGGCTTCCCGATTCATGCATCCACACATGCGCGGAACAGAACGCCGAGTCTGGCCAGGATCAGACTGCTGTTGAGTGTCCTCACAACTGTCTTTTACATAATACAAACGTCACAATACTTGTATAAGGCTGATTAGTAATTAATACAGATAATTATACATGGCAGCTAAAAAAACAAGTGCAATTAGCATCAGAATTCAATAATCAGTCCTGTAGCATCAGCTTATATTACAGACCAACCTCATTTTCTGCTTGATAATTTGCAATGACCCCTAAGCTTAGCTTCTCAGTAGCTGCTCAGAGCAACTAAGCCTGTGAGTATCGCAGAATGTTTCCAAGATGGTGACCCTCTGTGACAAGTTTGAAGTCCTGGATCATTGCTGCTCTTGACAAGCTGAAACTTCAGGCTGGTGCAATAAGTTTACTATGTAAAATATGACATTTTTAACCATATTCATTTTTGGGGTTTAGTTCTTTAACAATTTCTTAGCTGCAGCAATGAAGTTACTTCTCCGACAAATCCAGGTGCATTTTACCCAATACTTTTTCCCCAGGTACAGCCTGTACTTGACTCGGAAACCTTACTACCTCATACTCCCTTCCTTGGATCACAATTGGATCACATTCAGTCTGTCCAAACAGATATTGTAATCTGCCTGGTGCTTGCATGCGGAATCATGAATGATGAATTTATTCAGGCCACTGGCCCAAATCAACTGAATAATGCTGATTGGCCATCTGCTTGAAGGAATAAATAACACCATGTCCAACTGTCTGGCCTGGGGGCAGATTGTTCATATAAATGTATATTGGAAGCAGTCTCCTAGGACTGATAGAAGCAGAACGTAAGAGTGAAAACAAAACTATGGGACAATGAATAGGTAAAAGTATTTTAGAATGAGATAATCTGAGAACAGAATAAAGACAATAAAGACAAACAACAACCCAAAAGCTCAGCCCCTGCGCACAGATATATAAGCTTTTTGGGGTACTTATTGTAACTGAAAAATTCTGTACACAGTGTTGCGTAAAATTAAAGCTGTTTTTATAAGAAATAAATATGAAACGTCAGCTGGGAAAAGTAACTGTGCCAAAAATGTGTTGTGAATTGCTTATTAGTTAGTCATATAAACTATAGTGAATTTTGTGCGTGATGGATCATTCCATTTAGTTGCTTTCCACCATATAGGAAGTGAGTGTATGTATATGTTTTGGGCGACTACATTCTGGTATGATTGCTACATATCTGAGATGCCAAAATAGAAAAATAGCTTTGCTGCTCACCTCCATCCATTATAACATGTATGAGGGTCATTGGCCAACCTGAAAGAACACAAGGCTACTTCTACAAATGATTTAAATGACAAGGACAGGCAAAAAAAAAATTAAATCCCATTGTTACAATATACTTTAATTAAAAAATGTGTACTGTTTTAGTGAAATTCTCCCTTCATTTACTGCTGTTTATAGGAATTGTCATATGGTCCCTAACTGCTGGGCAGGGAAACAATCATACTTATGAACAGCAGGGGGAGCCCCCGCCTTACTTCCCAGCCATGCAGAACTCCAGCAGCTTGCAGTCTGTGACTGTGTAGAGATTTGTATTGGATTTTATTTTTAACTTTATATCCCCTTTAGGGCTGGGGCAGACAGGGAGATTCGGGGAGATTCTGTCGCCTGGCAATTAATCGCTGGCAACAATCTCCCCGAACTGCCTTCTCCCTGTCCGCCACCTGTTTAAATCAGAAAGCACCAGCGCTAATACACACACGGCGCGGCGATTTCCGGAATCGTCTGAAGTTTCCTCACAAAGCAACTTCGGGTGATTCCGGAAATCGCAGCGTGTGTATTGGCGCTGGCGCTTTCTGATTTAAACAGGTGGCGGACAGGGAGAAGGCAGTTCGGGGAGATTGTCGCCAGCGATTAATCGCCAGGCGACAGAATCTCCCTGTCTGCCCCAGCCCTTACTGTTTCCAACTACCGCTGCAGGGACAAAGATCACGGAGTCAGATTTAAACAGATAAACTTAGATTCTATTTGGAGGAATATTTTCCTGCCGCCACTAGTTCTGCAGAGTTGGAGAAAGTTTGTATTAAACAATACAAAAACTATAAAATCCACATTAGATTACATGAAAACATAGGACCCAGTGCAGTCTGTATATTCTGATTATTAAAGGACCAGTAACATCAAAAAATGTTTTAAAGTAATAAAAATACTATGCAGTGTTACCCTGCACTGATAAAACTGCAGTGTTTGCTTCAGAAACACTACTATTGTTTATATAAATAAGCTGCTGTGTAGCCATGGGGGCAGCCATTCAAAGGAGAAAAGGTTCAAGTTAGACAGCAGATGAGCTCTGTATAACATAATGTTATCTGTTATCCATTACTTATCCTGTGTCATAGGATAAGTAATGGATAACAGATAACATTATGTTATACAGAGGATTGTTTATATGAACTATAGTAGTGTTTCTGAAGCAAACAGATCAGTTTTAACGGCGCAGGGCAACACTACATATTTTCTTTACTTTAAAACACAAATTTTTTGGTGTTACTGTTCCTTTAATTAGTCTTGCTTGTATTGGCTTCTGGCAGATATTTTTTGACTTGTGCTGTTTTGACCATTTATAACGATCCCTAAGAAGCCCAGATCACACTGAGCATGTGCACAGTCTTGGTCTTCCAAAGATGTATAACAAAGTTACAAGATGACAGCCCCCTGTGGCCAACTTTGAAAGCATAAATCATTTGTTTGATTAGGCTTGTGGTGCAGTAAGTTCATGTATATGTTTAGTGTACAAAATACAGCCTTATTCTATTTTAGACTTTTCTTGTCCTTTAATATTTCAGTAGATGACAAGATAATTATCTAAATCAGTGCTATTAGGCTGTCCACTTATATAACAAAACTGAATATTAATACAAAATCAGTGTATTCCCTACATTCATGTGGCATAATGTAATATATATAAATATTCGTCTGGGTGGCACTCCACTGCTTGTGCGATACCCAGGTGCACGGTAAAATTTTATGTAGCATTCAAAATGACCAGCAACTCCAGGATTTTTAGAAAAAAATTTATTTGTTATTTGCAGTTACAGCCAACTGCACATAAAAAAATTATTTTTTTCTAAAAATCCTGGAGTTGCTGTTCATTTGGAATGATTATATATATATATAATGAATAAGTAGAGAAACGGCACTCATGATAAAAGTCCACTTGGTAGCCTGGGTACCGATCCACGAGTAAGTTCTATTGTCCACGGTAAATGGCAGCACTCACAGGTCTTATGTAGAAAAGGTTTCTTTATTAAGAGTAAAACACTGACGTTTCGGCTGATACAACAGCCTTTTTCAAAGTACTACAAACACTAGCAACATCACTTAAAAGACAAAAAATAGCGCTTCAATTCAGTGACCACCCAGGAAGTGACGAAAATAGAAAAAAAGGTGAAAATACCACAAAAAACAAAAAATAAATAAACTGAAATAGAAAGTGTTTCATATCAATCCAATAATATATAAATATATATATATATATATATATATATATATATATATATATATAAAAGCAGATGCAGGTGCACACATTTTTAGCTGAATTCTCCTTTATTGAATCGACGTTCGAGAATTCAGCTAAAAATTCCCTGTGTGCGCCGGCATCTACTTATCTATATTTTGAAACACTGGTAGCACCGGGGTATATATCCTGTTGGCAAGCGTGTGCAGTGGCCTTGGGATTTACATATATATATACATATATATATTTTATATATATAAAATCTTTATTTTCATTCACAGAAGCCTATTGTAAATAAATACATTAGTGGGTCGAATTTTTGAGAATTTTTTTGTAGTTAAATTCAAATATACTCACAACTCAAACAGGAGGTTATTTAAGAAAAAATTCAAACGTCAAATATTCTATTGAATCGAGTTTTCCCTCAGGAAAAAACCTTGAATGTCAGGAAGGCAATCAACATATTCAAACGGTTCAACTGACCTCTGCCACTGACTTGTAAATGATCTCGGCAGGTTTTAGGTGCCAAATATTTGAATGAGAACTTCTTCCATGGTCGATGTGTGAGAACGCTCACTCTCAAATCTACATTAGAATTGAGGGATTAAAATTCTAACGTGTGAATTTAGACAAATACATTTATAACAAATGAACACATGCTTCTCCCAGACAGTTTAGAACTGAACTAGATATACATCGTAATTAAATTAATAGAAATAATACTGTAAGTTTCAACAAAAAAATTACAGGAAGTCCATCTCTCATAGACTCCATTTTAATTAAATAATTCCAGTTTTTGAAAATGATTTCCTTTTTCTCTGTAATAATAAAACAGTACCTTGTACTTGATTCCAACGAAGATATAATTGACCGTTATTGGAGGCAAAATAATCCTATTAGGTTTCAATAACGTTTACATTATTTTTTAGTAGACGTAAGGTATGGATATCCAAATTACAGAAACACCTGCTTTCTGGATAACAGGGCCCATACCTGTAAATCTATTTACAACCATATAGCAGGTCGTCTAACCTGTACCTGTAAAACCTAACCCGTAGCTCCACTTTCTTGAGGGTTTTGGGCATCAGGGGAATGTAATTTGGCCTCTGTAACTAAACAGATCTATGCAAACGTCACTATTCTACTGCATGATATTTTAGGACCTTAGAGCTTTGGAAACAAATGAGAAATGTATATAATTAAACATGATTTGTATGTAATTGCTACATAAATTTCTCTGCTTCAGTAAGTATGCTATTTATATTAGTAAAGCTATGGGATCCTTTATTCAGAAACATGTTACCCAAAAAGCTTTGAATTACAGGAAGGCCATCTCTCATATACTCCACTTTAATCAAATAATTTAAATCTTTTAAAATGATTTCCTTTTTCCTCTGCAATAATAAAACAGTAGCTTGAACTTGAATTAAACTGAGATATAATACATCCATATTGGAGGCAAACGAAATCCTATTGGGTTTATTAAGGGGGTTATTTATCAGAATCTGAAAATATTTAATTATTTTCTATAATCTACTCTGACCATATCCACACAGGTTATTTCCCCTTATTTATGAATACATTTTCCTGAAAATTTCCTAGCGGGAAAAAATGCAAAATTTTTGCCCGAAAACCATGAACTCTTCAGGTTATTGCACGAAACCCAGTGCAGGATATCTTCGGGAATTCTCCCACTGGCTTATACACAACCTCAATAGGTCAGAGATGCTGGATTTTTGGATTCAGACTTTTTCAATCCTCTGAGTATAATAAATCCTGAAAAATGCTAGTTTTTTTTCCCCCACAAAAAATGGATTATATGGTAAAAAAAACTTTTTGGCATTCCAACTTTAAAAAATAACCCCCTTAATGTTTAAATTATTTTTTAAGTAGATACAGTTGTGCTCATAAGTTTACATACTCTGACAGAATTTATGATTCTTAACCATTTTGCAGAGAATATGAATGATAACACAAAAGCTTTTCTTTCACTCATGGTTAGTGGTTGGCTGAAGCCATTTATTGTCAAACAACTGTGTTTACTCATTTTAAATCATAATCACTACACAAACTACCCAAATGACTCTGATCAAAAGTTTACATACCCTGGTGATTTGGCCTGATAACATGCACACAACTGGACACAAAAGGGTTAGAATGGCTATTAAAGGTAACCATCTTCACCTCTCATCTGTTTGCTTGTAATTAGTGGGTGTGTATAAAAGGTCAGTGACTTTCTGGACTCCTGACAGACCCTTGTATCTTTCATCCAGTGCTGCACTGATGTTTTTTAGATTCTAAGTCATGGGTAAAGCAAAAGAATTATCAAAGGATCTGGGGGAAAAGGCAGTTGAACTCTATAAAACAGGAAAGGGATATAAGAAAATATCAAAGGAATTGAGAATGCCAGTCAGCAGTGTTCAATCTCTAATAAAGAAGTGGAAAATTAGGGGTTCTCTTGAAACCAAACCACGGTCAGGTAGACCAACTTAAATTTCAGCCACCTCAGTCATCTTGTAAGGAAAACTCACCCTGGCGGTCTAGTGGTGCGGCGGGGACGCCCGCCGCGCCATCGGCGGGGACGCCCGCCGCGCCGCTCCTTCCCCCCCTGCTGCCCGGCTCCATAGTGTGCGCGCGGCGCGCACTTCCGCCTTTTAAAGGCGCATGCGCGCTGACGTAATGATGTCAGCGCGCAATGGCGCCAAACTCAAAAATTTAAAGGGGTATTTAAAGGGGCTGTTGGGAATTGTTAGTTGCCCGTGATAGGATTTTCTCCTGGTGCCTAACTCTGTGCTGTAAAGCTTCTAGTATTCCTGTTTCCTGTGTTTGACCCTGCCTGGCTTTTCTGACTATCCTGATTATCTGTATCCTGACCCGAGCCTGATATTTGACCACCGATTTTGCCTCATCCATACATTATTGATTACCTGGTTTTGACCCTTTGCCTGACTGACTACGTTTACTATCCGCCTGCCTCGATCCAGCCTGTCTTTGATTACGATTTTGTCTCACGCCTCTGTACTTCGACCTTCTGCCCAAAGACTTTTCGCTTACAGTTGTGCCCCTTTGCCTGCTCAGAACCTTTTGTCTTGCACCTCTCGTTTTAAGACCTGGCGGCATCCAATTAGCCAAGGGCTCCTCCCGAGGTGAAAGGCGGCTGTTATAGGCAGAAGCACGAGCCGAGACCAGGGTGCTTGTCACTGGTTCTGAGTTTAGGGTGCCGACCGTTACACATCTCAGTCTCCTGACCTCAATATCATTGAGCCACTCTGGGTAGCCCAAGAATTTATTGGAACTGAAGGCTTTTTGCCAGGAAGAATGTGCAGCTTTACCGTTTGAGAAAATAAAGAGCCTCATCCACAACTACCACAAAAGACTTCAAGCTGTCATTGATGTTAAAGGGGCAATACATGGTATTAAGAACTGGGTTATGTAAATTTATATTAGGGTCATTTGAGTAGTTTGTGTAGTGATTATGATTTAAAAAGAGTAAACACAATTGTTTGACAATAAATGGCTTCAGCCAACCACTAACCATGAGTGAAAGAAAAGCTTTTGTGTTATCATTCATATTTTCTGAAAAATGGTTAAGAAATAATAAATTCTGCCAGGGTATGTAAACCTATGAGCACAACTGTATAGGGGGTTATTCAAAGGTTGAATTTTACAGTTATGTGAGCTTTTTAAAACCGCAAATGAACTATAAAGAACTTGAATCAACTCACAACTAGGTTTCTTATTTCAGAAAAAAACTGATATGGAAAAAACTTGATATTACACGTTCAGGGTTAACAACCCAAAAGCTTGAATTGATCGAGTTTTCAGTGTTAAAAAACTCTAATCGCTCCAGTTGCAATACCTTAGGTCATGGTTGCTGTACAACTGTGCTAGCTTGTAAAGAAATTTGGAGCTCTAGTAATTATTTAAATAAAATATGGATAGGCTGCCAATTGAATGTTTTTATAGACTAGTGTCTTTCAGTGTAGAATTGCCACAGTGTTAACAAGGGTTCATACCGGTGTTTTGTAATTTGCTAATTCTATTTTTTCCTTTGCTATTTCCTTTGTCACAAATATCAGGATCAAAGAATTCATGGGATTTGCAGTGCTGATGGTGGAAGATGCAAATGGAGCAAAAAATACGGTAAGCTCATGTATAATGAGATAATGCAATATGGTTAACATGCAAAAGCACTTTATTAGCTATTATAAGAAATATCAAATAAAGGGCCAGATACTTAGCGAGAAAAAGTTCAATCACATGAAAAGTCCAGGACAAGATTCAATTTTAAATGTAATTCAATTTAGACTTATCTCACTGTTTATCTCCTGAAAACTCTGTTGAGGTTTATGAAAAAAATGGGAACTCTAGTACCTGGTACGTGACAAACTATGAGATAACTTCTTCTCGCTGAATTGAATCTTGCCCAAAACAAAATCTGGCTAGTAAGCCGAAATGGGAAATGTAGGATCTATGATTCAGCAGGGATCTCAAGGGCCAGTAGATACACACCAAAAGCTCTGCAGGATGGCTATCAGTGAAGAAAGGAAAATGTTAAAGGAGAACTAAATCCTAAAAAAAATTTGGGGTAGAAATGCTGTATTTCAAATACTGAATTTACTGCACCAGTCTAGAAGTTCAGAATCTCTATAGAGATTCCCCCTCAGCACAGGTCCTGTCCATGGAGTTTGCAGGCACCATCTTCTCCCCAGTCATCTTCTTCCTGGATCCATCAGCGTTTGGCAGCATTATTAACACATATTTCTATAGCGCCAACATATTGCGTAGCACTTTAACATATGCGCAGTAGGAGCATTTACCGGTTCAGCTCTGCTGCCCATGCGCCGAAAGTCACGAAGTTGAAATCTGAAAACTTCAGGACTTTGCGCATGTGCAGTAGAGCTGAACCAGTGAATGCTGCTACTGCACATGCGCCGCCAAATGCTGATGAATCCAGGAAGAAGATCACATGGAAGAAGATGGTGCCTGCAAACTCCATGGACAGAACCTGCACCGAGGGGTAAGTAGCAACTTAGGGGCATTTGCCCGGGGGGGAGGTAGGCCAGGGGGAGGGGTTTTGCACCGGGAGGGTTGACTTCTCCTTTAAGTAACTAAAGAGTTGCAACCTGTATTTTACTGGATGCAGGATGTCCTGGAACCCTTTCTTTTTCTCAAATAAGGAACAGTATACGGGTGTGGCTATCAGGGAGAAAAAATGCCACATTCTTCCTTTCTCTTGCATTATTGTTCCTTAAAGAAATGCTTAGGATCCTGAAAAGCCTGTAACTACCCTCCTTTTTTTTAACAACAATTTTTTTTAAAATTTTCATTAGCTTTCTATTCAATTAGCTTTACATTGTCCAGACATGCCCATTGCTTAGCCACATCTCCCACACAGGCATCTCCATTTTATGCTTTCTTCATGACTTCTTCCCCAGCCTTGTCTACAGGTCACTCATATCTGTGCTCATAATTCATATCCATGCTCATATGTACCTATGTATATCTGTGCTAACCCCTCACAAATTCTTACCTCAATTGCAACACAACCTGTGTATTTGTTTTCTCTGTTAACCTTGCCGTCTAAGGCATAAGAAACACAGAGACTGGTAACTGTTACTTGTTGGTTTAAACATTCATTAAAGGAACAGTAACAACAAAAAATGAAAGTGGTTTAAATTAAAGAAAATGTAGTGTTGCCCTGCACTGTTAAAAGTGATCTGTTTGCTTCAGAAACACTACTATAGTTCATATAAACAAGCTGCTAAGTAGCAATGGCAGAAATTGAAAAATGGCTATATGGCACAGGATAAGTAATGGATAACAGATAACATTATGTTCTACAGAGTGTATCTGCTATCTGCTGTGCAACTTGAGCATTTTCTCCTTTGAATGGCTGCCCCCATGGCTACACAACAGCTTATTTATATAAACAATAGTAGTGCTTCTGAAGCAAACACTGCAGTTTTACCAGTGCAGGGCAACACTGCATTATATTTTTATTACTGTAAAACAATTTCATTTTTTGATGTTACTGGTCCTTTAAGATGATAGGAGCACTCACAGAGGGCCAAATAAATTTGCCTGTGTATAGTCAGCTTTAGTGATTCTTGTTTTGACTTTGGCTAATATAATTTGTTTATCAGTTTCTGTATAATCCCTAGGCATGTTGTTTGACTAATCTCAGACTGTGCTGATGGCATGGTTCAACTAACCTTTTGGCTTCTTTGCCTAATTAAGAGTTAATGAAAGTGTTCCGGACACTGACATATTGCAGAAAGCAGCCTGTGCTTCCTCCTCCATTATGATTTGCTCATCAACTTTATATGGAATCTTATTAGATTATATATGGATGTAGCTTTTCAATGGGCATTTTTTATTTCGTATGGCTTTTGAAATATTATTTTTTGTATTATCGCTGTTTCCAGCCTGCAGTTGAAAATGTGGTCTAGCTGTCTGAGCCATTGAACTGGACAACCAAACAAAATGTGGCTTTACTTTTATTGTAATTTTCTATTGTTTATTTTTTTGTCAGGCCTTTTGCTATTTAACTTCCTTTTTTTATTTCAAACCTGCTTCCTAGTTGCTAGAGTTGCTAACCCCTAGAAACCAGATAAAAAAAAAGAAATATAGAATTATGCTGCTCATGCTACACCAAAAGCTAATTTTAAAGGCAGTTCAGTGTAAAAATAACAACTGGGTAAATAGATAGGCTGTGCAAAATAAAAAACATGTTTCTAATATAGTTAATAAGCAGAAAATTTAATGTATAAAGGCTGGAGTGACTGGATGTCCATGTCACTGGATGGAGTAAGTCAGCAACTTGAAGGGGGGCCACATGGGACATAACTGTTCAGTGAGTTTGCAATTGATCCTAAGCATTCAGCTCAGATTCAAAAGCATCAGTTATGGCCCATGTGCCCCTCCCCCAAGCCTGGTCACCAATCAGTGGAAACCAAGATCAGGAAGTAGTGTTCTGTTAGACATCCAGTCACTTCAGCCTTTATACATTACATTTTTGCCTAACTATATTAGAAACATGTTTTATTTTGCATAGCCTATACCCCGTTTTTATACTTATACTGAACAATTTCTTTAATGAATCCCCACAGAGCTGAGCTGAGCTTGCGGTCACTCTAAATTTTGGACAGCACTCCTACGAACGAATTAGAGCAGCAGAGGAAATGTGTTGGGAGGGAAAAAGTAACACTCCTATTAGCAGGTAGTTCATATTGTCAGTAATTCTCTTTCCATTAGCCTAGTACATTCCCTAGTTAAAGTGGAATTAATTTCCAGCCAACATAATACTTCAATCCCTATTTTACAAGTTGGTACATTAAACATTGTCCATAGGAAAGCAAATAAACATGACTAAGGGATAAACAAGATGAGATGCGATTTATTGCTGACTGGAAGAGTCCAAGGGAAAAATTCACTAAAGAGAAAACTTACCAGCAAAGGCTCCGCCACACTTTGCTCCACTTTGGCAAGTGTAAATTCATTTCATAGCGAACTTTCGCTAGCATTCATTTCTGCCTAGCGAAACTTCGCTTAGGTCAATTTGAATAGGGCGGGTACATATAAGTCATATATGTCTTTATTAGAGATGTTGGTGCAAATGCTTGAAGTGGCCACTTGTTATTACAAATGTCCAAGGAAGCAAAATAAAGACAAGAGATCCTCTAATGCCCTAGACATGAGCCCACCCTAAAACAAACGTGGAATGACCCTCAAATGGTTGGAAAAAATGCAAACACAATAATCTTTAATAGTTAGGGCTTTTGAAGCCAATCCCAATTTAAAATATGAAAAAAACAAAAATTTTATGACTTGCCAGCATATAGGATATGATGTCACTGACATAAGATTGAGGATGTAGCTTCATCTTCCATCCTCTGTTAATAAATTGTTGATGCGGACTGTATTTCTGGCGAATTTTCAGTAGTCTGGATCCAGACTTTCTCATACTTAGGTGCAAAATTATGAAGCTTTTGCTGCGCTTAGAGAAAACCTGCAGCAAAAAATTGGAAACAATATTTTAAAATGGGAGTTTACCAAAACTCTAAACTTTCAGTAAACATGCAAATGGAATATGCTAATGGACAGGAAAAATAAAACTTGACTGAGATTACTCCGCTTTAGACACAGAAGCTTTAGAGTGTCCTATTCATACAAGAGTCAGTCCTTGTGACAAAGGTTTCAGTGTTCTCTGTAGACACATAATAGACTGCCCCTTGGAAGACTATAAAACTTATATCAAGCCATTCACAATGATGACTTAATCTCCTGCCTCACAGCTTGATCTAGGCATGCAACTGCTGCTTTATCCCTCTTTGTACCTGCCATACTGTTGAATGTCCAATAAGGTGTAATATTCAGCATAGTGCTGTGGCCTTGACATTTTATGAATGATATTTCTGCAAATGTATGAAACAAAAGTAATCTGTTGTTCATGCAAGTCCTAGAACTAGATAAAGAGAATCCAGTGAAAGAAATGATTCAAAATCATACTTGTTCGTATATTTAATGAAGAGCATGATCCAAAGTGTTCTCATTATCTGGTTTTAGAAACTGTGTGAAAAACAGATGAGCTTTAAGAGTCACATTTAATAAAAAAATATTTAAGTTTTCTCGTTCTTTTCCAGCACCACTGTGCGTTACATTTTTTATGTAGTACATAAGCATAAAAACTGTAGAAAGAAATACTTCAAACAGTAATTATGCTAATTTTTTTTAGATGACTGTAAGATAATGTAAATTAACATTATTTAGTATTCAAGGTTATTATACTAATTATACAAATTCCTGAGATGTTTCAAACTTACCTCAAAGCTTCCAGTCTCCAGCATTTTATTTCACACGTCATTGAGATAAATGAGACATGCTAAACATGATGGCCAGGGGTCTACTGAACAGTCTGACTTGGCCATTCAAGAATATTACACTTCTTTGCTTTAATAAACTCCTGGGTTGCTTTGGCTGTATGTTTTGGGTCATTGTCCATCAGTATTATGAAACACCTCCTTTTATTTTTAAAGTGTATTCGATTGCCTACTTCGGCAGATTGGACCTACTGAATTGCAATAGAAGCCTATGGGAACCCTCCCATAGGCTTCTGAGGCTAAGTCCTGATCGAATCGGATTTGTACGATCGAAGTCTTCGATCATTCGAATCATTAGAATGATCTAATGATTTATTCGTTCAGTCGAATGATTTATTCGACTGATCGAATAAATTTGTATTCGATCATCTAATGATTGAATAAAAGGTAGCCTAGAACTATTCGATTAACATTCGAAAATCGAATGCTAATCGAATATCGAGTAGAAACACATTTTTTGGGGGGAATAATAGTAAATTTGCCCATATGTCTCTGAACACCTCAGAATTCATTCAACTGCTTCTGTCCTGTGTCACATCATGAATAAACACTAGTGTCCCAGTGTCACTGGCAGATACGCACGCTCAAGCCATCACACTGCCTCCCAAATGTTTTACACATGATGTGGCATGCTTTGGATCATGAGCTGTTCACACCTTCTCCATACTTTTTTCTTGCCATCATTCTGGTAGAGGTTGATCTTGGTTTCATCGAATGTTTTTCCAGAACTGTTCTGGCTTTTTCAGATTTTTTTTTTTAGCAAAGTCCAATCTAGCCTTTCTATTCTTGATGCTTATGAGTGGCTTGCACCTTGCAGTGCACCCTCTGTATTTACTTTCATGCAGTCTTTTCTTTATGGTAGACTTGGATATCAATAGTCCTACCTCCTGGAGTGCTGTTCACTTGTTTGGCTATCTTGAAGGGGTTTCTCTTCACCATGGAAAGGATTCTGCGTTCATCCACCACTGTTGATTTCTGTGGAAGTCCAGGTCTTTTTGCGTTGCTGAGTTTGACCAGTGCCTTCTTTCTTTCTCAGGATGTACCAAACTGTAGATTTTGCCACTTTTTGTAGCAATTTGTCAGATGTTTTTCTTCTTCTGTTTTTGCAGCTTAAGGGTGGCTTGTTTCACCTGCATGGAGAGCTCCATTGACCACAGATGCAGTTCAACTGCATCTGTGTTGTTTCATTTACAATTCATTGTGGTAATGTACAGAACCAAAATTAGAAAAACAAGTCTGTCCAAATATGTATGTACCTTTTTAAACAATTAAAAGATAATGAATGGTACAATTGATTGACATTGTTATAAAAATGTTGCACCGTGCAAAAATATAAGAAAAATCTCTATAAATGTGGCTCGCTTTATAACTTAGCAAAAGTCAGTTACAGGTGTGTGAAATAGTGTTCAGAGAAATAATGTAGCACGTGAATGTATGGAGTGATTCATGAAATTGATTGGGCTCAGTGCTCATTTCCAGACTGGAACTGTTTTCATGCTTGGCCACATTATAAATAGCACTTTGACAATTAAATTGTGGAATTCTCTACGTTTTAATTGTCTCAGTGGCTCACATGGGCATGTCCTACATTCTTCTTTTAGAAACAATTTACAACATATTTTTCTTTGACATTACAGATATAGGACCTGTTATCCAGAATGCTTGGGACCTAGGGTTTTCCAGATAATGGATCTTTCTGTAATTTAGATCTTCATAATTTAAGTCTAAGTCATACTTTAAGTCTACTATAAAATCATGTAAACATTAAATACATCCAATAGGTTTGTTTTGTTTCCAATAAGGATTAATTATATCTTAGTTTGGATCAAGGACAAGCTACTGTTTTATTACAGAGAAAAAGGAAATAATTTAAGAAATTGGATTATTTGGATAGAATGGAGTCAATGGCATTCCTTAATTTGGACCATTCTGGATAATGGGTTTTCTGGCCCCATACTTACACTATGGGGCAGATTTAAAAAGGGTAAAATTTTGAAGTAATGGGAGCTTTTTTAAACTCTAAATTCAAAATCGAAATTAAAAATAAAATCAATGCTTTTTTTCAAGTGAAAAGGCCGTTGTCGTTCAATTTCAAATCGAAGTAATATTGTATTCAATCAAATTCGTTTCGCTATTTAAAAAAAAAAAAAAAAGGTTCTAGGAGGTCCCCCATAGGTTAAAACAGCAATTCGGCAGGTTTTAGATGGTGAATGGTCAAATTTTTAAAGAGACTGTACATGATAAATTTCACGAGTTTCAAATTTGTCGTAATTTGAATCGAATTTGGACTATTCCCCAGTCAAAGTACACAAAAATTGCTCAAAATACTAATTTTTTTACTTTGAATTTTCAATTCGACTCTTGATAAATCAGGCCCTAGGTATCTGTGTGTATATATTCCGAATCCAATCCTTCTCAAAAAGGCAGAATCCCAAATCAAAATCTGGATATGGTGCATAGCTAATTTTAGGCAATTGGTTTATTGTGATCATTAAAGTGAAATATTTGCCAGCCCTACTACAGAACATTACTTAAATTCCAAATAAAAATGTGTGTGTCCAATCAATCTGACAAGCCCTTTTAACCAAATATGCATTCTGAACATTAATATTAATAGCATATAATGTCTGTGGAAGCAGAGGAGCATTAGCTAAGAAATACTGTCTCAACACACAGGTAACTATTCACTAGTGACCACATTTCTGTTCACAGCAAAATCTTCCACATACAAACACCCCCCTCAAATCAACTCCAGGGTTTTTATATGCTTAATTGATAATGGCATAACAAAGGAATTGCCCACACCTGGCCATGAAATAGCCTTTGAGTCAATTGTCCAGCTACTTTTGAGCCCCTGAAATTAAGTGATTGTGTTTAAAAAAGGCTTTGGTTCCTCACATTTTTATGCAATCTTTTTGTTCAATCCGTTGAATTAAGGCTGAAAGGCTGCAGTTTAACTGCATCTGAGTTGTTTAATTTGAAATTCATTGTGGTAATGTATGGAACCAGAATTAGAAAAAAGTTGTCTCTGTCCAAATATTTATAGGCGTAAAGGGCAGATTTAAAAAATTCACAGTAATTATTTGAAATTCAAATTTTCAAAAAGATTCGAATATTTTTGAAGGCCACTTCAACCATCGAATTTTGAAAATTCGATCGAATCAAATGATTCAAATAAAATTATATTAGAATATTTGTCAGTCTAATTACTTGCCCTTTAAATTTTTATTCGACTGCCTAATTCGCCCAGATTAAACCTACCGAATTGCTATTAAACGCTATGGTAAGCTCCCATAGGGTTTTTGTTTAGCTTTTTTTCACTGAATAAAAAAATTCGATCGAATGGTAAAATTTTTGAATAGTTCGTAATCTAATATTTTTGTTTGATCAAACAAATTCTGGTAAAAACCTTCAAATTTGATTTGTTAAATTCAAGGTTAAATTCACCCTTGAATTCGACCAATAGGAAATCTGCCCCTAAGTGTATCTAGTGAATAAAGTAGCCCCTCTTGTAAATTATAAGGATAGTATAAGTTACCAAGGAGTTCCATAACCATATAAAAACGAGGCCGAATGCCAAGTGCTTTTATACAGGTCATGAAACTCCGAGGTGACTTCTAAAATCCTCATATTTTGTAACATGGGGTACTTTATTTATTATAATACACAAGTTTTATATTACATCACTGCTCACCGTTTATAAGAATATAATTACAAATATTCATGGCTTTTGTGTTTTATATAGTAAATTATAAGGATTGTGAGCTTCTGGTAGTGAAACCCAAGGCCCTGGCACAGATTTCAGCACAGAAATGGAGACTGATCGCCTTGAAAAGTTTAAATTGCTGCTTTGCTGGCTTTTATTTTCAACAAACACAAAATCTTCAGTCCACTGGCTTCACATGGGGAATCACATAAACAGTCCTGCTTCACACCCTCGCTGGTGTTCTCTTTACTCATATCAGAGTTGAGACTTGAGACACTCTTTGCAAAGTATGAGTTATATTATTTTGCTTTTCTGGTTTTATTTTTTGTCACACTTTTTAACATTTGGCTCTTGCCTTTTAATATGTCTATATATGGATTCATAAAAAGCATCACAGCTATACAGTCTTGTTTTAATATGCAAAAATCAGCTGCTGGGGCTTTACCCAAGAGTATCCAACCTGCAGTCTGGTGGTCTCTTAAAGGGAAACTGTCATGGGAAAACATGTTTTTTTAAGCACATCAGTTAATAGTGCTGCTCCAGTAGACTTCTGCACTGAAATCCATTTCTCAAAAGAGCAAACAGATTTTTTTATATTCAGTTTTGAAATCAGACATGGGGCTAGCCATTTTGTCAATTTCCCAGCTGCCCTGGTCATGTGACTTGTGCAGCACATTAGGAGGGAACTGCTTTCTGGCAGGCTGTTGTTTTTACTTCTCAATGTAACTGAATAGTACACAGTGGGACATGGGTTTTACTACTGAGTGCTGGTCTTAGATCTACCAGGCAGCTGTTATCTTCTGTTAGGGAGCTGTTATCTGGTTACCTTCCCATTGTTCTTTTGTTAGACTGCTGGGTGGGGGAAAGGGAGGGGGTGATATCACTCCAACTTGCAGTACAGCAGTAAAGAGTGATTGAAGTTTATCAGAGCACAAGTCACATGACTTGGGGCAGCTGGGAAATTGACAAAATGTCTAGCCCCATGTCAGATTTCAAAATGAAATATAAAAAAATCTGTTTGCTTTTTTGGGAAATGGATTTCAATGCAGAATACTTCTGGATAAGCACTATTAACTGATGCATTTAAAAAAATATATATATATTTTTCCCCATGACAGGATCCCTTTACTTTATCATGCAGCTGGGCTCCCTGTGCATTACTATGTCCCCGCTCAGCATTAGACTGGGTTAGGCCTAATACCAGCTAAAGGTGTGTGTGAACCAATGGCGCTAAACTGAAGACATCTGGAAGCTGTATCTTTTACTAAAAGATACAGCTTCCAGATGTCTTCAGTTTAGCGCCATTGCGCTGGTTCACACACCTTTGGATGATTATGATGACTGGGAGCAGCGAGCCAGTCTGACCTTTGCAGGCAGCTACTGGAGGGGAAGCTATGTGCGACTGCACACAAGAGAGGTGAGCTCCGTTACTTTCTTTCCTATCATTTGAACATTTATAAAGAAATACCAGCTGCCTGGTAGATCTAAGAACAGCACTCAGTAGTAAAAATCCAGGTCCCACTGTCACACCTTCAGTTATATAGAGTAGGAGAAACAACAGCCAAAAGTACTGGCTATAAACACGACATAATAAAAATCATGACAACATCCCTTTAAAGGTAAACCATCAAAAATACCAGCCAGGTGACAACCCTATGTGTATCCTGAGCCTTTTCTCCTTTTTCAGGTTTGAATGGTTGCTGGGGTTGCCACCTGGCCGTTTTTTTTGATGGTCGTTCCCAATGTTGTTAATAGGAAAAAAAGCTAAATATATAGGAAGGCCGGTATTTTTTTTCCAGAAAAGGCGTCAACCCAAATGGCTGCCCCCACAGCTGCTACACAGCAGCTGGTTTATATAAACTACAGAAGAGCTTCTGAAGCAAACACAACAGTTTTCTCACCGTAGAGCAAGACTACATTACATTTTCATTACTTTAAGACATTTTTTTGGTGTTTACTGTTACTTTAAACAAAAACACCAATAAACAACTATTCTGGTTATAGCTTGTAGTACCCAGGGATGCCAAGCTTCCCAACAACAGGCAGAACGGATTTGTTAATAAAGCTGACCCCTCCAAGTCCATACATTCTAGTTCCTCTGAGGAAAAGGGGTGAATAAATACAGTGCTACTTAATATGTTGGCGCTATAGAAACAATTAATTAACAATAACTCTGGATAGCAGCGTTTTCTCCCAGCATTCCCCGCCCCGTACATCCCCGATGAAGGCCGGCTGCCAGAGCCCATAAGGAATGGTTGCCAGCTGCCTGTGCTACTGAGGAGTGTCAGCCGCCGCGATAGACTCTTCTTTATCTCCCGACTGCGGACATGTGGCTCGCGTGTGTGCTGCTGCCCATCCTGAGGGTCTATTACACGGGCCTGAGAGTCATCCTCCAGCAAGTGCGTCAGGGCGCCCGCGCATTCTACCCGCCAGGTCAGACTTTCTACTCAGATTATCAGTCACTGTTCCTATCATAAATTGCCCCCTTGTGCCTATCGAGTCGCCTCTGTGCTGAAGCATAAGGCCAGTCGGGATAATCACGATGTATCGCGATAACTCATCATCGTGTTGGTGTAATCACATGGCGCCCAATCGCTTGCGACATACAGTTGCACTCGCCACCGGACAGGGATCCTCCTAATTGGGAGAGCTGTCTCAACAGCGGCACACTCCGCGATTTAGGTGAGTTTATCTGGCAGCCGCCGCGATAAGTGGCCATGCCAATGAAGGGCACGGGCGATTAAATGGTCATAGGGCACAATAGCGCCGCGACCTTGGTTATAACAGAGGGCAGAGCAGTAGTAATGAAAAAGCTATAGTACATTACTGTTTATAGTATAAGTGCAGCAGGAGTATCCTCCTGGGAAAGCATTGCGGCGCGGGAAATATTTTAAGGTCGATAGTTGCAAGGCGCGCTCACAAATCGCCGCCCCATGCCTTTCTGCTATTCGCGCTCCCGCTCTACAGCCCTTTCCTGTCTCGTGCGCGCGCTTTTAACACGCGGAGCCGCTAGTATCGTTTTTTTCACGGCGTGCCCGCGATACGCCTAATAATGTTCACCAGAAGCCAGTCGTTCGTGTTGCGCGCGCTCGAGTCATTTACTCACTCAGGAGCGCGCACAGAAATGGGAGCCGAGTCGAGCGGCTACAGTTGCATGTATGTTGGCATCGCATTTGCCGGGTTATCGCGCCTCTGCTGCCTTTATTTGTACCGTTGCTGCGACTAAACCCCCCCCCCTTTTCCATAAAAAACGTGATCGCCTTACAAATGGCTACAGTACAGCACCGTGTATTCTCTGGTCAGGCGCGTTGCCTGATGGGTGTTAAGTATTTATGTGGTGTCTAAAGGTTCTAATAAATATGACACACGAGGGAGTAAAAATGTCATTGTTGGACAAAATGCACAGCTGTTGTTTAGGGTTGCCACATTTTCTTGAAAAAAATGCCAGCCTTCCTATAGATTTATCTTTTTCTCCCATTAATAACATTGGGATCAACCATCAAAAATACCGGCCAGGTGGTAACCAGGCCCGGACTGGTAATCCGTGGGTTAGGGCAAATGCCAGATGGGCTGCTATAAGGTGCCATAGAAAGTCAGTATTTAGTGGGCTGGTGGGGGCTGTTTGGGCCTCTATGTGGGCTGATTGGGCCTCTGTGTACCTGAAATACCAGGGCCTATTTTGATTCTCAGTCCAGTCCTGGTGGTAACCCTACTGTAGTTAGGCACCACATTTGTGTATAGAGTATACACTAAATGTAAAAATGCTGCTGGATGTATTTGTATGAGAGGAAAAGAGTTTGGTGCATGTGTTGCAAGTAGGGCTGCCACCTATTCTGAAAAAAAATAACCAGGCTTCCTATATATTTATCTTTTTTCCCAATTAATAACATTGGGATCAGCCATCATTTTTACCGGCCAGGCCAGTAGAGTACCAGCCATGTGGCAACCCTAGCTGCAAGAAGTTCTTCATGGTGGGGTACTTTTTACTGACTGGTTTTGCCATGCCAAATGTGTACAATTCTACCCAACAACTGTTATATAAACATACAAATTATGGATGCACCGAAACCAGGATTCAGTTCAATATTCAGTCTTTTTCAGCAGGATTTGGACGAATTGAATCCTAATTTGAATATGTAAATTTTTGTCACAAAACGCGGAGGTTATAAATGTTTCCCCCTTCCAACCCCTACTTTGCATATGCAAATTAGTAATCGGTTCAGTATTTGGCCGAATTCAAAATAGTGGATTTGGTGCATCCCTAAAAAAAATAAAAAATTGGATCCAGTGCTAAAAAGCAAGGTATTACATGCCACGCCAGACAGACACATTGTATCAATAGAAACTGATCCGTTGGTTGTTGGTTTTTGTTTTTTGGCAGATGTATTTTTAGCTGATTATAATTGTACTTGATTCTATACTCCATTGACATTTCATCGTATTAACTACTGCTGACTTGTGCAAACGCCTGTGCCTATTAATGTGCTCTTTATTCTCATTACAATGAGCTTGCATGTAATTGTGCCAAAACGTGAATGTCCTGCTGTGTGTTATAACTGTACAAATGTATTATTTTGAAAGCAGTTAAATGATCTAAAATGAGCTTTTGCAAGCTATTTGCCAAGTGTTGCCAGACCTTCTCATCCACCGATTCTGAAAAAAAGCACTAGCCTTTCTATGTGCCTTCCTTGTAAATCAGAGTTTAAAGCAAGATTGAAGACACACACACACTTGTGATTATTTGGTTTTTAACCCCTTTTATTTTGGCTGCAGAGTAAGGGTGCGGCTCCTAATTTGCTGTTACACGCCAGGTATCCAGGGGGCTCCTGCACAACCACCAAAAATTGCAATATGTTCTACATTATTGACTTCTTTTTAAATAATCTTTGCAGTAGAAACATTTTTAGTATTTGGGTAGGTTAACAGCTAACGAGTAGTAGATTCCTGCAGTGAGTTGGTAACCTCAAAAAAGTGTGTGTGTTGTGGGTTGCATGTAGGAGTTGTTTGCGGTTTTGGGTGAGGGACCCGAGTCTATGTGCATAAGTAATTTTTATATTTAGTGGTAGGCACCTAACACATGCTCCCAATTAATTTGCCTTTCCTTGTCCTTTAAATATTTATATTTTAGTTTCTCATCCTAACTTTTTTGTGTAGTCACAACCAACAAATTCATACTGTAAGCCACTGTCTGTTCTCCCTGGTTGAATACAGCATACGTTGGCAATATGCACAAAACAGCCAAGTTGAGTTGTTGGCAGTAAGAAGAAGCCTAGGCCGAGGAACCACACTTCTAAAGTGATTGAGGCAGGCATCATGGAACACACAAAAACCAGAGCGAAAGTAGAGGAAAGGGCATTGCCAAAAATATATATAAAATAATTTTGAGTGTAGCATACAATGAAAGTTACCTCTTTTTTTTTTAAAAACAAATGATTATTTTAAGGGTGCAAAATTTAAATCCTTGGTTTAGGTCTAGAGCTTTTTTCATAAAAAAAAGAGAGAAAAAAACCCAAACAGTATGATAACTTGGATATCTTGGTGTTCTTCATATGTACAATTGACCTAAAAGTCTTCGCTCACTATTCTTATGTACACAATACATTGCCGATGACTTAGACAAAGAATAATTGAGTGCAACGTTGTATTGTGTTTGGACTTTGTCTCCTTTATTTTATGAATAGAGTGATACAGCAGTAGAAAGGTACTGAGTCATTGTGCTTTAGGACCTGATGTTTAGTGCTTAATAAGTAGCTGTTCCCTTTTTTTCTTTACTGATCTGTGACACTGTTATAAAAATTGATCTTGAAGTAAAAAGCAACACCTGTGTATAGATGCAGTGATCAAACTTTAATTGCTCTCTACTTCCTCAAATAGAGTTCAGTGCTAAATAACATTTTATTATACTTTTTATCGTGCCTATTTCACAATAGTTTCCTACAAATACTAGGGTCAATTTTAAATCGGGACCCAATTGTTTTTGATTTGTTGATAGAATCTGGAGTACTCAAAGCAATCCCTGCAAGGAACAGGTACAAAGCTGTCTCTTTGCAGGTATTGCCCAAGTAGGAACCACGTTCAGTGCTAGACTATAAATGCCATCTTGACTGCAGGTGCATAATCTGAAGTTTACCTCTGGCTAGTAAGCATACTAATAAGATGTTTTGTTTGCTCTCAAACGTAATCAGTAAGTGCAACATGCAGTGACATCGCCAAACACGTGGATCTCTCCGTGTATGGCCACCTTGACATGGAAATTGGGATTTTTAATTATTTCGTAGGTTGACCAGCCCCCTCTGTCTGTATGTTAATTGCAAAAAAACAGAGAACACAAAGTAAACCCATGCAGACATGGGGAGAATGGTTGAGAAAGATTTATTTGTAAGCTACCCACTTCTGCACTAGTTAGCTATTTTGCAGAGCTTTGACTAAATTTGTTCTTATATATATTCTACGTTTCATTGTGGTTTCTCCAATATAGGCAGTACAGATATTTTTATATTGAGCAATCTCCACACTATATCCCTAATCCGATAAGTAAGTACAGCAAATTGTTTTGAAATGGTAAAAACAAAACTGATGTGTATGTCCAAACAATGGACATGGATGTCATTTTTAGCACTTATAATTTTGTTAAGTTTAACATGCATTTTCTCATTGCTGTCCATTGCACCATTGGTACTAGTGATCTAGTAAAGTTGTCACCAATTCTGAAAAAACTGGAGTGCACCAAATACTACATTAATTTTACTATATATTTATATATTATAATTGTTAATATACTTTTTTTGTACAACACATAGTTATTGGGGGAATTCCACCAATATCTCACTTTGAAAAAAGGACTGTATGAATAAAATACAGAAAGTGACAAATACAAAAAATAGGTTTTATGCTAGATCATTTATGATGCAGAAATATGCAATGCCATACAAGGGCATACATTCAAGACAACACATGAATGCCAAATTGATATTTTCATCTGCATTCTAATTAATTTACACAATTGACTCCTTAGCATTTCATTTGGCTTACAAGACCAGGGGCAATGTTATTTCATTTTATTAAATCACTTTGAATGTAATTTACTTGTTTATCAACTGATCAAGTTCGTCTGCATCCATTTTTTGTTTCCACCTAATAATTCTTTACACTATATATTTTTTTAATAAAAGCCATTCCAATCTCATAAACAACACTATTTATTGTATAATATCTGTAAAAGCCCTGAACTTCATTTTCTGTCCAAACCTTTGCTTTCTGATTATATCTCTAATCTGTCTTCCTGCCTCTAGCAGGTACTCATTGATGAGTGAAGGATTACCTGACGTAACAGCAGCGTTGACACAATGGAGACTAAAAATGCAGAAGGTTTGCAACCTGACCTTAAACTAGTTGCCCACCCAAGAGCTAAAAGCAAGGTATGGAAGTATTTTGGGTTTGACACCAACGCAGAGGGATGTATATTGCAGTGGAAGAAGATATACTGCCGCATTTGTATGGCCCAAATTGCCTATTCTGGAAACACCTCAAACCTTTCTTATCACCTTGAGAAAAACCACCCAGATGAGTTTTGTGAATTTGTTAAGAGCAATACTGAGCAAATGAGAGAAGCCTTTGCAACAGCCTTCTCCAAATTAAAGCCGGAATCCTCCCAACAAGTTGTTCAGGAAACGTTAATAATGAAAAACACCCATAGCTTTGAGAATAAAAAGCACCTGGAGTTGACATCTGCTGTAATCAGCCTGATTTGTGAGGGAATGTTCCCTGCTTCTATATTAGATGAACCTACTTTTAAAAACCTTTTGAAAACCGCAGAACCAAGGTATGAATTTCCATTGAGGAAGTATATATGTACCAGGGTACTGCCAGAGAAATATAATGCTATTCGGGAGATCGTTTTGAAAGATCTGACTGATATTTTGTGGTGTGGAATATCCACAGATATGTGGAAAAGTGAAAATCAGAACAGATCATATGTTACCCTTTCAGTCTACTTTATGTCTAGTGGTCCCTCTCATTGTTTATCCGTAAACTCCCGTTGTCTAAAAACATTTGAAGTGCCAGAAGATAACAAAGCAGAGACTATTACACGCGTTCTTTACGAAACGTTCATTGAGTGGGGAATCAGTACGAAAGTCTTTGGCGCTACAACCGATTTTAGCAAAGACATTGTCAAGGCATGTTCACTCCTTGATATTCCTGTAGACATGCCTTGTTTAGGACAGACCTTTGATATGGGAGTACAACAAGCATTCCAACTTCCAAAGCTATCTAGCTTGCTTGCCAGGTGTCGCAAATGTGTTGAGTATTTTCAGCAATCATCCATTGCAATGTACATGCTCTGTGAGAAACAGAAGCAACAGAATCTTTTTCCCTGCATGCTCATAAGTGACCGTGTTTCCTGGTGGGGCAGCACACTTCTCATGCTACAACGACTTAAAGAACAGCAGTTTACTATTGCAGGTGTTTTGGTGGAAGATAGCAATAACCATCATCTGATGTTAGAAGCTAGCGAGTGGAATACAATTGAAGGTTTGGTGGACCTCCTCCAGCCATTCAAGCAAGTTGCTGAAATGTTGTCGATGTCAAAACATCCAACTATCAGTATGGTCAAACCCCTCCTCCATATGCTGCTGAATTCATCATTAAACATCAAAGAGACAGACCTAAAGGAAATAAGCATGGCTAAAGAAGTGATTGCTAAAGTTCTATCCTCTACATATCAGCAGACACCAGATATAGACATGTTTCTTAATGTTGCAACTTTTTTAGATCCGCGATATAAAAAACTACCTTTTCTGTCTGCATTTGAGCGTGCACAAGTTGAGAACAGAGTAATACAGGAGGCAAAATGTTTCATAGACAAAGGAAAAGAGAACTTAAAAAATGAAGATAAAGTTTTTACAATTTCAGAAGAGCCCCCTATGAAAAAAATGGCTTCCTCCACCCCGCCCCCTACAAGCAGCATCAACAGCATGTTGGCTGAGATTTTCTGCCAGTCAGGGTCATCTGAAGACCAAGAGGAATGGCATGCCCAGGTTGTTGAAGAACTGAGTAATTTTAAGTCACAGAAGGTTCTTGGTCTAAATGAAGATCCACTTAAGTGGTGGTCTGATCGCTTGACACTATTTCCTCTTTTACCAAAGGTACTTCAAAAGTACTGGTGTATAAGACCTACCAGAGTCTTCCCTGAACGTCTGTTCAGTTCATCAGCCAATGTTGTAAATGCAAAAAGAAATAGATTAGCTCCTGCTCATGTGGATGAGCAGATATTTTTGTATGAAAATACACGCAATTGCTCTGAAGCAGAGCCAGAAGATGACGATGAAGGAGAGTGGGGCTTGCAACAGGAACAGTTTTTTAGTTTAAATGACACGGCTAATGTTGGTAGTGCATTCTTTTCCATAAGGGACAATGGATTTATTTAGAATATACTGTACATAAGGTACATGCTAATGTAAAACTTCCAGCAAGGTGTTTGTTTTACCCTGGTGCATTTTTATTTGTAAATGGATTTGAATTGTGTATGTGTTGTCTGCTCTAGTGATACAATTATAAATATGTTTGCCTGGCTTGTCCAACCTGCTTTTTTTCCAGCTGTTCCTAAACTTCAGTTGCCAATGTGCACAGCCACATAACAGTGATGCTGCAAGCTGGGTATCCCTGTACTAAGCTTTACAAGGGTTCACACCTTAAAAATCATTTATCAAGGCCATATTAGTTTAAATATACCCGAAATACAACACTTTTGTTCATGCAGAATGGTCATTCTATTCTAAAGCTTCAACACAAGCAATAACAAACATCAATTTGTGAAAGTCAGAAATAACGTGGAGGTATGGTCTATGTCTGTGTTTTGTTTCCCAGTAGCAACATTAACCACAAGAAGTTCAATATTTTAAACTACATCATTTTTCTATAGAACCCTATATGATTATGTTTATTGGTTACTGTGAAATAGTAAAGGATTCAGGAGCCTTTAATACTGATTTATGGTTCCTGGAAACTACAGTTTGGCACAAAAGCTATGGCTGAGAAGAACCTGCATTTTAATATGCTCCAGTTCTGTGAAATATGAATAAAAATTAGATGTGGCTTGGAGCGAAGTGCAGAATATGATTTTAGATTTTAATTTTTATAATACAAAATGGAGATTCCTGCTTCAGCTCTAAAAACATGGAGTTTAAAAGGACTTGGCACTGTTGTGTACTTGGACAAGTGGTTTCAAATTACAGAATTGTTACTAACATATTTTAAC
Organism: Xenopus borealis; assembly: GCA_024363595.1. Classification (NCBI taxonomy): domain Eukaryota; kingdom Metazoa; phylum Chordata; class Amphibia; order Anura; family Pipidae; genus Xenopus; species Xenopus borealis. Next base: position 34,455,924 of record CM044433.1, read on the forward strand.
ATACACCTGAGCAGTACAGTATTGGTGAAATAACTTGAATCCATGCTGTTGATCTTCAAAGGTCACTGGTGACACTTAGGGGCAGATTTAAACTGTGAGTGTAGAGCTTAATAAATAAGGACTAACCAATGTTCTGTTATGGGATTTTTAGAATCGTATTTTTCAAATGGGTGACTTCTTACTTTCACCCTTAGATAAATACAATTCTAAAAACCCTATAGGATAGATAGAATGTGGCGAGTTTGTATTTATTAAGCCAATTCTGATAAATCTGACCCTTTATGTGTACTAGATACCCCTATACAACGTTTAAATATAGCTCTATTTTGAAAACATAGTATTAAAAAAAGTTGTGTAACTTTTAAAAAAATCTCTTAAAGGAGAACTCCACAAAAACATTGAAAAGTAAACATAATTGGGAGCAACTTTGCAATATACATCAATTTAAAAACATACAGTCTTTTCATAATTTTTAATGGTTTGGAACAGTTCCCCAAGCATAGCTCCCTGCTCTCCTGTTGATCTGTCTGGCTACATTGCTGAACTGGCTGACTACTTTTACTTTGTATCAGCAGCCAGCTGTCCATAGCCTGCATCCTCCTGCAAACCCCACACGTGATTTCAAATTCCCTGCACACGTGATTTCAATAAGGAAAGGAACATCACAGTGTGATGCATTGTGGGTTATGTAGTTCCTACATGCTGTCTGTAAGCTGTGGAGAAGTTGTTACAATTTGTAACATCAGTGTTTAGTCCCTCCTTCCCTTCCAGGATTTCAAATGATGCAGAAAGAGAAGTGTTACACAGCTGGATTTCAGCATAAAATATGGCATTTATTCAAACACTTTGAAGAAACGGGTAACTGTGATGGGTATGTTAGGGGTTTCTGTGTTGTGTGGGTCTCTTTATCAAATTTTGGTTTGGAAGCCGGAGTTCCCCTTTAATTTTATAAATAGTATTTTGTTGCCATCCCTCTGCAGAACAGGAACTGCTTCTGACATATTGTGCATTACCAGTTTAATGATGTCAAACTAAACTAGCTGGGTACACCTACTTTTCATTGTCAGAAGGACACTACTACTTCCTGAACTGTGGTGGGTTGATTAAGCAGATCAATAGTTTTTAGGAAAAGGGCACACAGACAATAGGCTCTGCTGCTCTCAGTCTGCATATTTTTTGCAGGCTGAGAGAAGTACATCTCTGTGCTCCATCTCCAGTCATCTGAACTTCTTCTGTATGTATAACTTTATTTGTAAGGTGCTGTTAATGAGCTGCATCGCTGTACAATGCATAAAAGTATGTGTATATAAAAGTATACACAGGGGGACAAATCACATAACAAATATATACAGAATCATATGACAAAGAGCTGAAGTGCTCTGTGGTAAGAGACATAGTGGGAAGAAGGTCCCTGCCACGTAGAGCTTATAGTCTGTGACTGCACGCAAGCAGATCTTGCTCACATCAATGGAGATGGGACATGGAGTGGATCCGCTTCTCTTAGATGCAAACAATATGCAGTGGGGCCACCACTTCTCTTAGATGCAAACAATATGCAGTGGGGCCTAAGCTTTATGTACCCTTCGCTAAAGTGTGAGCTGTTTATCTCCTTGGTAGTGATGTCAATTATCTACAGCACAAGGCCAGACAGGCCAAAGGTGGTTGGTGGCCTCGATTCTTCCGTTTCTCAATCAAAAGTTTGAGGATTGCCCATCATGTTATGCTCAACACTGTACGGAAATATTTTGGATGGGTATTTTGTAGATCACGAGAGCCTATAGTTGTTGATGGGAGGACTTTATATATTACATGGTACAGAATTACATGATCCTCAACCTAATACCACTTCTTGAAGGACACAACAATGTAGGAGAAGGAGATGTTTTGATTCCACCTCTTTCTAGCTAAAAGTTAAAGGTCTGTCCATCTTATCCTGTTCCACATTGTATGGAAGTGTGCCTGGTCAGCAGTTCTTGTTCCACTTTAAGCTTTGAAACTGCACCAATAACCACATGTCCCAACTTTGGCCATATATATATATATATATATATATATATATATATATATATATACTGCTTACACATTAAATAAATGTTTTGATGAATGTTGTACTTAATGTTTTAAGCTGTTTTTAACAAATTAAATTATTTTGTTACATAGTCATGTCATCATATTGTCTTGAATTATTGTTAATATAAAAAAAAAGCCATAATCTTGTTGATGTATTGCTTAGAGATCTACCTAATGCTGGAAATCAAGTATGGGAATAATTTATTGAAGAAAATATATTTTTTTGTTAGGTACAGTCAATCTTTTTGATATACAGTAGTTGTCTTTCATGGTGTAAACATTTCATATTGTACAGCTGTGTAGGAACTGTTAGCGCTTTATTAATAAATCATGGACACAATAAATAAGGTACTACATTTGTGTACCAATAATTCACTATGTCACGACTCATTTGTAATATTCCTGTGTTGTAATTAAAAGATGTAAATTACATAAAAACATGATATAATCCTCTTGATCTAATTTTATTTAGAAAGAAGCAATAAAGACAAATATGTAAAAATATGGCTGTTTGTGCAGAAGAGGAGACCCTTTGTGCAGGGCATGTGGGGACCCATTTTATTTATTGAGCAATTGTAGGGCAAAAGTTTTCCTTTTGGTGTTAAAGAGGTTGTTCACTTTTGGGACAATAAAGCTAGTTTAAAAGCCCATGTCATAAAAAACGTTTTTGTAATGTATCTTTATTACTTAAAATGATTGATTTCAGAGATACATCCCATAGAAGCAGATCATCTCTGCAAAATCTATCAGTTCTCTCTCCTACGAATCCGAGATTGTGGGACAGGCTCTGTGTAAAAATGACAGGTTGCCATATAAGGAAGTTGAGGATGGAACCTGCACAGAGCATGCTATCTCTCTCTCCTGCTTCATTTTCATATTGTTGATCCGATTGGCTTAATCTGGCCAGCCAATGGAATTGAAGAAATGCAAATGAAGCAGGATAGAGAGCTAGCATGCTCTGTAGAGAGTCAACTTCCTTATATGGCAACCTGTTTTTTTTTTTTTTTTTCACATTGTCAGCAATCCCAAAACACAGAAGAGAACTGAGAGAGATTTGGCAGAGATGATCCATAGCTTCTATGGTATGCATCTCTGAAAGCAAACATTTTAGGTAATAAAGATAAAAGACAAAAACGTTATTTATGACATGGGCTTTTAAACTAGCTTTATTGTCCCAAAGGTGAACCCCTTTAACCGAAATATCTGTAAAGTTCTAGGTATTGATCTAGCATTATGTGTAGTTTGTTTGCCTGCCAAGCACGTATCCTATAGGTGCTGGCAGGCAAAGGCTTTAACTGCCAAGTATGTGTTTAATATGTGCTTAGCAGTATGAGCCATTCCCTCTGCTGCCTCTGTTAGGAGTGTTGACAGCCCCCTGGGCAATGAGCCAGGGGTGCTGTTATGTTGGCCCTCCTATTTGATTGTTGTAGAGCTCACATCCAAACAGTAGACACAATGTGATCTGTGTCAGAACCTTCCTCCGCCCACTCAGTTCCTGGATCTGCCATGCTTTCAGGGACCCTCCATAGCTACCAGGAACCCTCCTGCTACAAAAAAACTGTAAGTGGTCCTTTGTTTACACACTTCTACACATTATTTACTAAAGATGCATTTTGCTGCATTTGAGGCTTTTTGGAGAGGCAATTTTTTTCGCACACCTGCATGAACACATACACTGTCACACAACTTACACGAGCATACACAAACAATTTTATTTAACTTTTTTTTTTCATCTATTTTACCATTTTCCCCCATATGTAATACAAGACGCAAAGTTTGCCCAGGAGCAGTAACCCATAGGAACCAATAAGGTGTTAGCTTCTTAAGAGGTGACCGGTAAATTCTACCTGCTGATTGCTTGCTAATGGTTACTGCTCATGGGCAAACTTAGCGCCTTTTATTAAATTTTTATTACACTTTGTCTTTTGTTTTTTTTTATTTAAAAACTATTTATTTAGTGTTTTTTACCACTAATCATGCTGTCAGATCATTTAACTGATTTGCACAATCTTTGTGGTTTTATTACTTTTTATCCCTGCATAAGTCATCATTACATGTACAGGTATGGTATCCATTATCCCGAAAGCTCAAATTACGCAACGGCCGTCTCCCATAGACTCCATTATAATCAAATAAGCCAGCTTTTTAAAATTGATTTCCTTTTTGTCTGTAATAATAAAACAGTACATTGTACTTGATCCAAACTTCAATATAATCCATCCTTATTGGGAGCAAAACCATACTATTGGGTTTATTTAATGTTTACATGATTTTCTAGTAGACTTAGATGTGAAGATCCAAATCACAGAAAGATCCATTATACGTAAAACCCAAGTCCAAAGCATTCTGGATATGAGGTTCAATACCTGTATTAAGCATAGCTTTGCTAATTACTAGTTTGGTGTAGAAAGACATATTTACCCATGGTTTATTTGTCAGAATATATGGTTTCCTAGGGATCTTTGTAAAGTTAGGGGCTCTTACTACCCTTGCAGGGGGCTCTGTTTGCATCAGCTGAGTTAGCAGCAGAGAAAATTCATATGCACTATTTAGATTAGGTCTGCACATGCCAGCTTTGATATATCTATGCATATTGGGCATCACACTGTTCAGTGGACCCTCGGGGTTCACATTTAGGGTGGCTTACCATTGTATGCAAGAAATTGGGTTAGGTAAATATTGCAAATTGCAATAATTATAGGCGATTTTCAGAAAAGTCGTAAAAACCACTGTCTTTAGCGTAGCTTTGCAGTAAATCTAACCCAAGTAACTCAAAAACAACTGGACTAAATCTCTGCTATGTTTTCATGCATAAAATAAATAATGTTTCTGGTATGTGTGTTTTTTATACTATGGAAAACTTTTTCATTTTTGACGCTTAGAAGCCCTTAAAGGGGAATGCAACCTCTCCCACGCTAACCCCCAGACCCCCACCCCCCTTTAGGCCCCCCCCAGCCTACCTCTCCCCTAGGTAAAATGACCCTAAATCGCTACTTACCCGCTCCGTGCAGGTCCCCTCCAGCCAGGTTCCCGGGCGCATGCGCGGAAAGTTCACAAAGTTCAATCAGCAACTTTCGGCGCATGCGCAGTAGTAGAAACTGGCAAATGCGTCCTACTGCACATGTGCCGCAGAGCACCGATGGAAGAAGCCGTTGTGGATGAAGATGGCGCCCGGGAACTTGGCTGGAGGGGACGTGCATGGAGGGGGTAAGTAGCGACTTAGGGGCATTTGCCCCAGGGGAGAGGTAGGCTAGGGGGGCTGGGGTTTAGCACGGAAGGGGTTGAATTCCCCTTTAAGATGAGAGTGCAAAATGTACAAAAACAGTCTGGCAATAAAAGTACCAAATTGTCCAACCCAGTTGACTGTGAAAGTGTTAAAGGGTGTGGGAAGTAATAAATATTGTGGGGGGACCAAATGTTAGGTATTCCCCCAGTTGTTAGTTATTTGTTCCAGACAGTTGTGGATCCAGCATCTCCAATTAAAAACAAGCTGTTCAGTTCAAAGTCAGGTACCAGGTGGTATCCTTCTTCAGGTCTAAGGAAGAGCTGTAAGCTGAAATGCCCAAACTGCATACAGTGAAACCCTGATTTTAAGTCCCCTGATTTTAAGTTTTCCCGCATTTTACATTTTTTATTTGTGGTCCCACCAATTTATAATGCATTTCAATGGGTGCATTTCACTGATTTTAAGTCATGTTTTCCCTGATTTTACATCCAAATTTTGTCCTGATGTTCCCAAAAACTGCTTTTTTTCCTCTTTGAATGTTATTTGCGAAATGAAGAGGTCTAAAATACTAACCAGATTCTACCTGTTCTATCTGTAAATGGTCAATTCCAATAAGTCTGCCCCTTATACAGTCCTGCACCAATCACATATTGCTTTTATTGTGTGTGTGACTGACAGAGAATCTTGCTCATGCCCCCATAGTGTAACATTTTTTTTCAAAATGCATCAGTTAATAGTGCTGCTTCTGAAGAATTCTGCACTGAAATCCATTTCTCAAAAGAGCAAGCAGATTTTTTTATATTTCATTTTGAAATCTGACATGGGGCTAGACATATTGTCAATTTCCCAGCTGCCCCAAGTCACATGACTTGTGCTCTGATAAACTTCAATCACTCTTTACTGCTGTACTGCAAGTTGGAGTGATATCACCTCCTCCCTTTTCCCCCACCCAGCAGCCTAAAGAACAATGGGAAGGTAACCAGATAAAAGCTCCCTAACACAAGATAACAGCTCCCTATTAACTGATGCATTTAAAAAAAATTTTTTTTCCCATGACAGTTTCCCTTTAACCTTTGTTATTAACACAGTAAATATTTTATCTCAAAGTAAAACAGCCTCCTGTGCTTATATCCTTTCAGTACTTGAAGAAAAAATTACTTTAACACATTTCCCTGATTTTACATTTTCCCTGATTTTACATAATTTTTTTCTGGTCCCTTGAAAAACGTAAAATGGGGGTTCTACTGTAGTTTTTACATTTACCCAGCAAGCCTGGGGGTTACCACCCTCTTTAGTATACGGAAACCATGCAATATGCTTGATTCTGTTGTGTGTGGGCCCCCTGTTGTAAAATATAGGATATTATATTAGTTATATAAGTTACTGATTAGTTCCATGACCATATAAATGCACAAGGCCGAAGGCCAAGTGCTTTTATACAGATCATGGAATTCCCAGGATGCTTTTAATATCCCCATTTTCCAACAAGGAATACTTTCTTTATTATAATACGCAAGTTTTAGTGAGTCATGTGACAAAAATCACATCACTACTCACCGTTTATATCTGATGACAGTATTCACTATTTATAAGGATGTTTACAAGATATTCATGGCTTTTGTGTATTATATATATTCTTTCACTGTAGGTGTTACTGTATCATTCAGTCTGTTCTCATTAGACCATACAGACCCAAGCTTCACTATATAAAGTAAATCAGCTATTTAGAGTAAGGCATTCCCATAGCATTTGGAGCCAGTTCTTAGAGAAGCTTTATGGCACCAGGTAGCACTACAGCAGTCACTACTTTACTATTTTATAACTAGAGATGCTGACGCCATTTAGATTCAGGAAACGTCTCACACTTTTGTTCATTTCCTTTGTTGCTGGTATTGGCTACATTCAAAGAATAGCATTTGCACCATGCAAGAAAAATAAATATGTATTGGCAAATAATCATTATCCCAAAACATTTTATCCTTCAAACGTTTCACTGTGGTTGGGAAAATGAGAGCAAAAAAGGAGTGATGTGTGATTAGACAACTTACTTAAGTGATACTTCTACTTCTGGAACAGAATCTGCTAAATCGGGTGACAATGACGATGCATCTTTAGAAACAAAATAAGTTAAACAAGAAATCTTGGGACGGGGGCAGGGCTGTGGCACCCACAAGAACCTATAGGAGATGAAGCTATTGCGCATACAAGATGCAGAGCTGACATTAATGCAGCATTTGCAGGAGAATGGAGGCCCCTTACCTGGAAAATGTCCGGTACAAAGCATTCTGGATAACAGGTCCTATTAGGGTTGCCACCTGGCCGGTATTTTACCAGCCTGGCCGGTATTTTTGATGGCTGATCCCAATGTTATTAATAGGAAAAAAAGATCAATAAATAGGAAGGCCGGTATTTTTTTCAAGAAAAGGTGGCAACTCTAGGTCCTATAGCTGTACTATATTCCATTGCAGTTGAAAAAGCTGTTGTAATGCACCCACGTATCATAAATATGCTTTTCATTTGAGTTGCAAGAATTGTGTTGCACGGGTGAAAGACATTTTTTGAGTTCCATGTTTTGCAATTCAAAATGCCACTTGATTTTAAGGATTCAGATTGGCCAAGCAATTCTACTGCTGAAAAAAGGTTGAATCCTGGATTTGCTGCATCTCTACACTACACACATTAATCTACTATGGCATACCCCCCCAGCACTTCCTGTACAGCACTTCCTTCCTGTCAGCACACATGGGTGAGGAACTCCTCCCCTGCCTTGCACAGAACAACACAGAGCAGAGACAAGTTTACATAGCTCCCCTAAATGTACATAACCAAACCTAAAACTTAGGAAAGCTGGCTGCTGGGGGAAGTGACAATTTTTTTTCGGGCTCAGAAGTGGCGTTGCATGCATGCACACAATCTCTCCTGAAGCCACAGATTCTGTGCTGTGAATGCACACAGCTTCACTAGCTTCAATGACGTCACTGAAATGTTCTGCACATGTGCATATTTTTTTGCCTGGAAATTGTGTAAAACTGACAGAAATTGGAGGGAATGCATAAGAATGAAGGAGACTGGGGACAGAGCGAACAATATGGTAACTTACAAAAAAACAAGGGGGTTGACAGCTGTGGATAATAAATATGCAGATAAAATTCTAACTCTAACAGAGGGTTAGAGTAAGGGCACGCCTGGTGATTCTGAGAGATTGGTCTGCAGGCGACTAACCACCACTTCTTTGGGGCTACTAATCTCCCTGAACAGCTTCCCCCTGTCTTGCGCCGGCTATAATGAAAAGTCACCTGCGGCATGACACGGATTGCAACTTTGGGCAACTATGGAAAACAAAGCGAAGCATATCATGCCGCAGGCGAATTTTGATTATAGAGGCGCAAGACAGGGTTTCGGAGAGATTAGTCGCCCCAAAGAAGAGGTGATTAGTCGCCTGGTGACTAATCTCCCAGAATAGTGTTTGTTTTTTTGTTATTTTTTTAAAAGAGGGGATATAAGCTTTTTCACTACCACTGGGAGTTGGTGAGACCTCTGGTTTTACACTACACACCCCAGGGTGCATTAATCTGGTGTTGCAACACATAACTCGGCTCACTACCTTGGTACAAATAGTAATTCTTCAAAGATCCACAGAGGCACATTTATCAAAGGCCGAATTCCGAAAAAAGGCGAATGTCAGGAAGGCTGCAAACATCTCCAAATTGATACCAGGATGTCTTCCAAAGGCTAAAACAGCAATTTGGGAGTTTTAAGGTGGCAAATAGTTGAATTCCACCAGTGTATGATACATTTTGAAAATCAAATTAAATTTTTTTAAAAAATTCAAATCGAATTTGGATAACTCTCTAGTCGAATTTGACCGTTTTGACCATACTTTTTTTTTTTTTTGAAAGCTTGAATTTTCAATTCAACCCTTGATAAATCTGCCCCATAGTGTACACACTTGGTAGCAAGGTAGAATGTACTTTATAAATACAAACATATGGATTTATTTTATTGTTTGGCATTATACATTCTATTTATTTTGTTCACTGTGTCTTGAGATCGCAAAAACTACAACCTCAGGAATGTCAGCAGACCGTTGAACTCAATCAGAATGGCACCTTGAAGACCATTTCAAACTGTGACGATCCTGACAGCAGTGAACATTCAGATAGGTCAGAAAAATATAATATCATGCACTCTAGCAATATAGATGCATTTCAAAATGGGGCCTAGCATATACTACCGGTCAGGTGGAGTAAACCAAAAAATATAAAGTTTGTGCAGTTGCACAAGACCAAAATAAGCCTGGAGTGGCTCAAGGTAATTAGTGAATGTTCTGCAATGGTCCAGTGTAAACCTTAATTTACCTTTACACAATTTTTTTTGTATGTTATAGAATGGCTGATTCTTAGCAGCTTTTCAATTGGCCTTTATTTTTGTATAGTTGTTGACTTATTTCCTATTTTTTTCTGCCTCTTTCTAGCTTTCAAACGGAGGTCACTGACCCAAGCAGCCAAAAAAACTATTGCTTTGTGAGGCTACAATTTTATTGTTATTTTTACATTCAATTACTTATTCGTCTAGTCAGGTCTATTTATATTCCAGACCCAAATTTAAACCACTGACTGGTTACTAGGGTAAATTGCACCCTAACAACCCTGTTCCAGAATGGAAAGCTGCTGAACAATACGCCAAATAATTTAAAAACCACGAATAAAAGGAAAGGATTATCACGCTCTATGTTATACTTAAAGAGAGGAGAACAGACACTTTAAGGTGTACAAGTGCAATTTAACTAATATGAGTGACCTATGGAAATGGCAGGCTATTCTGAATTTCTAAGTCTGTCTTAATTCTAATTCCCCTAATAGCAAGTATGCCAGAGCTCATTTTGGCATGTTGCAGTGTTTTCCGGCTGTAAGGTGTTAGGCCACAAATGAGATTTTGAGTAACAAGATTACAGTCCTTAAGAAGAGCTGCTTAAGAAAAGCTGAAACAAGATTCTGGTAAACCCTTTGAGTGCCAGATCAATACACTGGCACCTGTTGTGGGTTAAAAATACCATCATAGTGGTCCTCTTTTCTTTACCTCTAATAGTAGCTGAACCCAATGGACCCCACTACTACACCCATTATCAATATATTTAAGACATTGAGACATTTTGTGCATACAGCTACTAAAAATG
>CM044433.1:34472954-34600168 GCA_024363595.1 Xenopus borealis
ATATATATATATATATATATATATATATATATATATATGCTTATAGTATGTGTATATAAATATATATAATAATTGGAGGCACTCATGAGTCTTAGAAGGTTTATTGGATTTTCACATATTCCCCCCACATCAACGCATTTCGGTTTCTTTAGAACCATTGTCAGTATGAACCCAGAAGTGATTAACCCATACAAATACTGAAATCTGACCAAATAAGGACATCATTTCTAAACATTACAATTATTTGCCTTAGTCTGTGGGAGATGGCCTTCCCGTAATTCAGAGCTAGCTGGCTAACGGGTTTCAGGATAATGAATCACATACCAGTACCTTATTTCTTTTGGGCAGAAATCTTCATTTTCTGTTTCCTGACAGCTCACAGTATTGTATCTGTAATGCCCTTGTTGGTTTGTTACACTGCACAACAAAGGCATTTTAGAAGATGCTCAGATACTGTAAGTGGAATTTTATGTAGTCTTGGATTTAATCTTGTATTTTTTAACCTTTTTTTGTGGATCACTGAATTCTGTATGCTCAATCATACAAAGAGCAATCTTGGCAGCAAGAATGTCCCTGTTTGGAAATGAAAAGCAAGTGCTTGGTAACATCATCAACGTCATTTGCACTAATTATTCATTAAGCACCTTATTTCAGTTTTATAGGCTTAAAGTTAGAGTTCACTAAAAGCACCTTTTAGCTTTGTATTTTGTAAAATGGACGAGTTGGGTATTTGATTCTGTGCACTGCTTAGAGCAGGGGTCCACAACTTCTTCTACTTGTGAGCAACATTTAGATGCAATAGGAGTTGGGGAGCAACACAAGCATGAAAAATGTTCTTGGAGGTACCAAATAAGTAACCTCCATGAAGACTAGCAACCTACAGGAGACTGTTTGGCAGTGCACCTAGTTTTTATGCAACTAAACTTGCCTCCAAGCCTGAAATTTAAAAATAAGCATCTGCTTTGAGGCAGACAGTGATAATATATAGTGCTGGTTTTACTTTGGTCTAAAATACTTTGGACAACTCAAACGTTTTAATAGTGTCATTTGGCACTAACACATATGGAAAAGCAATTTTTGGTTTCTTTGTAGCCTGCACCATCAATATCTGATCATTTTGTTTTACAGATCACACATTCATCTGTGACTTACTTAGTAAGAAAGTTTACATAGTCTGCACAGTGGTGGCACAATAAAAGCAAAATAGCAGGTACTCTGCAAGTGATTCGTTTCCTCATTCATACACCTTGTACTTGATAGTCTGCACAGTGTTTCTGTCTGCTTTTGTATAATATGGACTGTAGTTAATATTCCCTAACCAGGGTGCCCCCCACCCCTTGCGCATGCATATGCCGACCGTGACAAAGGGGAGGATGGACAAAGTGAGTGAGGGAGGAGAGATCGATGGAGGGGAGGGTGACAGGAGGGAGAAGGACAGAGGGGTGCAAGACTGAGGGGTGCAAACACAAACTAGGGCTAGGTTGAAGACTATTGTAGAGGTAGCTGCCCAAGGCCCCCTATAATTGCTCCCTAGACAGCTGACTCTTCTTCCTATCCTTAGTTCCTGCCCTGTGTTTTGGGCTTCTATACCATCCAAGGTAACTGCAGTCCTTTAGTAGGGAAGACAAATGCCTCCAAAAATGCCCCAGTAGGTCCACATCTTCAATTCTGCTGATTCACTTCACATTCTCTGTGCTGCTGTCACTTACTGAGCGTAGAGACTGTCTCAAACAGCAGCTCAGAGCACACTGGGCATGTCAGGGTTACAGACACTTTCCAAGATGGTGACCCCCTGTGACAATAAATTCAGTATGTAAAATAGGACATTTCAACCATATTCATTCTTACAGCTTAGTTCTCCTTTAAAAGCCACATTACAAGCATTACATTTTTAAGGCTAAACTGTAAAACCTTTAAAAAGTATTTTGTAAAATAAATATACTAATCATACCTTTGCAGACCTTTTTACAGTGTCTCCCAAACGGTGCAGTTGGGGCTCAAAAATAAAAGTTGTATTTTAAAAGTATAAAGCTTTTTTTGAGAAACAACTGGCAGCAACCTCTCAGTGATACATTCCTTTTAGGATGCTGTCAAGTCAGTATTGGGGTCATATATTACAGTTAGCATAGTTTTCCCCAGGTCAATAACTGTCTTATCGCGACCATGTAGCTGGAAAGTTATACAGTGTTATAAAATTTCAGGTTCAAGTTTTCCACAGCTGGAAATCTAATGCCAGTTGGTTGCACCAGAGGTTATTTAGGGCAGGGGTCCCCAACCGCCGGGCCACGGACATTCCTGAACTTGGCCACCGAACCCAGGCTGCAATTTACATGGCGAACTGGATGCCGTCGGGCTGAATTGGACACCGGCGAGCCGAATTGGAGCCCGAAATTGGACACACAGTTGCCACTGGTCCCCAACGACCCTCCGGGTAAATTTTACAACGGTCCCTGGGACAAAATTGTTTGGGGACAGCTGTTTTAGTGGTTTCACAGCAAATGGGAAAATAACTGGGAATATATTCTTTCTACAGTTTTATTGGACTGTATTGTGTAGATCAGTGACAATTAACACTGACTGAAATCCTTTTTTTTTTAGCTTGTATTTCAACAAAACAAGAATACTTGGTTAGTTTACTTTTGCAAGGCATTATATATATATATATATATATATATATATATATATATATATATACTAGTACTAAAAAACAGATCTGCATCTGAATTCAGCAAATGGACACACATTTAGCTAATGAGTGAATACCCTGCCTCATCCAAGAACTTGTAATGATAATCCCGTTATACAAAGTCCTAATTGCTAATTAATCTTTAAAGAAAACAATCTGCTCAGTTGTCTCTATTGGAGCAGAGCTGTTGTCTTTTGTTCGTAACATGGCCAGAAACATTAAAATGTCACAGACACCTGCCACAAAGAATTATCTTGTTCTTTGGCAAGATAAACATTAGAACACTTGTTAATGCTCACATATTTTGGAATTAAATTTGCCACCATGTGCCAAGATTTTTGTCTTGAAGACATTTTGTAATTTATGACCAGGGTTCATTCTTCATTTATTTAATTTGACATTTTAGAGTTTAGACCTTCCTCCATATCTCCAGCGAGCAAAACTATTTACCACCAGTAGGTGCCCTATGATTAGCTTCATGGACCTCGAACACATTTCAGCTGAAGCAATGCTATATAAGAATATATGTTTTTAAAACTGTAGCTGCCCAATACTGAAAATGAGGGGGAACTCCCATAGACCCCATTTCAAATCAAATAATTTACATGTTTTAAATTGACTGCCTTTTTCTGTAATAAAAAAGTAGCTTATACTTGATTCCAACTAAGATTTTATAAATCTTTATTGGAGGCGAAACAATACAATTTTATTTAATGTTTTAGTGCCTGAAGAAGAGGCGGTTTGTCACCAGGCGACTCAATTTCCCCGAATCTTCTTGTCTGTCTCTGCCCTTAGGTCCCGTTTAATCATTGTGTTCTGGAAGCTCTGGAGTTTACACAACTAAGAATGTCTTAAAGTCAGCCACATCACAAACTTTGTACAGCACCGACCTGTATGGGAGGATGACACAATCGAACATAAGGAAACCATGTGAAAGCTAATGTTATTCTCAAGCTATCAAAACAATGACCCAGATGAAATGTGGGGAAAAGGCTTTTTGGTGAAACTGGTTTCCAGGCAATAGATTGAATTAATATATGTGTCACTATGAAGTAAGGTGATAATAGTATCATGTTGTGTGTGCTCAGCAGGAACTGGGCCATTTATTGAAACCGAAGAATGGATTGTGCCAAATACAGAAAAACACTAAAAGAGAGCCTATCTCCGTTTGCAAAATAAAAAAATAGCTTTGGTGAAAGTGCATCTAACAATGAGATAAGGTCTATAAGAATATGGTAACACTGTAGTGACTAAATAACAAAAGGTCAATGTCTTACATTTTCCATGATTTCAATCCAACTAAGAATTTGTAGTCCTGCTTTAAGCATTGACTAACCTGAACAGTTTATAGAACTATAGTACAGAACATTAGTGTGGAATTGTGAAATGATGCATTTCTCCTCAATAAACTCCAATAACAACCCATACTCCTTTACTCTAGGAGGTTATATGAGTAATAAAATTCTGTGTATGCAGATTCCCCCAGGAGCCCCCCTGACTTGGATGGATTCTGTTCTCAGTTAACCTTGGACACTAGTACCCTGGCCTTGAGGCATAGCAGAGCCGGACCGCATGGGCGCCCTAGGCAAGCTGGGCAGACATGGCGCGGGCTTGGCACGAATTGGTGCTCGCGTGCACAGATTGGCGTGAACGTGTGTTCACACGCTGCAGGAGCGCAGAAAGAAGAAAAAAAGCAAAGAGGGCACAGCTGGGACCAGATTGGGGGTAGGCAACAGAGGAGGTACGTGCCTGGCGCCCCCCAGCTTTGTGCCCTAGGCACATGCCTACTCTGCCTACCCCTTGGCCCGGCCCTGAGGCAGAGTCACCTGCTTGACTATAAGAGCAGTTCCTTGTTTTTCTGTGCTGTGGACCAGCACTCCCACTGGTAACTTCACTTTATTCCTTTACTTGTACGTTCTCATGTCATATGTTCCATTATAAAACTCTGTGGGGCAGATTTACTAAAGGGAGTAGTGGCTAACGCTAGCAATTCAATACGCTAACAGGTGCAGGTGCCAGTTCGCTAGCGAAAGAGAATGTTGCTAGTGTTCATTCACACTCTATCGCCTGGTGACTTTTTACTCTGGCGAACGATCGTCACTCTGCAAATTCACTAAAGTTCAGATTTTATTGAATATTACCTCTTTCGCTAGAGTTTCCTTAGCCACCTTAGACCAGGCAAAGAGCTAAAAAGAAGCCAGATCTTCCTCAATCTTCTGTTGCTTACATCATATTCTGTGTGCCGAAAATGCATTAAAGTTTATAAAACACTAGCAACTTTTCCTTTTTTTAAGGGGGATTGCCTGCAAAAGTCCTAACTTACACCTTTTGTTCGGTTTACATATGGAACATTAATTTATTAAATCAAGTATGACATACTTGCACAACAGAAATAATGCTAGTGAAAAGTCATCAACGATCAGTATCTAGGACGAAACTTCACATATTAGTGAGTTAGCATAGTCGTAGTGCATTTGCATCTGGCAATGACAAACCTATGACTTGTTAAATGTTGCCCCTCACAATGGTTTCTGAAAGGGACACTCACTTTTTCATACTAGTTGGATTTAGTTTTATTCATTTATATAAATAAACAAAAATCTTGATTAAAATCCTTGCAAAATGGCACTGCTGCAAAAATGCATGCTAAGGACCAATAATAGCACTCATTCACTGAACAATTATGTCCCATGTGCTCCCCTTAATGTTACTAACTCAGATTTAGAAAACTGAAAAGCATGAAGTTGTGTTCTGTTCTGTTAGACATCCAGTCACTCCAGCCTTTATACATTACATTTTTGTAACATTAGAAACATTTTTTGTTTTGCACGGCCTATCTATTTACCCAGTTTTTATTTTTATACTGAACTATTCCTTTAAGGATGGTCTGAATGAGGCTGTGGCATGAGATGTAGCTGCTTTGTTTACAGACTGCTTGGCTATTTTATCTACTATTTGGGATTCTGCCAAATCCCCGAATCCTTTGTGAAAGACTGAAATACTGAACCAAATCCTAATTTACATATGCGAATAAGGGGCAGGAAAGGAAAAAGTGTGAAGATTGTTTTCCTTGTTTTGTGATGAAAAGTCATGTGATTTCCCTCCCCACCCCTTATTTACATATGAAAATTAGGATTTGGTTCGGTTCAGACACAAGCAATCGGCCGTATCCGAATCCTGGATTCTGTGCATCCCTATATTTTATAATCAAGTATCAGCTTTAAACATTATTTAGTAACTACCTTCAATTCAGTGCTGTAAACAGATAGAGAAACCTTTGACATGCTGGACAGTTTTAAAGGAGATCTAATCCCTAAAAATTAATATGGCTAAAATGCCATATTTTTTTATAGTGAACTTACTGCACCAGCCTAAAGGTGCAGCTTGTCAATAGCAGCAGTGATCCAGGATTTCAAACTTGTCACCATCTTGGGAAGTGTCTGTGACACTCACATGCTTAGTGGGCTCTGAGCAGCTGTTGAGAAGCTAAGCTTAGGGGTCGTCACTAATTATCAAGAAGAAAATGTGGTTAATATAAGATTGCACTTGTTTCTGAGCTGCCATGTTGTAATTATCTGTATTAATTACTAATCTCTAAAAATAAATATGGCTAAAAATGCCATATTCTATATAATTAACTTATTGCTCCAGCCTAAAGTTTCAGCTTGTCAATAGCAGCAATGATCCAGGACTTCAAACTTGTCACAGGGGGGTCACCACCTTGGAAAGTGTCTGTGACACTCACATGCTCAGTGGGCTCTGATCAACAGTTGAGAAGCTAAGGTTAGGGGTCGTTATAAATTATCAAGCAGAGAATGAGGTTGGCCTGTAATATAAGATGATTCTACAGGGCTAAATTCTGATGCTAATTGCACTTGTTTCTGTGCTGCCATGTAGTAATTATGCATATTAATTACTAATCAGCCTTATATTGTGACATTTCTATTTTATGTATACTGTATATTGTGAGTGGGTCCCTAAGCTCAGTAAGTGACAGCAGCACAGAGCATGTGAATCAGTGAATCAGCAGAAAAGAAGATGGGGAGCTACTGGGGCATCTACTGGGGAGACACAGGTCTTTGCTGCTAAAGGGATGTGGTTTCCTTGGGCTGGTACATAAGCCCAAAACATAATGTACAGCATTACTAGCTACTTCTTTAGTTTGGCTTTAGTTCTCCTTTAACATATCTTAAAAATGACAGATGGGTTATTCTTCTTCCTAACTGTGCATGTTTTATGGGATATTGGTGCTGCTGACAATGAGGGGACTTATAGAAAATGTGCAGGGTTAATAAGGGGATGCAGAAGCAGAGTGTGGCTTTAGTGGGTTAACTAAATGTAGCGAAGACTGAAACCCTTTTATTGCAAATGTCACCTTTGTAATTTTTCTTGTCAGGTATTTTTTTACCCACTGAAATATAGCAATTTAAATTTGTAATATGAGGCAGCGATTAAGCTCTCCATCATTTTGTTATGCACAGTTTATTTTTTTCCTAACAAATATCCCATTTACCTTCAGGCTTTAAACACTATACTAAATTATCTCTCAAGGTGGCAGTTGCACCGCCGGCATTTGTTACAACAAATAAAATCTAAGGCTTTAATGGTGATGTGATGACACTGTTTAGATCAATTAGAAATATATATGTGTTTGTGTATATAAGTTTACATACCCTGGCAGAATTTATGATTTCTTAACCATTTTTCAGAGAATATGAATGATAACACAAAAACTTTTCTTTCACTCATGGTTAGTGGTTGGCTGAAGCCATTTATTGTCAAACAACTGTGTTTACTCTTTTAAATTATAATCACTACACAAACTACCCAAATGACCCTGATCAAAAGTTTACATACCCTAGTGATTTGGCCTGAATATTTCAATATTTATTATATGCCTACCTTGGAAACAGCTTGAATCCAAATATACACCATCTAAAACCTGTCAAAGTCATGTAGGAGTCAACGGAGTAATATCTTCCATGATGTTCAAGATATTTTCAGGGTTGTTTGCCCCCAAACTCAAATAATTCAAGTGGTGCAAGTTTTTTCCCACTGAAAACTTGATTAACGAAAAACTCACAGAATCGTGTTTTTCCCATTGAGTTTTTTTCTTAAATAAGATACCATTGATTTTCGAGTTCATTCTAGCTATAAAACAATTCTAACATTCGACCTTTGATAAGGTTTTGTCAAACTATATTTTCACAAAATCTTCGCTTGGCTCCCATCATTTGAATATGGTTATGTTATTCTACCATTTGGCATGGTGAAAACGTGTATTCTGTAAGTCAGGAGTTTTAATTAAAGCAAAGTGTCATCCAGATCTTGTGCATGTGAATTACATCTGTAAAAACTCTGTAACAAACCAGTAAGGCTAGTGCTGGATTGTTTCAGATCAATGTATCTACAGAACAAGCTTTTTAGCACGTTTATCTAATAGTTCACTTTTATCTAACACAATTCAAATGACATAATATGAAACAGAAAAAAATGCAAAAATTCTGAAACATTTGTGATTTTTTAGTATAAAATCTCACGAGTTTTTCAGAATTTATTATACCCCGAGGCTGAAAAAAGTCTGAATTTGAAAATCCGCCATTTCCAAGCTGTCAGAGTCCTGTAGACGCCAAAACTCAGATTTTAGCGAGAAAATCAGACATTTTTAGCTGGAAAATTGGACTTTTGACAGGAAAATCTGATGTTTTACACACAATCCTAATTTTTCTGAAAATTCTATTAAAAAAAAAAAGTCAGAGCAAACTAGAATCCTCGATTGTTTTTTACTTATTAATAAAAAAAGCAAGATTTAAGATCTAGGAAAATGTTTTAGAATTTTTTTCCCCGAATTGCTCAATTTTTTTCTGGCTTGTTCCCAAAAAGTCAGAATTTCTAGTATTTTTGCCCGAAAAGCCTGAAATAGTCAGATTTTGGGACTAATTGCAGCACAGACCACAGAAACTTCCAAATAAGATAGGCAACATCTCCCATTGATGTATGCAGCCTTGGCAGTTCTGAGATGCTGAATTTTTGAATTCTGTGTTTTTGCATCATTGGGATTTAATTAATCTTGAAAAATTAGCTTTCACAAAAATTTTATAGTTAAAAATTTGAATTTTTAAAGTTTTTTGTATTTTGACTAATAAATAACCCCCTTACTGTGATCTAGAGAGGGATATTCTAAGAAAACATTGCTGTTGTTTTTGTTTTTTGTATTTGTAGTTATTAAGCGTTTTTATCCAACAGCTTTTAAGTCTGCAACATCTGCAAATCCAAATGACTCAATTTTATCCAAATAATCCAAATGACTCAATTTTATCCAAATAATCCAAATGACTCAATTTTATCCAAATAATCCAAATTTTAAAAATAATTCCTTTTTCTCTGAAATAATGAAACCTTGTACTTAATCCAAAATAAGATATAATCATTCCTTATTGGAAGCAAAACTAGCCTATTGGGTTTATTTAATGTTTACATGATTTTCAATTAGACTTGAGGTATGAAGATACAAATTACATAAAGATCCATTATCCAGAAAGTCCCGAGCTTTCTGGATCACAGACCCCATACTGTACAGCTTTTGTTAAACAACAGTAAAACATACAAAACCGTGGTGGAACAGTGCAGGATTAATTTTAAACATCACAATGATATGACAACGTGGATTATAAAATGATCCATCTCCTTTTTAAAATGTAAAGATATTACAAGTTACCTTGAATTTCCATCTCTTAAAAGCACTCAATCTTCAACCTTGTACCTTGATATGACCATGGAAAGCCTCCATGACTCCTTTTTATTTATTTAAAAAAAAAAAAAAACAATCTTATGTAGGGAAGTTATTAATTTCATGGTATTTCCAGGTGTTTGACAAAATACTGATGTTAGGGTTTTTTTTTCACTCTTTTTAGCAATCTCATCACAAAATGGAAAAGTTGCTATAGTCACAGGAGGTGCCAAGGGAATAGGATACAGCACTGCAAAACAACTGTCAAGACTTGGCATACACGTGATAATAGGTGAGTTCCATGATATCTCCTTATTTAAAAATACATTGAGAAATGTTTATAAGCAAAGGTAGCGCTAAACATTCAGCCATTCAATCAGTGTGAGTAGGTGGCAGAGGCAGTGCCCCATTGGGAAGATTTGAGAGACTGCCTTGCAGTAACCCTATAATGCCAAAATGAGGAGAGAATATCACGTGTTGATGCCTCTCACCTGTGCAGTTTTGGGTGTAACCGTGAGAGAGAGAATAAAATTAGTTGTATGCAGATTTTCCTGGGAGACCCCCTGACTTGGAGGGAGTCTCAAGTTTGCTTGGTCATTAGTTCCCTGGCCTTGAGGCAGATCCATTTTTTGGCTCTAATAGCATTTTTAATTTTTCCGGTGCTGTATTTTCTCATGTCATACATTCCCAAATCAACAGGTTCGGACTGGGCCAGTGATAAATCCCATGGGCCCTTCTCTTATGGGCCAGAGCAGATCCGCACCCATGCGCACATACGCACCGCCCCCCCCCCAGTCCGACCCTGTCAATCAATCCAGTGAGTTTGTATCAAATAAACTTTGTATTCTACCTCAAGTGATCTCCAGTAACTGAATTTCCACGAAGAACCATCCTGTTGCACAAAAACAAAATGTCTCCAAATTTCTACATAGATAAGTCAGAGGTTAGAACCTTTGCTACTTTGTCCTGTGTTTAGAATTACAGCTCCTGAGAAAATAAAGCTGTGGTTAAAGGAACACTAACTTTTTTTTATTTCATTTTTTTTAAGGAAAATAAACAAAAACAGAGAAAAATCTTTAACTCTGTAAGTTTTTAATAAGAAATTACATACCGATTCTCTGCATGCGCTCCCCTTCTGAGATGGCGATATGGCGACGATCCAACTTCTAGCGCTCAATTTCTCCTCCCTGCCTTCTATAGGAGATAGGCAGGGAGGAGAAATTGAGTGCCGCACGTTGGATCGTTGCCATATCGCCATCTCAGAAGGGGAGCGCATGCAGAGAACCGGTACGTAATTTCTTATAAAAAACTTACCGAGTTTAAAGATTTATCTCTGTTTTAGTTTATTTTCGTTAAAAAATGAAATTAAAAAAAAATTATGTTAGTGTTCTTTTAAACTGGCTGAATAGTCAGCCCGGGTGAGGGTTGACAAAAAACACAACAGGGATCTCCTAGGGGACTGGTCACATATAGTTTTGCTCCCATTTGCCTGCTTTAAGAAATATGTATGATTTAGATATAACTATGAAGATTCTCATTCATCCAGGTCATGGTATATATATATAAAAAGTAACTCAAAGCAACTGGACTTGCTGAGATATTTTAATGAAGACGTTTCACTGCTCATCCAAGCAGCTTCTTCAGTTCAACTGACTGGTGTAGGGGAGTTCTCGGCAAATAGACTCTTCCAACAATCCATTCACAATGGCACACTGCAACTCTTCAGAGAGGTGACATCTGAAATTCACAGTGGTCTTGATTCTGTGTAGTTACAGTGATAGAATAACCAATGTGTCATGCAACTCCTAGAGACAGGTGTTACTTGTGAGAGTTGCATGAATGGATGTGTCAAGAGTTCTGAAACCGCCGGGGAACAGATGTGAGAACAGCACTGTATGTAGCAGACAGGTGGTGTCGAAGGCCCCCACCTCTGTTCAGGGATGGTTTCTCCACCTTAACATGAATCGCCTCTTTCACACCTCTTTCAAACCAGCGGTCTTCTTTATCCAAAATTTGGACATTGCTATCTTCAAAAGAGTGTCCCTTGTCTTTTAGGTGTAGAAAAACAGCCGAGTCTTGTCCTGTAGAGTTCTGAACTGAAGAAGCTGCTTGGATGAGCAGTGAAACGTCTTCATTAAAATATCTCAGCAAGTCCAGTTGCTTTGAGTTACTTTTTATATATATATATGTATGATTTAGCTTTTCAACACAAAACATTCTCTTACCACAGCGATATGAAATATGTTAGAGCTATATAAATACATGTTAATTGTAATTATACCTCTGACTTACCCTATAACATGCCTTTGGCCAACCCATGATTAAAGGGCAACTAAAGTCTAAAGTAGAATAATGTTAGAAATGCTGTATTTTGTATACTAAATATAAACATAAACTTACTGCACCAGAAGCCTAATAAGACAAATGATTTATCCTTTCAAAGTTGGCCACAGGAGGCTGTCATCTTGTAACTTTGTTAGACATCTCTGCAATATCAAGACCCCGCACATACTCAGTGTGGTCAGGGCTTTAGTTGGGAGGGTTAAGCTTAGGGATCGTCGTAAATGATCAATACAGCACAAGTCAAATAATATCTGCCATAGAAGCCAATACAGCAAGACTGATTAATAATCAGAATATACAGACTGCACTGGGTCTATTGATACAGATCTCTACACAGTCACTGCCTGTTTTACAGCGAAAAAGACAAATCTGCTTGAGTTCTGGGAAGTGGGGGGGGGGCTCCCCCTGCTCTTTGAAAGCATGATTGTTTCCCTGCAGAGCAGTTAGGGACTGTGTGACAATTCCTATCCCCAGCAGTAAATGAAGGGAGAATTTCACTGCATACAGTCAGGTTTCTTGTAAAAATAGTAGACATTTTTTAATTGAAGCATATTGGAGATAGATTTCTTTTTCATTAAAGAAAGTAAAAATGGGATTTTATTTTTTTTGCCTTTACATTCCCTTTAACAAGGGAGAAACCTATTGCCTCGACATAATCTAGTAGTTTGGACAGGATTATGTATTCATATGCACTGTTCTGTAATATTTACAACATAATTCTTTTTCAAATTGGGTCCAGATTCAATTAAATGAGAAAAAGTTACCTGAAAACTCTTGGATGATATTCAATTCGAGGGGAAAAAACTTTTCTCCTACTTCAGTTCCAGTTCCCGTAGACTTCAATAGAGTTTCACGTGATAAGCAGTGAGCTAAATTTCAGAATTGAATTGCAACTCATATTTAATCCTGTCCATGAATTTCACTAGTTAAACCTTTTTCTCACTGAATTGAATCTGGCCTTTGATCTTTGAAGCCCTTTAAACCAAGTATGAACTATAGATTGTATGAAACGTTAAAGGGCAACTATTGGTTAAAAATGCTATCCCCAACCAAAGGTGCGGGCTGGTAGAGCCTGCATTCTGGTTGGGGATAACAGTAGTTTTTCTTTAAAAAAAAATGCCCCCCGCCAGTGCAATGCTACTCGCACAGGGAGAGAGCTCCCGGTGCAAGCAGCCATGTCTGCTCACTCGCATGCACATTACACGTGTGTCACGTCATGCACATAATGAAAAGCTTCCTCAATCAGGGAGGGCATTTAAAAAAAAAAAAAAAAAACTACTATTATCCCCAACCGGAATGCAGGCTCTACCAGCCCACACCTTTGGTTGGGGATAGCACTTTTAACCAACAGGTGCCCTTTAAGAAATTGGATTGGAACCAATAAAAATGTATTTTGTTCCCCAAGGTCCCAGTTATGCTACTTTTCTAGTTTCCATACCCATAGGTTATGGCAATGTGTATAAGATTGCTTTATAAAGGAAATGAAACATTGCATTTGATTATTTGAAGTGTTTGTACGTGTATGTGTGTCTAATGCTGCAATGTATAACATATAGAGTCGTCAGTATTCATAGATTCTGAACATGCCATTTATTATCAGAAATTACCATTTTCTTTTTACATTATAGCTGGAAATAATGAAGCTGAAGGCAATGAAGCAGTGACACGAATACAGCAAGACACTCAGAATGAGAAAGGTAAGAATTTTTCTATGTATTTGCCGGTTTAGCATTCTGGGAGCTATTGGTGCAAATCTGTGTTATTAGAGTTTTTGTTATTAGACTTGAATGGGGACCGAGAGGACCATTATAAATCTTTGCTCCTGTTATGAACTACTGTCAGTTCTAATAATACTACAAACATCAGACAAAGGGAACAAAAATCCATTCAAAAAATAGAAAAAAGCAGCTTTTACTGTGGACTTAATTTACAAAACTCTTGTATAAATGTTATACCTCACATTTTATGGCGAAATAAAGAGTGAACAACTTCACAGAGGAACATAATGAAGTCCTATGTATGAATTAAAATCTAAAGTGTTGTCTTCTATGAGGACTCCAAGCACTTTGCATATTACAGAATAAAAAAATATCGGAGGAGTGGGTTCTGGGGGTCCAGAATGAGTTAGTGTAAGAACTTATATTCATATAAGACAACACAGACCACCTATTTTGTAGTACTGGGCCCATTATCCAAGGTATTACATGTTCATGCAACCAGATTCTACTACAGTGGTTACTATACAAAAATAGCAGTGGTGACTTTATTCAAACTGGTGGTGAAAATGGCCACCCTAATAATAGTATGATGATTAGTATCAAATAAATGTAGTCGACAGCAAATGAATGTACAGTACCGGCGTTTTTTCAAGAATGTTTTATTTAGAGATAGTGTGTGCTTTAAGCCAGCAATAAAATGAGTTACCACTATTCTAATTCACTAAAATGCGGAGTTGGGTCTCAGCAGCCGAATGCTGGCGAAGTTTCTCTAGCGTTAATCTGTTAGCACCACCAATCAGCAATCTGTCGCTAGCCTTCAATTCGGACTATCAAAACTTTGTTAGTACTGTTACACTTAGGTAAATTTGAATAGGGTGGATACATCCTGTATATATTGTATATTTAATTTTATTAGAGATGCTGATTATAATACACGTTATTATTTCATATTTTCAATGAAGCAAAATAGACTAAAGAGATCATCTTATGCGCTCGACATGAGCCCACCCTAAAACAAATATGGCATGCCCCTTAAATTGGTAAAAAAAATTGTTAACACAAAAATCTTTAATAGTTGGGACAATCCCGCTTTAGAAAATGATAAAAAGGCCAGCATTTTTTACAACTTTTATGAGATTTCCGCATACAGGATATGATGTCACTGACATAAGATTGATAAGGATGAAGCATCATCTTATCAGTTCGTCAGGTCTAAGGCGGAGAAGGAAACTCTTGTGAAAGAGCTAACGTTCTGTTAAATTTTGCACTTTAGTGAGTAACGTCCATTCGCCTGAGCGAAGATAGGTCTCTACACCTATCTACGCCTGTTAGTAAATTGGGGACATCCCTGAGGATGAGATTTCTGTCGAATTTTCGCTAGTGCTGGCCACTTTACCCTTTATTGAATCTGACCCCAAATGTCACAAGATCAAATATTATTATGACAGAAGCATAACTTCATGATGACTTTGGAGATGTAAATATCTGTAAGATATTACTAACCAGAATAAGTCCTGTAAAAATATGTGACCTCTAAGTTACTGCCAAGGCCCATGCTATTTCTCAAGTATAATATCATACATTTGGTAATGTTGTATTGGTGGAGCAATAGGCCCCAAGCAGGACACAACTACTGTTGGCAGGGACAAACCGCTGATATACCAATGAATACAGTGCTATGTCACACAGAAATGCACATGTTTATGTTCACTTTAACTTTATGAATATACAGTATTGGATTTCACAGGGGAAACTGTTAAGAATTTATTCAGCTAATTAATGTGTTAGACATTATTTTTTACATAAAGGTTTTGTCGGCAACATACTGCATAATTGGTGTGCACTGTTGTGTTCCTGTTAGTGCAAGGGATTCCCTACCAGTGAGATGATACTTGGTAGTGCAAGGGATAATGAGAAATTATAACATTATATTATATTTATTATATATATATATATAACCTTTGAACTAAATATATCTAAGAAATTGCAACCCCTTGGTTTGTGTTTTCTTCCTTTTAAGGTGATTTGATCTTGTGAGATGTTTGAAATCTGCCCAGTAATGAAAAAAATTAGAAAAACTCTTAACAACCTTTTTAGCAACACAAATGCAATTCTTTCTCAGTGTTCACTGTGTGAAATCATCTGTTTCATGCAGTGAGAAGAATATTTAAAACTGTTGTCCTCAAAGCAGCCATGTTGGCTTCAAATAATCTGAATCTGCCAGCATTCCCTGACTTCCATGTCTCAGGGAGACAGAAGCGAGGTGGCTGGATAGGAGATAGCATGAATACATTGCTGACGAACACAGTCAGCACAGTATTCGTTTAGCAGGTGCAGGTCTTTGGGCTCTGTTCTAGTGGACAGACCTAATACTGTGTGTGCCCAGTTCAGGACAGGGTGCAAAGTTAAAAAACAATTATAGTTTGAGTAGCAGTTTGAAATCCACCTCTTAATGAGGAAAGTCTTGTTTTTTTCCTTGCCTGTTACTTGTATGTAAATTTTGCATTATAACATAAACATTTTAGCACAGTAGTTGAGGCTCAGCTACTTAAATTATTCCCACAAAAATAATATATTCTATAATGGTTCAATTTTTAATTTATGCTGCCAACCCATAGCATTTATAAATTTGTTATGAGAAACAGTGGGGAAAGTTAGCTTTCGCCAGTACAACAGTTCTCAGCACGCTGGGATAAAACTCAAAAATGACTGTGTTTTATACATATATATATATATATATATATATATATATATATATATATAAATAAATAAACAACCTATAAACAAACAAACCTATATCATATATATCATATATATAACAACCTAGGTTTGGTGCACTCAGAATCCATCAGCTGCAATGTCTGTGTCCCGGTTCAATAAGGAATAATATTAGCAACAAAAGAATGACCGCACCAAGCAGGGCTTTAAACAAAAAAAGTGAAGCAGATCTTTTCCCTGATATCCCCACCATGGGCCAAATGACCAGAATAGGTGGGGCGAGGACTACATCAATGAGCTGAAATGATCATTGAACCAACATGAAAATCAAACCTTCCTGATGAACATCTGGATGATTTTTGGCCAGATATTGGTAAATAGTGATGGGCGAATTTATTGGCCTAGGTCGAATTTGCGGCGAATTCCCACGATTCGCCGCTGGAGAATAAATTCGCGAATCACCAGTGAAATTTCGCTTGGCGAAAATTCACCGAAAAACGAGTCACGCGTCAGTCGCGCGTCGTTTTTGACGCGACACGTCGAAAACGACGCGTCGCGTCAAAGTTGACGCGACGCGCGACAAAGTTGACGCGACGCGCGACAAAATCGTCCCGCGACTCGTTTCGCTAATTTTTCGCCGATTCGCGAATTTCTCTAGAAACTCGCGAATTTTTCGGCGAAGCGAATCGCGGGAGATTCGCCCATCACTATTGGTAAAGTATCCCCATCGGAAGCTCCATACAAAGGCAAATTAGTCTAGAGGGCCTTTATCTGCTATGCAACCCATGCGGTAAGTGCATGGATCATGTTACAATTTCTTTCTACCAATGCTTGAATAGACCAGCCAGGTCAGTAATGCAAATGACTAGGACAACAGCTTTAGTGTGTATTTACTGTATGTACAGTGTACAAAAATACCACTGTACTTGACAGGGAGTTGTCAAAATTAATCTAGTGATTTTAGACAAACATTTTCAGCATTTCCATCACAAATAGTGATCTTCCTCAGGCAAGATTTATAATTTGTCCAAAATTGATATATCATGCTTGCACTGCCTTTGCACATTGAAAAATAAGATAATGTGCCTGCTAGTGATATGAGGGTCAGGAACGTTGAACCCACACCCGACTGCAACCTGCAAAATGTTTCCATTGTACTACCAGCACCTGGCAAATATCCACGTCATCTCACCATACATATTAATCCTTTGTAGTATTGCAAGTAGGGATGCACCGAATCTACAAAATGGGATTCGGCCAAATCACCAAATCCTTTGTGAAAGTTTAGTCAGAAAACAGAACCAAATCCTAATTTGCATATGCCAATTAGAGGCGGGAAAGGAAAAAGTGTGAACAATTTTTTCACTTCATTGTTTTGTGATACAGTCACGTGATTTCCCTCCCACCCCTAATTTACATATGCAAATTAGGATTCAGATTTGGTTTTAATCCTGCTGAGAAAGGCCAAATAACATACCTGATGCCAGGGTTCGGCATGTGGTTGATCGAGTAGATAAATTATTGGGTGGGGCTGGGCATGACCCAACTGTCTTGGGTCTTGGTACTAATGACAAGATAAATGGTAGATGACCTTAAAGAGTGAGTTCAGGAATCTAGGCTCTAAGATTAAGGGAAGGTCTTCCAATGTAATTTTTCAGAAATTTTGCCTGTGTCACGTGCAAGTTTAGATAGACAGTGGGAGCTTAGGGAGCTAAATGCATGGCTCAAGTCTTGGTGTAGGAAGGAAGGGTTTGGGTTCCTAGAGCACTGGCCTGATTTTTCCTTGGGGTGCAATCTATACAGTCGTGACGGATTGCACCTCAGTGGAAGAATGGCCAAGAGGTTGGAGGAGTGTTTAAACTAGGCAAGTGGGGGGTGGGTGAGGGGTGGGTGAGAAAGAATAATATTGAACTCATCCCTAGAATTTTTGTGGGTGAGCATTTAGGGAATAGTGATCATAACATGGTCTCCTTTGAGATTCTTTTGCAGAGGCAATTCTATAAGGGAATATCTAAAACACAAAATTTTAGACGTGCAAACTTTGAAAGTATAAGGGAATCTTTGCAATATATTAAGTGGGAAATTCTTTTCACCGGGTTAAACACAGAACAAAAATTGAAAATGCTGCTTGATAAATTTACATGTCAGTTTATTCCCCCTGTAAGAAAGGAACATCGTTGCAAAGCAAAACCTTTTTGGTTCAATAGAAGTGTTGGTGTTGAGGTGGGTAAGAAAAGGCTTTTAAGGCTTTCAAGCTAGCTGGGGCAGCCATTTATAGAGTACAAGAAGGCCAATAAATCATGCAAAAAAACTGTCAGGCAAGCTAAAATCGATATGGAAAAGGATATTGCAGTAAGCAGTAAAAATAATCCAAAATTATTTTTTAAATATGTTGATAGTAAAAAAAATGAAGCAGGAAGGGCTGGGTCCTTTAATATCAGAGGGGGGTCAGCTGGTTGATGAGAACAAGCAAAAAGCTCAGATTCTGAATGCATATTTTACATCTGTCTACACAAATGAAGGTTTCTTGTAATACATCTAATAATGCATGGTTCACAGAAGATAAAATTCAAAAGAGACTAGAACATGTTAAGATAAACAAAGGTCCGGGGCCAGATGGTATTCATCCCAGGTTACTTAATGAGCTTAGCTCTGTGATTGCCAAACCTCTTTACTTAATTTTTCAGGATTCATTGAGGTCTGGCATGGTGCAGAGAGACTGGCGAATTGCTAATGTGGTGCCGCTATTCCAAAAGGTATCCTGTTCTCGGCCTCAAAACTATAGGCCAGTTAGTCTGATGTCGCTGGTAGTAAAGCTTTTCGAAGGGTTAATAAAGGATAAGATACTGGACTTCATGCAAAATAACAATACTATGGGGCAAATTCACTAAAGCGCGAAGCGTCTAACGCTAGTGCAAATTCGCCACACCCTTACGCCAGGTGAAATTGCGCACTGGCGAAGGATCGTAATTACGCAAATTCACTAAGATCAACTTTTTGCTGTTCGTTAGCACTTACACTAGACGTTACTTCGCCAGGTCAGACCTGGCAAAGTGCAATACAATAGATAGGAGGTTGAAAAAAAAAATTTTGAAAATTTTTCAAAGTCCCAAAAAACGCTGTGGCGTGTTTTACCATTGTGGATGATAGTCTGAAAAACATTGTTTTTTTTTGGGTGGGTTACCCTCCTTCCCCCCTACATTTCCTGACATATGGCAACACTACTATATAGGGGGCACATGTAGGGCAATAGGACAACTTTATTTTTTTTGATTAAAGGTTTCCTGGGCATGTGTAGTGGCTGTAACATACACTTCTATTATATTTTGTAATTCACGCTGTATGCAAATTAGGCTTCGCTAGAGTAATTGCGCTATGCCTAGCGAAGTAACACTAGCGTAAATACGTTACCGTTCACCGACCAGAGCGTAAATTCGCACTTTAGTGAATTTGCGTAGCGCAGGCAAAAATTCGCCTGGCGAAGTGCGCCGAACACTCGCGAAGCCTGTGTCGGATCTTAGTGAATGTCCCACTATGAGTTTGTATATGTATAGAAGAACGGTCCGCACACACCCAAGTTGCAGTCGGGGACTTTACCCCTTTTATTATTGCCACCAACTTTCAACGTTTCGCGGGGAACGCAGTCTCCCTTCTTCATCCTGAAGAAGGGAGGCTGCGTTCCCCCCGAAACGTTGAAAGTTGGTGGCAATAATAAAAGGGGTAAAGTCCCCGACTGCAACTTGGGTGTGTGCGGACCGTTCTTCTATACATATACTTGCTGAGGGAACCTGCCGGGTTGACGGAGGACCAGCACCACTTTGGCAGAGCAGTGGAAGGAGGTGTGCGGTAAAATATCACGATTTACCACTATGAGTTTGTGCCAGCATGGTTTTATGCGTAATAGATCTTGCCAGACTAATTTAATTTCTTTTTATGAGAAGGTAAACGGGGACCTCGATTCTGGGATGGCAGTGGAAGTGATTTACTAAGACTTTGCTAAAGCATTTGATACAGTGCCACACAGAAAATTACTGGTTAAATTAAGGAATGTTGGCCTGGAACATAGTATTTGTACCTGGGTAGAGAACTGGCTAAAAGATAGACTACAAAGAGTGGTGGTAAATGGAACATTTTATAATTGGACCAGTGTTGTTAGTGGGGTACCGCAGGGCTCTATACTGGGTCCCTTGCTTTTCAACTTGTTTATTAATGACCTGGATGTGGGCATTGAAAGTTTCTATTACTATATTGTGTAAAACTATAGGTTCCAGGATGCTGCCACTTTTGTGATTTGTCTAAGCTAAGAAACTGGGCAGCAAACTAAAATGAGGTTCAATGTTGATAAATGCAAGATTATGCACTTTGGCAAAAATAATAAAAATGTAAGTTATACACTAAATGGCAGTGTGTTGGGAGTTTCCTTAAATGAGAAGGATCTTGTTTTTTTTTTATAAACAACGAGTTGTTTATTTCTGGGCAGTGTCATTCTGTAGCTACTAAAGCAAATAAAATTCTCGCGGGAATTCTCCTTTAAAGGGGAATGAAACCCCCTGGGTGCAAACCTCTCTCCCCTGGCTATTGCCCCTAAGTCCCTACTTACCCCTTCATGCAGGTCCCCTCCAGCGATGTTTCCAGGGGCCATCTTCTCTTGTAACCGATTCTTCATGGGGCCTTCTTCCTGGATCCGGCTCCATCAACGGCACATGTGCAGTAGGACACTGGTACAAATGCGCATGTGCCGAAAGTTCACAAAGTTCAACATTGTGCGCATGCGCAGTAGTACCAGCTTCCTATTGCGCATGCACAGTCAATCGCCATCAGATCCAGGAAGAATCAGTTAGAAGAGAACATGGTCCCTGTGAACATCGCTGGAGGGGACCTGCATGAAGGGATAAGTAGGGACTTAGGGGCAACAGCTCGAGGGGGGGGTTGAGTTAGCACCTGGGGATATCATTCCCCTTTAAGAAGGATGTAAATGAGCTGGAGAGAGTGCAGAGACGTGCAACCAAGCCTTTTAGACGGATGGAAGACTTAAATTGTGAGGGTAGCACTTTACAAATACATTAGAGGACATTATATAGACAAATAGCAGGGGACTTTTTACCTATAAAGAGAATCACCGCACCAGAAGGCACCCCTTCAGACTAGAAGAAAAGGACTTTCATTTGAAGCAGTGTAGGTGGTTCTTCACAGTTAGAACAGTGAGGTTGTGGAATGCACTGCCGGGTGATGTTGTGATGGCTGATTCTGTTAATGCCTTTAAGAGGGGCTTGGATGATTTCTTGGACAGGCAGAATATCCAAGGCTATTGTGATACTAAACTCTATAGTTAGTATATGGCCATATGTAATTTATGTGAAGATATGGAGGGGTGTGTGTATGGATGCTGGGTTTTCATTTGGAGGGTTTGAACTTGATGGACTTTGTATTTTTTCAACCAAATTTAACTATCTAACTATGAATCCTGGATTTGGAGCATCCCTAATTGCAAGTCATGAAAGTCCTCTGTGATGATGTGACTTGCATCACTACATAACTTATATCATTGCAAAGGACTTATTTGCATGGACTATGGGTATTTGTATAGATGGAGTGTTATGCCACTCATTCATTATGCACAATTTTTTATCAGTCGTTTATTTACCAGTTGCCAAAAACTGTGTTGATTTCACTTCCACAGGATCTCTCTTTCTCTAAATTCAAGTGCTAACACCTTTCAAACATTTAGCCTGACCTGGATGACCAATAATCCTTCTTAAGATTTTATCTTTCATATTTAAAAAAAAAAAATCTATACATGGCTTTCATAAGCTGTGCAGCCTGTGGTAATATTATCTTATGCTCTGACTTATTTCAAGTATATGCAATAATTACACTGACTCCTAATCTGGAAAAGTATTAGCTGCTAGAGTCGTGTCTGCATGATACAATCACTGCATTACATAATTACATTTACATTTTCTGGTCATTATTAGCAGTCTTTGGAGGAATGGTAATGATAATCGTTTTGCTAAACTCAAAGATGTGTCTATTGATAAACCGGGAGCATCTTGATGATATATGAATATCTAAAAAATTTTAACAACAGTAAATTATTTTACTACCATTTAATGACATTATCAATCACAATGTTTTTCAGGCAGTTATCAATGTGGGAGTGAACAACATTTGGGTTGGAAATACTCAATAAAACTTGAAATAGATGTCTTTAAAAAGCTTGTATAGTGTAGAACCCTATCCTGGGGTTTTATGGAAAATTATCCTATCTGTAATTTGGATCTTCATGCCTTAAGTTTACTAGAAAAACATTAGATAAAACCAAATAGGCTGCTTTTTGCTTCCAACAAGGATTCATATTTATTACAGAGAAAATTTTGTCTATGGGAGACTGCCTTTATGTAATTCAGAGATTTCTGGATAAATGGTTTCCGGATAATGGATCTCAAACCTGTACTTGAATTATTATTGTGAGAGTAAAAATTAACTAATCACTTGCTCAAACAGAAGGTGTTCTAGTGGCCATTCTGGTACTCAAAGTTTGAGGACATAAGAGAAGTATTTTGTCTGGGGGGGGTGACAATGTAGTAGCAAGATTCTACCAGAATCATGATGCCCAACATCATTGCCCAAACTCTTAAGCTTGAATGGAAGGAAATCCTGCCAACAATGTTCCAATATTTAGCGGAAAGCCTTTTTAGAAGAATAGAACAAACATTTTTGGAAGGAGATGATAGACAAGTAAGCGTCCACATGCTTTTAACCATTCACTGGATTTCAGTGGCTATACATCTGGATTTGTATTTTTCCGAGAACTTAAGACATTTTTAGAAAAAAAAATTTTCATTGTTTCAACAACTTTCATGGCAATATGGGAGGTAAGAGCCACCATTAAGTCTGATAATTCACTTTTGATGAGGCTTAAAAAAAATGTATAATAGCCAACAAAATTCTGAATACTGAATGAACATGCTTGAAAAAGGTCATATTAAAGGTAGAGTTGTTTTTTACCTGAAAAATTGAATATTGAGGGGTCACAAATGTAATTTCCGGGTAAAAAAAAAACTGGAATATTTCAAGTTAAAAAAAAAAAATGTAGTTTTTTTAAAAATAATTTTCCCCCGACCCCGGCAATAGCTTGAATCCTAAAATACTCCAACTAAAACCTGTCACAGTCAAAGAAAAGAGGTCCTCTGCACTCAACCCATTATCAATATATTTAAGACATTGAGACATTCTGTGCATACAGCTACTAAAAAATGCCTTACCCTTTAAACAACAGGGATTGTTTGTCCATATATTGCAATATATTTAAGCTGGCCAACTACGTCAAAGTCATCCCATATCTGGCCAGTCCTACGCTCAATTTTCATCTGATTCATTAAGAATTCTATTACTTCATTATACATTTTACAAAGGGACTAAGTTTTACCCGCAACTTACTTGCTGCTTTCAAAGTAAACCTCCCAATCATGGATGCCCTTTTATTAGACACCAGTGGGATCACCTGACTATAGCTGGGAAGGGTGGGGGCTACAACAAGGAGCTGGTCACTGCTCCAGTATAACTACAACAAACAAGAAAAAGTTGTGCTCACCTTTATTTTTTAAAACCATTAGGCGGGGGTGCAATGAGGCTGTGACCACAAAATACATAGACAAAGAAAAGAGGTCCGAAAACGTCAGTCCAGTGTCAACGGCTATACGAATAGAAGAGCGAACCATCGCTCTTCTATTCGTATAGCCCTTGACACTGATTGATCATGTACCTCCATTGGACAGATGGGGTAACCGTGAAAAATTATTACTTCAATGTGAACTCCGTTGGAGTCACCATCTAAACACCAACAGCCCTAATGGACTCAATGAATTAGGGTCATATAACCCTTTCTTCCAGTGAATATTTTGTTTAGAGCTTTTGTAATTGAACGATAACTTGCATGAAACCTGGTTGAATCAATTGTTTCAAGTTATAGACACTTAGGCTGGGGTAATGTAGACTACACACTGAATTGTATATTTATTTATGACACTTTAGAGGTATTTTTGTTTCTTTAAATTACACTCACCAATAGGCTTCTATTGGGTGTGATACTATACTTTAGGGGTTAATGATCAACTTTTCTCCTTCTTAGGTTTTATTCTGTATTTTTCGTTTTCTATTTTTATTTATTGTTTATTTCCTTTTTCACCTGAGTTAATTTCTAGACACATATGTCGTTGGTACACAACACATTTCATGAGTCCATAAGTTATATAATCATGGACTGAAGGATCATTATCTTTAACATTAATGATAAAATTTTATCTATGAAATTACACAATTTAATTTTTTTATTTTTTCCTATTCTCACATATTTAGTGCACAGATTTGCCTTTTGGTCTGTACAATTGTTAGCGTCAGTGGTTTCTAAACAGTTAATTATATTTTAAACTTAGATTAAAGAATTGGCTGTTTACACGCATTATGTGCTTTAAGAAGCCATAATGTAAGGATAGCGAGCAGGCCCGGACTGGCAATCTGTGGGTTCTGGCAAATGCCCGATGGGCTGCTGTAAGTTGCCATAGAAAGTGAGCTGGTGGGGGCTGTTTGGGCCTCTTTGTAGCAGTAATGGCAGGGCCTATTTTGAATCCCAGTCCAGTCCTGATAGCGAGGCATATGAGGAACAGTAGCGGTAGGTCATTTCAGAAGCCTTATCATTAATTGTCAGTTTGTGTCAATACACGCGTAGCAGCGATCCTAGTTCAGGAATAGTGTAGGAATAGGAATGGTGAACATTTGATATTACTGTGGCAATGTAGCGATATGAATGGATACATTTATTCCCTTGTGTAACAAGTGACAAATTATCGCTCTTAGTGTGTATTTGCACGGGCAGTGTAACGTTACAAGCTGCCGCTTCATGTGGTTGCGGTTACATTTGTTTTAAATACTTAATTGGTTTTTTTCCCCTAAAGAAAAAGTCCCGGGTCATGGCACGCAACAGCAATAATTGATATTAGCTGATTGAAGTGTTTGAGACGAGGGGTTATGTACGCGGATTCCCACACGGTTGTCTATGAGGATTATTAGGCTCTGGGATTATTGTTTTCACAGTTTATAGTTTATGTATAGTTTACACGGCCGGTATGAAATACGTTTTTCACGTTTTGCCTTGGTTCATTCATTTTTGGATTTCCCCTTTTTTTTTTGCACTTTTTTTTTCACTTTCGTCACTTCCTGGGTGGTTATCAAGTTTGCGTGCTCTTTCTTGTATTTTAAGCGATGTTTTTACGTGTTTTGATTACTTTGAAAAAAGCTGTTGTATCAGCCGAAACGTCAGTGTTTTATCTTCAATAAAGAAATCTTTCTACATAAGACCTGTGAGTGCGGCCAGTTACCTTGAACTATATATACATACAGTATATATATATATATATATATATATATATATATATCAAATAAATATCACAATTGAATGTTGATTACATGGACAAAAGACTTAATTGAGCGTGTTTATATGTAAAGTTTCTATCAGCTCTTATTTGGTCAATCAGTTATTTTAGCTCCAAAGAAGAGCAAAGAAAGCAGATGGCACCTGTGAACTCCTGAGGCCTGAATCTGCACAGAGAGGTAAGTAAAAAAAATTAGGGGCATTTGCCATTTGATGGTAAGAAATAAATTGAAAAACATAAATCTTGATGCCTATTACGCAACTTGTCCTTGAATTTGTCCTCAGAGGTCAGTAGGATAATTTAAATATATAATGTAACCTTTTTACTGTGGAGAGTGTAATAAATATCTGCAGCTACGTTTTGCAATTAAGATGCATTTTGCTGTTAAGACTGATTGGAAATACTCTTTAAAGGCAAAGAGAAATAGATAATGCACTGTAATTCACTATGAATCACTGCAGCATTTCTGTTTGTGCGTAAGTCTACAGCCCATCAAATAAATGTATAAAAAAATATACATAATATAAGCACTTTTATATTTTTATGATGATGATGAGTAATAATAATCAGCAAATGGAGAACATATTTATAGAGTTCTGGCACCAATCCCGATGCTCTGTACCTTGTCGTATGAAAGCTAATGATAACAGCCAAATCCCATATTCGGGATGGTGCACTGACTGGGATTTTGTAACATTCTGAAATTATACATATGAATGACTATATAAGGTGTGGAAATTGTGATGCAAGATAGGAGCCTATGTTAGGAAGGACTTACACTGTTTATGGCAGAATGTTCAGTTGTTAGTCATTCAGAAGTTGGAGGACTTAACTTAAGGAATAGAAAGTGAGGGTAGGATATTTTGGAGACATTACATTTTTCTTTTTCAGTTAGGTATTTTCCACTATGTGCAATATATTTTTGTTAATGCCTTTGGCATAATTCTAGCGCAGGTATGGGACCTATTATCCAGAATGCTCTGGACCTGGGGCTTTCCGCATAATGGATCTTTCTGTAATTTGGATCTTCTCACCTTATTTCTACTAGAAAATCATGTAAACATTAAATAAACCCAATAGGCTGGTTTGGCTTCCAATGAGGATCAATCATATCTTAGTTGGGATCAAGTGCTACTGTTTTATTATTACAGAGAAAATGGAAAACATTAATTAATTAGGATTAGGATGATTTGATTATAATGGAGTCTATGGAAGACGGCCTTTCTGTAATTCGGAACTTTCTGGATAATAGGTTTCCAGATAACAGATCCCATACCTGTATAACATTAAAAGGGGAAAGTTAAATAAACACAAAAGAATTTATAACTTATCAGCAAATACATCACAGGAATTTAAAAAAGAAGGAAAGCTACTGATAGAGCTTTATTTATTCTGTAGAATGCTTTCCCATACCTGAGTAAACAGCTCTAGAAGCTCTCTCTCTTTGTTTAGGATAGCAGCTGCCATCTTAACTTGCTGTGACATCACTTCCTGCCTGAGTCTCTCCCTGCTCAGCCATAGCTCTGGGCTCAGATTGCAGCAGGGAGGGGAGGAGGGAAATGAGGGTGGAGCAAACTGAGCATGCTCCAGCCCTAGCCCTAGAGGTTTAAGCTGAAAACAGAAAGTCTGATACAGAACCCTACCTGTACACAATAGAAGGAAAGAAATGCTGTGTTTCTTTTGACAGAGGACTCCTAGCAGCACTACTTTGAGGGTTTACTGTGTATTTATGTATGCCTTTCTGATAAAGCTTTCTTAATTTTATCCTTTCCTTCTCCTTTAATTCCATGTGCGATAATGAATATACATAAATTCAGTGTGTACCCCTCCCCCCTGTGAGCAAGATATGCTACCTTGGACAGAAGCTGATTTACCTTCAAGAAACTTGAAATTGTACAATGTCCTAACTCACTGCCTTAGTCAAATCAAGTTGAGGAGTGCAAGGTTCCCCATTCGGGTCACGCTATCCTGATATGTATTTGTTAGAGTCTTGGAGATTGAGGAGAGCACAAAAAAAAAAAAGAATATTAAATGTTGTTATTATAATTCTTTTGTTTACACTGTGTAAACAGTAGTCTGGAATGAAAGTATTATCACAGCATTTAATTTTTATGAGTGTTCTCCTCATCTCCTCCTTACAATTCATCTATTGAGCAGAAATGAAAGGAGTCGAGAGGATATGAATAGAAAAGGGCCAGTTGAATAAATGATCTTTGGACTGTTGTACATGCATTGTCAAGTAAATATGTTACTGCTCTGTTGTGGAGAGGAAGTAGTTTGTCAGTGATTTCAAGGTACAGTCATAGGATCATTATCTGGAAACCCGTTATCCAGAAAGCACTGAATAATGGAGAGGCCTTCTCCCATATGCAAATAATCCAGATATTTAAAAATGATATCCTTTTTCTCTGTAATAATAAAACAGTAGCTTGTACTTTATCCAAACTAAGATATAATTAATCCTTATTGGAAGCAAAATCATCCTATTGGGTTTATTTAAATTTTAAATTATATTTTAGTAGACTTAGGGTATGAAGATCCAGATTACCGTTTTCTGGAAAACCCCAGGTCCCGAGCATTCCGCATAACAGGTCTCATACATGTACTTTTAAGGTACTTTAATTAAACCATTTGTTACTAGTTATATTATTTCTATTACTTACCTCAAAAGCTATTAAGCTCACTTTTTATTAACAGAACTAGAACATGACAGGACTAAAGACGAGCGCAAAATTGTTCATGCCCTACTGCAAATACTTTAGAAGAATGAATTTGTACAAGAGCATATTAATTACAGCTCCTGTTTACATAATAATACTAGTTCAGTTGCCAAGTAGACCTCCTAATTTCACTGTAGAAACTCATAACACCTCCATAGTCTCAGAAAGTAAAGATGCATATTCATGGCAGCTTAAGAACGATATTTAAGTTCTTCTCAACGTATGTTATTTTGTGCTGGATTGAAGGTGTTTTGAAAAACAACAGACGTCCTCTATGCAAATTCAGATCATTCTAAAAATAGTGTTGACTCATTTTTATTTTAATCAAATTATGCTATATGTACCTACAAGCTCGAAGACAAAACACATATTTTTTTTTAACTCAGCCCCGCTCGTGGATTGCTTTCACGGTTGGGGAGAGATCTGCTTGTTAGGCGAGGTATATGGCCACCTTTAGACTTACCTCATACTTCAGACAATTTACTGAAATCATTGAAACAATCAATTACAGCATTTCAGTACTTAACGAGTCAAGAAAAGAACACTGCAGTCAAGTGTGAAAGGTTAAATATACAAGAATAGCTCTGTACTGATATATGTAAATAAATTAGTACAATATATTACTTGCAGCATTTTTACATCAAATAGATCAATTTAATAGTGTTGCCGTTGTTATATTATGTTATACCACAGGTTTTCTCTATAGAATTGACTGAACTTCTGGAAATGCTTGTTAAGCTGGTCATAGATGCGACTTCGCCAAAAGTGCGGACCTTTCCCCGATATGCCACTAACTGGCAGGGCTATATCAGGGTAATCCGAACGTTCGGCCCTATGGCTGAACGATCAGATTGCGAATAGCGCAAAAGACTTCCGATGGGTCAGTCGGAAAAAAATCCAACCTTCTCAATCAATATCGTGTCCAGATTTCGGTCAGGAAGACCCGTCGGAAGCCCCCCATACACAGGTAGGTAAGCTGTCAAATTGGTTTAAACGACACCCCCCACCTCAGGTGCAAATGTGTACACAATGAATTTGGAGTTACCAAGAGAAAGGCCTGTCACGCAGTGCTAGCTGCTGAAAAATGTGCTTTATTGCCACAACATGTTTCGGGCTCTGGGCCCTTTATCAAGTGTACCAGAATCAGTGCAAAAACATTTATTTATACATAGTGTGAGTTTTCTGCCCACATTGGGGGTTGTAGATTGTCCAATTTAGTTCAATTAGAACATTACTTCATCTGTGTAACCTGGAGGGGGGGGGGGGCGTGAGCCAAAATCTAGTATGGGTGTGTACAAAATTTTAAAACTGGGTACTGCTAATTGCTGGCCTACCTTGAATCATCACACCTGAAAAGCTATACCTTTCTTTGCTTGGAAGCCATACATCTTCATATATACTGAGGCACGTTTTTAGGGGCTGCTGCTGCCCCCCATCCCGCTCCACACTTTTAACTTGTAGCCTCGGAGCAGGTCGAGGAGGGGCCGCATCACTAGTGCAATATGCAACATTGCGCTCGCTGCACTAGAAGAGTTGAATTTCCTTTTTAAAAAAACAGAAATTCGGCTCTTAAAGTTACCAGAGGCAGCTGGCAACAGATACATAGTTTACAGATAACTAGTCTTGTCCTAGTATGAATCAAAAGAATATTAGAATACTGCTCACTGGTAAGATGGGCAAGTATACAATGCTAAATATAAAATGCATATGTGAAGAAAAAATTAAGATTCAAGGTAGGCCAGCAATTGGCAGCACCCAGTTTTTAAATTTTGTACCCCCCCCCCACAGGTTACACAGATGAAGTAATAGTCTAATTGAGCTAAATTGAACAACCTATAACCCCCGATGTGGGCGGACTACTCACACTATGTATAAATAAATGTATTTGTACTGATTCTGGTACACTTGATAAAGGGCCCAGAGCCTGACACATGCTGTGGCAATAAATCACGTTTTTTTTAAGCAGCTAGCAGTGCGTGGATGGCTTTTCTCACTCCAAATTAACTGTATAAGACAGGTTTTGTTAGCGACTACAGAGGTGAACATATATAAACAGGCTGTGCATTAATTCCACAGTAAAAACTACTAATGTAATTTAGATGGAACCTCTTTTGTTTTTGGCCTTCTACTAAGCATGGAGACTAGCTCTGCTAGTACTACTTATAGGCTTAGACTCTTTAAAATATTAATTATATACAATAGAGATGAGTGAATCTGTTGTCACTGAACAATTTGCAAAATTCGCAAAAATGTGCAATACACACAAAAGTTTTTGGGCAACTTTTATGAAGCAATGTCGCCTTTCTTCTTTTGGGCTACCAATAAAACATGCAGCCGCCCCCCTCCCCCATCAGTGCCGATTTTCTACTTGCTTTCTGTGCGCCTGCAGTCCGGTACACAGGGTGCAATCTGTGGGGGGGGGATGCGTCCCTGGTCCACTCACACGCCCTGCTCCCCCAGTAGTTACGCCACTGCCCTCACCCTCTCTAGGGGGAAGCGGCACTGAGGTATAGCTAACACCTCCTTTTAACTACATCAAACCTGTAGCTAATTACTTAACTGCCTTTACCTGGGCAGCTACAAAATGCTTTTCTGAAGCAAGGAATGAAAGCCCACCCTGCTCTCTTCCATCCACTCCAGGGACCCATAATCCATTTTTTAATTTTAATAAAGCTGGTTCACAATTTATACAGCTTTACTAGCTGCAGCAACACAGTTTTCCCTGGATTTTTCATTTCACCAGACTAATTATATAGTGCCCTTTTTACACACATATCTTACAGTTGCTACACACATGCCCTACATTGTTAGCTGACCTCCTATCCATTGTGCTACAACTGTTTTTTCAATAGAAAAAAAGCTCCCATGTTGCCAAGCATGTCTGGGATTTTTGACCTTTATATTTATTAAGCTCTAACCAAAAAGTACATCTATAGATTTTATATTATTTACAAACACAGGCACAACTAATAAATCCAACCACAACAGATAATACACGGGTGCTGAAATCCCAATGGTTTATAATGTGGAAGGAGATGGGAGAATAATGTGACACTCACATTTTTCTTGTCTACAGCACGTCATTCTTGTGTACTGTGCACCTTTGTTGTCTCATCTCGTGGCAAATTTTTGTAGCCACTTCGCAAAACTTTTCATTGAACCATACATGGTAAAAAAATACTGTATACAATATTACTTATTAACTTGGCTAGTTTGTTGAAAGGCAAGATTATTTCCCATTAAACAGAAATTGTGGTGAAGACTCTTAAAGGGATACTGTCATGGGGAAATGTTTTGTTTCACAATGCATCAGTTAAAATTGCTGCTCCAGCAGACTTCTGCACTGAAATCAATTTCTTAAATCAATTTTTAAATCTGACATTTTGACAATTTCCGAGCTGCCCCAAGTCATGTGACTTGTGCTCTAATAAACTTCAGTCACTTTTTACTGCTGTACTGCAAGTTGGAATGATATCACCCCCCACCCCCCAGAAACCTAACAACAGAACAATGGGAAGGTAAACAGATAACAGCTCCCTAACACAAGATAACAGCTGCCTGGTAGATCTAAGAACAGCACTCAATAGTAAAAACCTATGTCCCACTGTGACTCCTTCAGTTACACTGGGAAGGAAAAACAACAGCCTACCAGAAAGCAGTTCCTCCTAAAGTACTGGCACAAGTCACATGACCGGGACAGCTGGGAAATTGACAATATGTCTTGTCCCATGTCAATCCCAAATCTGCTTGCTCTTCTGAGAAATGGATTTCTGTGCAGAAGTCTGCTGGAGCAGCACTATTAACTGATGTTAAAAAAACATGTTTTCCCATGACAATATCCCTTTAAGAGTAACCTGACAAGCTAACCCTTAAATAAGAAGGAAAGCTACCAAAGCAGTTTATTGCCAATTTATTCTGCAGAATGCTTTAGCATACCTGAGTAAACCCCTGTAGATGCTCTCTATTTGTTAAGAATAGCGGCTGCCATATTAGCTTGGTGTGACATCAGTTCCTGCCTCTTCCTCTTCCAGTCTCTTCCTGCTCACTCATAACCCTGGGCTCAGATTACAACAAGGAGAGGAGGAGGGAATGGCAAAAAGGAGGGAGCGAGGAGCAAACTGAGCATGCTCAAGCCCTAGCCCTGGAGGCTTATGCTGAAAACAGGAAGTCTGATACAGAAACCCATGTGCACACAATGGCACAATGGAAGGAAAGGAAATATAACTCAGAACAGCATTACTTTGAGGTTTTACTGGTATATAGACCTTTCTGACAAAACATACTTAATGTTAGCCTTTCCATCTCCTTTAAGAGTCTCCTATTAAATAATTTAAGCATGAAGTAAACACCATAGTCTTCAGCTATTATTTAAAAGTAGAAAACCTATACTTTAAAGCACACAATTCATAAGGAATCACAGATACTGTTTCTGACATAAAACATTTGGCAATGGAATTACTTCTTAGTTCCCAATCAATAACCATTTTCATTGGTCAGTGGGACCTGTATTCCAATGTTTGGTCAGCTTTAATTCACCACCTGAAAAATGTCAGGGTTAAAACCTTGGGCGTACAGTAATTATGATTAGTACAACTGGTTCAGGCATGCTGATATCCAATCAGGGGACACATATATTCACTTTATAGCTTCATTGTTATCTACTGAAAAACAAATAGAACTGTAAAATGTGTTGAGATATTTTTGGTGGCTGTAGCTTTGTTTGCAAGGACTTCATCCCAAGGGCTTTAGTATTCCTGTCCAGCTGTAGAGATGTTGGCACCTATACTGTTTCATATCTTCAGAGTGTCTGCTCCTGTTTTTTCTTAATATGAATGCTCTAAATAACTCCACAGAACCACTGGAGATTTGCAGCAGGAGCTGTAAGGTGAAAGCAGATGGAAGTCGCAGGTCAGGCTTTTATGTAATCTGAGTGCTTGGTTTGCCAACTTAAGTAATGGAAAAAACTAATGCAGAAATCAGGCATCTGAATCTTTTTTGTGTTAGCCATGTAGTTTCTTCTGATAATTCTTTATATCTAGTTATTAGATTTATAATTAATATTATCGAGATAGGTGGGGTGTTGAGGAGGGATTTACATTCATGACGCAAGTTCATAGCAGAGCTACTGGGATGTAAAATGATTTATGGCCAAAACTAACAAGTAAAATTGTATTTTAAAATATTCATTGGTGTCTTAGAGTGAATTAACATCATGTATTGCAAATGCTAACTAAAGCCTGCCATAGAGTTGCATACTTGGTGCACCTCCCACCTTCTATCCTTCAAGATGTTCACGTCAGAAGTTCACCTACTATCCTTAAACATGTTTCAATGGTAGAACCTCTCACCTAGTATCATGTGAATCTGTTGAAGGATGGCTGACAAAAGCTAGTAGACCACACATTAAGATGGCAGTTTCTCTATGAAGCCCCCTCCTTTATCT
Organism: Xenopus borealis; assembly: GCA_024363595.1. Lineage (NCBI taxonomy): Eukaryota > Metazoa > Chordata > Amphibia > Anura > Pipidae > Xenopus > Xenopus borealis. The sequence goes on from CM044433.1 coordinate 34,506,744, forward strand.
TTTGCCTAATTATTCACCTCTAACATTGTATATATATACTTGCTTTAATTCAGGACCAAAACGTTGCAATCCTGAACACTTCAAAGAAGTTTTTAGAGGTGGCATCCCATGACAAGCTACGTAGCAAAAGGGTCTTCCTAGCAGAAATTCATTCCATCATAGATCTAGCTGCTAACTTCCAAATATCTAGAACTGCCTCTTCAGGCAAGCCAAAGCTCTAGAAATTCATTAGAAACAAGTGGTTCAGAGTAAATGGACTTTAGACAACAAATCTAGCTGTTGCATTAGCAAACCTTGAGTTTATTTTTTTATTCATGGGATCCGATAATGAACCTCTACCTCTACCGGAAGAGTAGTGTTGTGTGATAAACACACAGTAACTAGATATGTATTTTGGGAAGTTTATGCTAGCCTAAAGATAACTCTTCCTTCTAAGTGCAACCACCCACCCTTCAGCGACACCTGTAAAAGTCTCCTTCTTACAATGAATCTATTGTTGTTTTAAAACATGTTAGTAATAGTCCATTATTAATATTATTGTACGCACTCATACCGTCCATTTGTTCATATGTTTAACTTTGTTGAAAAAAATTGTCAGATATGAATTTTTGATCCTTTTCTATTATGTGGAAAAAGTATAGTTCTCACATGCCCATTGCTCTTGGAATGGCTTGCATCGCTTTTGGTTTTGTCTTAAGTGGTTATAGATAAATGATTTTCGGTATATAAATACATGTTTACAAGTGGGCAAGGTTCACCGGATAAAATTATCTAATTAAGCTGTGACTAACCTTCACACACAAGTCAGCCTCCTGAGTCTTTATTGGATGCCATGTATGAGTTCACTTCCTCGCAGTCTTGGTAGGATACATATTAAATATCTTCTTTGACATAGGTGACTTAGATTCTGCTTACTGATTTAGAGATAGGAAAAACTGCTCTTCTCGGGAACAGTGGCCGACAAAATGGTTCTTGTTTCCAGCAGCTAACATGGGATAAGTTCACTTGGGGAGCATCTGTGGAGTGGGTACTTTATCACAAAGGAAACTGTACCACTTACAGTATATATATTTCTCCAGCAGCGATTCCTCTGGAGAGGAAACAAGGGACGTTATGTTACCTGCTCTACCCAGGATCTATTTCAGGCATCAAAATTATCCTTCTGTCATTGCATTGTCCAGAACTCTTGCTAGCTTTAGATACAGTGACCCAGTTGTCTTTAATCTCTAATGAAGTGAGTATGGCTTTCAAACGAGTTTTAACATTGTCAGACTGTCTAAAGCTGGCCATAGATGTAAGGATTTTTTAAATCTTTTCATTATCGTAAAACCAAGCCCATCTTGAAACGATCGTTTAAATTTACGATTTGTCCATCAACTAAAAAGACCATTTCCAGTGATGTTGTCTAGTTGAAACCAGGAAAACTGCGAGGAGCTGCCTGTTTGGCTATGCAAACAATTGGACAATAGTCAGATAGATTTCACAGTGACCAGTGAAAATTTTCTAACCTGGCTGATCAAGACCAATGTCAGGCAAAAAATTGTTAGATGCTCGATCGTTCGATTCCCACTAACCTCAAGATAATTTGACGGATTGGTTGGATTGCACTGAAATTGGTTGTTCATCAAATAAAAATCTTTGCGTCTATGGGGGCCTTCATGTTTGACTGCGCTGAAGAGCCCTTTCAGGAGGAAACAGCCAGATTACTCTAAAAAAGATTTCTTTAATCTATTTCATGAGTATCCTTGTTCCCTGACCATTATATAGTTAACACTTGTCCCAAACCCACTGTTTTTTATAATACCAGATAGCTACAAATAGTGTTACTCTAGAGAAAGGAAGGAGCCTTCTGCATTTAGGTGGCTTGCTGTAATATATTCTTCATTTGAAATGAAGAATCATAGTATTACTTTATCAGTGCAAACTTTAACAGAGATTGCATATTTAGCAAATAGATTGCTTATTAAAGGGACTGGCTGAAGGCTGTTTTGTGATAAGGTGGTAGTGCAATGTGACCTTTATCCAGAGCGCTTGTTTCTGAAATGAGCTAACTCTTTATAAGTCTCCCTAAGTAACCGAGAGGCCAGTAAATCAGTCAAGATGATGTATTCTGCAAATGGGATATGCAAGTATTATGAACTGCATAAATGACAGTGTGATGCATTTCAGCCCATGAGACTTGGTTGTTATATGATTTGTAATATGAAAATAAATCCTAATTTCCCAGAGGTACACCGAAGCTAATGGCTATATTCTGCCTTGGGAAAAACATTTACAGTGAAAACGAAACTGCTATTTTCCAACAAATAATGGTGTACTGTATAAAGGGGTATTGGAACACTCTGCTCAATGAAAATATTTAGTTTGTGTACTGGCATGTCATTTATTGGTGTCAGCAAAATAAACAAAGGCTGCTACTGAAATGTGGACTACTGAGATAATATTATTGTGAGACTGCCTGGTGGTCCTGGGGACCTGTGGGGACGTGCCCATTCTGCTTTGACACTGCACTCGATGCTTCCGGGTTTATGATGTGCACCTGCGTTTAACGTCATTCCGCATTGGTGTGAATTGGCGCATGTCCCTTTTTCACGTTGTCTATTATCATAGTTCCTGGGTGCGCTTATTCTGTTCTTGATCCTTGATCTTTGTCTGTTCCTGACTGCTGCTACTTTGCTGCCTGTACCGACCTTTGCCTGTTTACTGACCACTCTGCGGATTCTGATTTTGTATTGTTGGTTCTGACCTCGGCCTGTGAACCTGACTATGCCTCTGTCTTCCAATCTTCTACTGTATTGCTGAATTGGACCCAGCCTGATCATTGACAATGCTTCTAGTTCCCCCCGTTCATCTACTATACGTCTGGTTGCCTAGCCAGTCCAGAACTCTCAGCTAAGTCCTCTCACATTAAGACCTGGTGGCATCTGAGTAGTTGAGGGCTCCTCCCAAACCCAAAGTTGGCTGCTATAGGCAGAAGAGTGAGCAGAGACCAGGTCCTTGGGGATAGTTCTGGGTTTGGGATACCTTACGTTAGAATTATATTCTATAAACCTGTAGCGTGTTGACCCATTTGGGGTTTTATCTGAACAGGGTTTCAGTAAACATGCATAATTGGCCAATGAGGCAGTGAAGTAAGCTCATGCTGCATTATATGGAACATTACATGGTATAGTAATGCCCTCCTGTTGTGTGTCCTCTTTAAATTAATTGCGGCAGTTCAGTATCCGTTTGCAAGGGGCAATATGCTGTAAAAAATTTCACCTAGGCATTTGTCTATAAATCAGAGCTTTCATACATCATGTTTTTCTAAGATATCAAGGACCCAATTGACTTCTTATTGAGATAAACAAATCAATATGTAGCATAATTTTAATATTTGGGGTTCTTTAGGTTTCAGGTATTGCACCTCTTACTCCAGGGAGCTTTGAACTGCAGTTCTTATGCAGAAAAATTCAAACATGATTGATCCTGCGGTTTACTTGCTTTAAACCTCCAATGATAGACATCTGTGTCTCAAGTATTGCATGCACAGCAAACCTTATGCATAAATAAATTATTCCTATACAGATGGGGCAAACTTAGACTTTTGATGGCTCAACATGATCCTACCAAGTCAGTCCATTTATAGAAAGAATGCCTAATTCACTTTGGGGGCGTTGGTAGTGACACAATTTTATGAACTACGACCGAATTACACCTCTAACTGTGTTGTCTAGGTCTTATTTGGAAAAAACTTGGCTTTGCCCGGGGAATTTTCTACAGAATCGTGCCCATCTTATCCAAGCCTCTCTTGTAAAGAATTTGGCCCAACTTTAACGCAATGTTCAAAGGCTTTGGGGGGATTTAGGCTGAACTTTACCTTGTGCCTGCCCTGCCAGTGACCTTACAGTGCCCAGCTTCCTCCTCTAGTTACAGCTTTTTATACCATAATACCTGCATTCCCCACCTCTCCATGACATCAGAGTGGGGCAGGTCAGGAGCTGGTCCATAAATTGGAAACAGCACTGGGTTAGGGTCTGGGGCACTTGCTGAAGGGCCAGGTTAGGGTCAGGTGTGGGTTGACAAAAAGTTCACATCACTATTGTGAATGTGCATTAATGGAAGTTTTACTGTATTGGATATGTTTACATCTAACTCAGATTAGGTGGTGGTTCCCTAGGCTGCTTAGCCATTAAATAGCAAAATGTTATGCACCCCAGTGAATTAGGCTTTCCTTGTCCTTTAAACAGATATTTGTATTCCGCATCTATGTGATGCGTTTCCTCCATCTATAAAGGTAGTAATGTTGAATTTGACACGGTTATTCTTCTAACTTTCCTTTTTAAACTTTCACACTTCAATGCTGGTTTTCTATGCTTTATCATTGTTCAAAAAAATGCCTTCCTTGTAGTTTTGCAACCTTGAGTAGATATTTCTACTGTTGGGATAAAGGGTACAGCAGCTATGGATTTGATGCGTGCTCACTCTGAGAATCAATCACTTTTATCTCTTGGCTGTTTGCCTAGACACCGGCTAGACCATTTACTTCTAGGAAGCAAGCAAAAGTGTCTGTCAAATGTAAAGCAAGTACAGTTATGATTGTTCTACCCTAAAGTCTTTGGAGAACAATAAAACTTCCTGGCAGGTCTTATAAATGAATTCTAATATTGAATAACTGGGAAATGTTACCGAGCCTGAGTCGTGGAACACAGATGGCACTGTCATTTTAAATTCTCTTCAGGCAGGTTGATCAGTGTTGTTTTTCTGAGATTCTTAGGTCTGCAATAACAAATATCACAGATCCTATATATGACTTTGTTCATCAACATTTTCCAAAAGTGCATTTCTGTTGTGTAAAAGAGTTTGAGTGTAGAGCAAGGGTTTACAATGTGGTCACCGCCTCCTCATCTGCAAACAACAATTTCAGTGCCATATGTTGAATTTCTTGTGTTTGTGTATTATGCAAACAGGAGTAAACAAAATAATGGATACACTTGAGTGCAAAATGTCCTTCATGCCTATATAGTACAGTACTACATCATAGTTACTATATTGTAATTAAAATTGTCCATTTTTTTTAGGTATGGGACCTGTTATCCAGAATACTGGGTTCCTGGGGTTTTCCAGATAAGGGCTCTTTCCATATTGGATCTCCATAATTTAAGTCTCATGTTATTAAACATTAAATGAACCCACTAGGCTTTTTTGCCTCCATTAAGGATTCATTATATCTTAGTTGGGATAAAGTGCAAGGTACTGTTTTAATATTACAGAGAAATAGGTAAAAAATTTAATTATTTAATGGAATCTTTTGAAGATGGCCTCCCTGTAATTTGGAGCTTTCTGGATAATGGATCTCGGGATGCCCAACCTTTTGAACACGGAAGCAACATTCAGAAGTAAAAGTAGTTGGGGAGCAATAAGAGCATGAATAACGTTCTTGAGTTGCCAAATAAGTGTTGTGATTAGCCATTTGCTAGCCGATATGTTAATTGTCAACCTACATTGAGGCTCTGTTTGGCAGTACACCTGGTTTTTATGCAACCAAAACTTGCCTCCAAGCCTGGAATTCAAAAATAAGCTCATACTTTGAGGCCACTGGGAGCAACATCCAAGGGGTTGGAGAGCAACATGTTGCTCACGAGCTACTGGTTGGGGATCACTGCTCTAGATGTTTTTTTTGTAGTTGCATGTACATACATTTTCATGCACTTGCGCTTTTGTAGCAAAATAATAAAAATATAATTTTATAAGAACATCAGCCCCATCCAGTGGCTCAAGAGCAACACTATTTTAGGGCCTCCACAAACTTTGGCAGTCTTACAGATACAACTTAGGGTTCAGACACGTGCTAACACAAATAAATGTTTGCAATTTAGCCTTTGAGAAACTTTGCCCCTCATGCGACAGTACAATAGCGATTGTGAATTTTAGAGAAAAGAAAAATTTATGTATGCTCCAAAAATTTACACAACCATCAAGCAGGTGCAATTAAGATTTGCAATGCAATAAAAGCCCAATGAAGAATATTACATTGTGACATGCAAATTTTTAATCTTAAAACTACATTGAAGATTTTGATCAGATTTTTTTTTGGGTCAGACTAAGGGAGTTATCTATCAAAGTCTGAATGTCAGACTTTTTTTATACCTCGAATGAATTCGACTGAACTTGCAACTTGAATGGTATCTTATTTCACAAAAAACTTGAATGGAAAAAAAAACCTGATTCTGCGAGGTCAAGGTGGGAGACATGAAAACACAGATTAATCGAGTTTTCAGCAGGAAAAACTTGACTTATGGTAATTATTCCAGTTTTCTGGCACAACCCTCCGAAAAATCTTGAACATCATTGAGGCTATTAAAATCTTCAAATGGTTCAAGTGACCTTGACAGATTTTTGTATTTTTGGATTTAAGCTATTTCTAGGGTCGGGGTATACTGTACTAAATCTCAAAAATGCAAAGTTTTTTAACTCAAAAATGGGAGTTTTGACCAAAACAAATCAACTTGAAAACTCAAATGTTTGTGGAAAACAACTCGAACCTTAATAAACAACCCCCCAAATATGATCTTACCATCCAACAGCACAAGATTTGTAGAATGCCGCTAAATCTGACCCCCCCCCATAGCTAGAATGTAAAAGTGGATCAGATATAGTGGATTATGTAGTTTCAATGGGAAAAAAAGCAGACACCATCATCGTCTGTCATCCGGCAGTTGTGTCGCGTTGGATGGAAAACTTTCCATGTAGTTTAAACATCAGATTTTTGTAGAAGTCCCATTAAATGTTGACCCATGCGACTAGATCCGACATGTAAGATGTATTTTGTGGATCCAACACATCAAGTGGAGTTCAGCCCTTACTTTTTATTTAGCTAAATACATTTTCCTACTTTCTTTTTAAAGATATATTTATTACTGATACTATATGTATAATACAGTATATGTTAACTCTTTCAGCTGATTAGGGGTCTGCTATATGAGGGCAATACTCTGGCCTGAACTAATGACTACTGGTGATGCAGATCAAAACTATGCAAGTGACGTTAAATTCAAAACAGTTTACAAGAAAACAATCCTTGTCTTCAGGGGTTATTTATTGAAGGTTGAGTTGTGATTTCCATGAAAAATTTCAAGGTACTTTTGAATAAAAAAATTGAGATGTTTTATACCCCGATCCTGGAAATATCAGAAATCACTAGGGATGCCCCGAATCCAGGATTTGGTTCAGGATTCATTCTTTTCCAGCAGGATTCAGATTCAACTGAATCCTTGGCTGAACGAATACTAATTTGCATATGCAAATTAGGGGCAGGAAGGGAAATCACGTAACTTTTTGTCACAAAACAAGGAAGTAAAAATGTTTTATCCACTTTTTACCTACAAATTAGAATTAGAATCGGCCAAATCTTTCATGAAGGATTCGGGAATTTGTCCGAATCCCAAATGGTGGAATCTGTGAATCCCTATAAAATGCAATCTAAAACCTGTTGAGGTCTTACAGAAGTGGTCCTTGAACCATTTGAAGGTGTTAATAACTGTAATAGCCTGACTGGAATTGAACCAGGGACCTGGTGTTTCTGGGTTGTTTAACTTACCATTGCTCTATGTGAGCAGACAAGTTTTCCCCTGGTTCACTCCCATTGCTATACGTGTAACTGCAAATAGGCAGGGCTTTGTTTAGCTGTTATCTATCAGACCCATTTGATCAGCACAAGCCATTAGACTGCCTATAAAGACCCCTGCCCTGCACTGAATCATTGCCCAATATAGGTTCTGCTGTTGTGAGTTCCTGGGTGTGATTCTACTTTGATTCTAGTGTTTGACCTTCTTGCCTGTCCCTTGACTACGCTTCTTGTCCTCCGTTCCTGTACCACGTGTTTTCAGGTTTTTTACCCTGAGCTCACTAATTTGAGATTTCTCTTAATTTAAAAAAAACGTGAGTTGTGTTGTTATTTATTTGATTGATAAATAACAATGTTAGTGAGCCTTAAGAGCTCCAAAAATGGATGTTATAAATAAATCTATATTGTGTCCAGTGCTAAATCACCACAGGGCATTGTCCTGCCCTGCTATGTATGCAAATAATTTTGACTAGTGGGAGAAAATAATGTGTTAAAGATTTTCTTTTTTTTTTTTGCATCAGCATGGTGATTATCGATGTGCACCCGACCCTAACCTGCCCTCTCCTAATCTGCACCCAGCCCACTCCTGCCCCTCTATATATAGACCCACACCTCACCCACCCCGCAGTGACATAACAAAAGGGGCAGTGTGGGCAAAAGTCTATAAATTTTGGCACCGAAAGTGCTAGGTCATGGGTGGGGAGAACAGGAGAAGAGTTCGACCTGGACCTGTCCCCGACCTGAAGATTTGGTGCAGGAATCAGCCCAAACCCGCCCGACCTGTGGAGTTTCGGGGTGTCCTGCACATCACTAATGGTGATATATTCACAAATCATACAAAGCCAAAGCCACAGAATAAACTGTTTTTTTTTTTTTCTAATGCATAGTAGCAGGAAACCATATGGGTTTATTCTGAGAAGGGATAATTCTTGGTACGTTTTTTTTTTTATAAGGGATCTTTCCAATACCTTAAAGTGGACCTGTCACCTAGACTTAAAAAGCTGTATCATAAAAGTCTTTTTCAAATTTTTAATTATTAAAAAAAATATTTAAGCATTCTTAGCTGTTGTAAATTCATTTAAATATTACAGCTGTCAGTCAAATATTGCTCTCCTCACATTCCCCCTGTTCTCTCCACCGTGTAATTGTGTAATCAGTGCATGGGGATGGACATCAGGGCCCCCATTCTGGTACGCAAACAAGATTTTGAGATTGCAAGGCTTGCCTTAATAATGGTGTTTACAAAATGGCTCCTGCCTGCTTGCTGTAATTATGAATTCCCTGATGGAAGGAAACAAGAGTCAAATAATTTTTACAGTGTAATTAAAGATAATTTTGCTTGATAAAATAGGATTTGGGAATAATTTGTTCGGTGACGGGTCCCCTCTAAGTTTACCTAAATTCTTTTATACATCACATTAGCGCAATAGGAATATTTTGCCACCGGTGCAGATTCATGCAGCTTACTTGAGATCAAGTACAAGGTTTTATTAATAGGGTAAGGCCAGAAGGGAAGATTCGAGGAGATTTGTCACCTGGTGACTTATCACCTCTTCTTTGGGACGACAAATCTCCCCAAACCGCTTTCCCCTGCCTTCCAGTGTCTTTAATGAATAATCGCCTGCGCCTATTCACACGCGGCGCTGGCTTTTCCGAAGTCACTCGAAGTTTCCTCCTTAGGCAATTTTGAGTGATTTCGGGAAAGCGCAGCACCACGTGTGAATAGGTGCAGGCGATTATTCCTTAAAGATGCTGGAAGGCAGGGGGAAGTGGTTCGGGGAATCTTCCAGTCTGGCCTGAGCCTTACAGGGACAAAGTAACTATGTATATTTTTTAAATTAGAATTATATGCTTAATAAGGACATATTGTCTTATGGCTTTTACATAATTTAGATCTTTCTGGATAACTGACTTCCTGATACAGAATTACATACCTGTACTTTACCTTATATACCCATAACACCAGATCACCTTGAACCTTTACTGAACATAATGGAACACGGAGTACATTCTCTTTCTTTGCCTGACAAATGTGATGGAGGGCATGATATCACTTCTCCTTCTAGGCAGGTGACCTCTCTTCTTGTAGAAATGACAGAGTGATACATTGATACATTTAGCAATGCAGGAGTATTTTTCAAAAAGACATGTCTCCTTTGCAGTTGCTTTCAGAAGACATCTCAGTCTATTTTTTGAAAGGGATATTTTTTCTTATATTTTACCAGTTATGATTTTTTACAAGGCCTTTATGGAATGTGATTAATGCATAGATACCACAACGTTATTTGACCACAGCCCAACAAGTAATATGACTACTCATCCAAACACAATTAGCTAGGAATATCTTATCTCCGAAACAAACCACATTTGCAGGGCTTATCATTCCTGTAAAAGATTTATTGTGCAGTCCAGCATTTCTCCTGGATCCTCAGCTTTTTTTTCAAACAAATTTGGACCATATATTTCTGTTTGTGTCCTTCTGATAAGCACTTGAATACATGTAGAGGTGTTATCAACAGTTATCGTCCAATATTGCTGTATCTTTATAACATTTTATTGTGAATTATACATGAGCATGTGACCAGAGCATATTGAATTGGTATGTCTGACAGCCTTTGTGGTGCTTCTTTCCACTAAAAGTAAATTTTTGTCATGTCTCATTAATTCTTTTGCTTATGTCATGGCATTCATGCTAATCCTTTTCACACTTGCTCGCAGCAGTGTATCCTTGTTCCGACGGCATAGGACAAAGCCATTTTCTCTGTATTAAAATGTTCTAATGATTTATAGTGTTGACAGAGTGCCTTATAAATTGTTTAATGGAATAGCCTTGTTAATGAAAGAAAAACATGGCTTCTTTCCAATCAATTATACTCTTATAAGTATGTTGATGCTCATAGGATTGCAAAGCCTAACAGATTTTATCCAAAGTATTAAACACTCTATATGACAAGTTACAGCGGCTCATTATTCCATTATTTGTTTCCACAAATCAGTACTTCATTTATGGCCAAAATTAATATTCCTGAAAGAATAGAACACATTAACATTATTAAAAGTTTTGTTGATATCAAAGAGTCGAGAGTGCGGTGTTGACTGGGGGAGAGTTGCTGCAATAATATCTGAATCAGTTGGTGAGTGCCGTAAAGACTGTAATACAGGTGTGGGATCTGTTACCCAGAAACCAATTATCCAGAAAGATCTGAATTACGGGAAGGTCATCACCCATAGACTTCATTATAAGCCAATAATTCAAAATTTTTAAAATGATTTCCTTGTACTGGATCCAAACTAAGACATAATTAATCCTTATTGGAGACAAAACAGTCCTACTGAGTTTATTTAATAGATTTAAGCTATGGAGATCCAAATTATGGAAAGATATCTTATTCGGGAAAACCCCAGGTCCCGAGACATACAGACCATACTCTATGTAAAACACTGCCTTATTTAATTACATCATTTTCATAAAAATATAATGGTCTAGTAGCATGTGTCATTAACCTCCGTAACCTTCCTTGCCTTTATATGTGCAAGTCTTTCCCTCTCCCTTGTCAGGCCGTTTAAATGCTCATGGTCACAAAATGCTATTCATTTGTACTGTCGGTACAAGAGTCAACTCCTGAAGATAAACTCCATTTATAAGCTCTAAACAGTAATTATGTGGTTATTTTTTAATGGCTTTAGAAGGCTGAGGCATCTGGAAGCTAAACTAAAGAGACTTCTCCCAGGTAGAGGGAAAAATGTTAAATTTGATTAACAAAAGGACACATCAATTATGTTTGGACACGATTAATTCTGCACATGGACTTTGTCAGTGTCAGTTATTTGCCTGCCTTTTGTTGCTTTAGCCCATGGTACCTCTATAGGAATGGAGTTATTTGATGCTACTTTTTATCTGAGAGTAAAGCATTTAAAACTTAAATAAGTGCACCAGTACAATTATTACATACAATTGCTCCTAGCTTGTGCAGATGGAATATCAGAAAAATAAAGCCCCACAGGGACGAAAAAAAAGTAAAAACGTATCAAATAACAATTAAAAAATAAATAAAAACCCACGTTCTATTCATTTCTATGGGATTTTTGGAAGAGTATTTATCAAATGGTGAGTTCCAACTCTCACCCATTGATGTATGTATGTATGTTTTTATTTGTATAGTGCTCATTGAGGGCATAGCACTGCACAGCAAAACAATAAATAAGTAGTAACAAACAAGGGGTCATTGACATAAAAAGTCAAAGATAATGTTAAAAAGATTTTTTTACTTTCATATAGAATATAACAAAAAAATATACATCAAAACAATTGGTATATAGTATACAGATGCAGCAGCACAAATATATACATACCACCAAGTTACAAGATCAAGGCAAAAAGGGACAAACCACAGGTAGCAGATACACTTGTCAATGATGAGAATACCCCAACGTTTCGGCACTATAGCCTTTATCAAGGGGAATTCCCTCATCATCATCATTTATTTATATAGTGCCGACAAGTTACGTACTGCTTTACCTTAGTTTATAACAAACATGGAATACATGGTGAATAACAAACAAGAGTTTATAGGGAAGAATAGGATTAGAGGGGCCTACATGCTGGAGTTAACAAACTGAATGTTACGGTACAATTGAGACATTAGGAATTTAGAAACAATTTTGAGATTTATAGTACAGCAATGATTGATTAATTAAGGTACATTGAATAAGCTTCTTTAAACAGGTGGGTCTTTAAGGAGTGTTTGAAAGTTTGGAAAGAAGGAGAAAGTCTGACAGCTCAAGGCAGAGAGTTCCAGAGAAAAGCAGAAGCCCGAGAGAAGTCTTGAAGACGAGAAGGGGCAGAAGTGATGAGAGGAGAACCGAGGCAAAGGTTGTGTGAAGGAGTGTATTTGGAGATCAGTGCTGAAATATAGGGATGGGCTGCACTTGAATTTAAGTATAATTAGTTTGAATTTGATTCTAGAGGAGATTGGGAGCCAGTGAAGGGACATGCATATGGGAGCAGCTGATGTTGAGCGGTGAGATAGATGAATGAGTCTAGCAGCAGCATTTAGAACAGATTGTAGTTGTGAAAGGCGACTTGTTGGAATACCTGCAAGGAGTAGGTCGCAGTAATCTTGACTGGAGATGATGAGAGACTGAATTGTGTTTTGGTCACTGATTTGGAGTCTGAACTGAGACAAGATTTTGCAAGATTTCGTTTGGATGTGTGGTGGAAAAGATACATGCAAGTCTAAGAAAACTCCTAGCCTGTGTGTTGGAATGAAAGGTGGCGTTTATGGTACCAAAGTTTAGTTCTCCTTTTATAGATCTTTTTCCTAGCAATATTGTAGTAAGAGAACGTAAGAGAAGAGGACCCGTGTCTCGTCCACTGCTCTACTGTGCTTTTTTATAAGCCGGTACAACAAGCAGGGCAGTTTTGGGGGTCACAAGTGCTGTTGTTCAGGAGGAGGGATGGAGGTCTCTGGAGGGGGGAATTATTTTAACCAAGCTTGCTTATCCTTTAACCTTCCCCATTCACATAACTATCACATAACCTAGTAGACAATTAAAACTGATTCTTATTCCTGCTGCTGCAGCTGGTCAGTTTTAGTTTTAACAGATACATTTAAAAGGACAAATATTTCCAAGACAAAAGAGTCTAAACCTAGTACTGACCCTGGTGATTGAGACAGTTGGCCTTTGTATTACATTAATGCAAAACCAGAACACGCTGTTTCCAATGGAGTGACTGTAAGACTTGTGAATAACACACAAAATAAAAAAAAAAACAAAGCCTTTCTCTGATCTCTTGTGACAAACGGGCAGATGCTGTAAATTCACTCGCACTTCTGTTCCAATTTAATGGATGTTTGACGGGAGGTGAGAGACATCTTTTATCAGATCACTAAGCAAGATGTACTGAAATGCAAGACATGAACTGACCTTTCCCCACCAATTCCCCAGTGAGATAATTACTGACTCTCCCCAAACACTATTATATTAGCACTTATTTAAACAAAACATGACAGAGGGCACATCTGAAGTTTATTTTTAGCTTTCTTACCACAGGGCTTTTTTTACTTATTCCCAGTACGTATGTTTATTAACTTTAATCAGTAATTCTGTTTTGTAATCAAATTGCAGACACCTCCGTACAATTAAGCATTATGGCATGCCATTACTGTTTATCTGATCTGTTTGTTATTATTGTGTGTGTTAAAGGGATGTCACATGAATGAATTTTTTTCCACAACCACCGCGCACTTCTTATTGGATAAGAGATCTGGACTGAAGTTACATTTTTGAATAAAATGGTAAAAAAATCAGAAAAAGCTAATTAGTTTTAATGTTAAATATTTTAACTAAGTACAATTGACAAGGTCAAAAACCTGAACCAAGGAGTTTCAACTAGCAAAAAAAAAAGCATTTTTGAAGATGGTCTGTATCTGTATTGTGTCAAAGGGCAGCAGAGAAACTTTAAGGTTCACAAGAAATGTTTTGCGATTAAGCAAAGAGTTAATGTATTCAGAATGAATTTCTACTTCACCTTAAGGGTGTTATTTATTAAAATCCTGTTTTTAAAGTTAAAAAAGTCTGACCAAAATAAAATCCATGATTTTACCTTATCATAGAGAAAAAATTTTTTACAGAAAAGGTGGCAACCCTATTAGCCATTGATTTCTACAGGAACCGGACAGCTTGGAGATGGATTTTCTGACTTTTAGTAGCCTCAGGATATAATAAATTACAAAAAATGCTAGGATTTTTCCCACTAGAAATTTGATTTTTATATTAAGAAAACTCAAATTGTTTGAGTTTTTGGCATTTTGACTTTAATAAAATAACCCCCTAATAGTCCAATAAAGTAGGGTGGGAGAATAAAATGTATTAGTGGGCTGCGGGTCTTTAGCAGTCATATTTAAGAATTTTGGTGACTATGCATTTAATCATTTCATTCCCAATGCTTCTGATAATTCCATTCCCAGTGCTTCATAGGGTAATAAATATAACAAGTTCCTTATGATATAAAATAGAACACTATCCTTACGTTACACAGGTCCGACCCAATATACTCTCACCATGACACCTGGGTATTAAATATGCAAAATGTATCTGCTGTAGCCTACCACAACCACAAAATGTTTCTGCTACAGACCTCCAAAAAGTAGAGAGAGTGGCGCACTTCTTCTCTTCCTCCTCCCCTACTTTTTGGAGGTCTCACTGCATTCAACACTTTTTGATGGCAGATGAGTATTTTTTAACGATGTTTGTTTTTTTTTATTTACTTGTTCATACCTATTAGATGTGCTGTGTGATTGTGATAGTCTATAGCAGATACAGTTTGCATATTTAGCACCTGGGTGGCAGACTTAATTATAAAGATTTCCCTTGTATATAATGCTGCTAAAATTGCAAACTGGAGAACTGCTAGATAAAGGCTAAACAGCTAAAAAAACACAAAAAAAAAAAAATTAAACCAATTGTAATATCGCTCTCTACATACAAATGTAAAAACTCCTTTAACACCTTCCTTGACCTGGTGTTAAATAAAGGGATCCATTTAACTGTTGCTCACCTGTACATGTAAGTGCCATTTGTCTCATATCCAGTTGATAGGCACGCAGGTCTATGCTCCTACACTGCACCCATTTGTGTGTAGCTTTAATATCTTTCATAACCTGTATATATATATAATAAATGGCCCCATTTTTACACTGCCCCACCCTTCTGTGTTTAGCAGGATGGCTGAGATTTTTGTTTTTCAAATAGATAACTTGAATTTATTCAGTTTTTTCACCGTTTCCCAAGCCTTTGTGTCATCTTGTTATAGATTGCATCTCTCCTCCTATCTTGACAGAATTACTACAATGGAGCAACGGTATGAACAAAGCTCCATAAGCCATTCCAAGATAAATGGATTTTGCTCATATTAGTTTATTAATGCCTACAGTAAACAGATGTTTATCTTCTATTAAATTAAACGTTGGCGCCATATAAGGGTATGAAAATGAGACCTTTTTCTGAAACCTTTTCGTTTTTTAAAAATTGCTTTCAACTGACATGAAATACATCATGTTGCCTTTAAGCATGACCTGTCATACTGTACATTGTGTGTATCAGTATTTCCAGCGTTCCCAGAATTCGGTTTAATCTGTATGACTACTGGCAGACACAACCTGCAGCTGCTTTGAGTAATGGCAGTCAAAACTGTGATACCATAGGGAAGTCTTTCATAAAAACAGTTGCAAATCGCGTTCCACTTTTAGTAGCAAATGGTCTTGCAGTGATCCTTTTTTCACCCACCCGAGCCAAGTTAGTTACAAATGAACCAGAATACAGATCTTGACTAGAGTGTAGGTCATTTGGTAGGGATCACATTCCCTTCCCTTCTATGGAGGGTCGGACTGGGAGTAAAAAGTAGCTCTTGGTGGTTAGGACCCCAGCTCCCCCAGTCAAAAAAAAACATTGGCGGCCAGCTCCCCTATGTTAAAAAAAGCATTGGTGGCCAACCCCCGAAATTAAAAACCATTGGTGCCCAGGGTGCCCATATTAAAGTAAAAAAAAAAAAAGGCCATTGGTGTTCAGTGGAAACTTACCTTTGGCAAGTGGTCTTCAAATGTTGTGTTGTTTATATATACCATATGGCCTACAATATTCACAAGGACTGAATGCCCGACATTTGCTACCTCTCTAAAAAATATATTCACTAGATATTGGAACAGTGGGGCGGGATTTGCTTCCATTAAACCACAAGAGCATGAGGGAGGATGGACACTTATGTTGGTTGATCAAACCTGGCACATAGTTGACTATCTTATTCATCCTCCCTTTATTCAAATAAGATGCAGTCAGGACTGCTCTGCAAAGGTCTTGATCTATGCATGGGTGCTTAAATTACAAAAAAAAAGAACTCAGACCAATATTCCTTTTCCATCTAACTTTACAGTCAGCATTATAAATTCAGATAGGTAGTATTCTCCTAGTTTCAACCAAACCCAGGCTGTCCTGTCAGATTTCTAAATTTGAAGTAAAAATCATCACTCAAGAAAACCAATAGCTTTTCTCCAGCAATGAGAATAAGTCTCTGTTAATCTTTTTTTTTTTAAACATCTGCCAAAACGTCTTCAAGTAAATCTATTCCACACTGTCGGGCCTTGTAGAATCTAGATTCATATTTTAGCTACTGTCCATATTTCTGATACTTTATCTCCTTGGGTTACAAGTGACCATATAAATATAGATCACTGTCAAAAAAGAAGTAGAGCAATCAGATGAACGCAACATCAGCCACAACAATGGAAGATCATGCCTCCCAATCTCATCACTGCAAAGGCCAGATGTCATGTACAAGTCAGACTCTTTGCACTAGTTTTAGTGGTGCATTTATATAAAATACTTTTAATTTATTTTGGCCCCTTTCCCCTCAGTGAACCATTATTGGAATTTCAAATGCAAATTGTTTGTAAGTCATATGGTGGTTTGAAGAGCTGTGGAATAAAAGATTCTTTGAGACATTTAAAAGCTTTATGAATTAATTATACTTGGTCATGACAAAAAATAGCTGATTTTGCAGTACTTTCAGCATCTCCATGTTATGAACTGTTCTTATTGAATGCCCTTCTAACTATTCTTTCCAATAATTACAATGTGTTTACTACATTTTGTGACTGGAAAAGCATGTTAGAGTTACTCTTCATTGCACAGTGTAATGATGGCTTTAGACTGCCTGATGTTGTTTGAAGGAGAAGGAAAGGTAAATAACTTTGGAGGGTGCCAAAAGTTAGTGATTGTATTTAATTACTTGGTACCCTTCAGCTAAGCACCATGGAGTGATCCTCTTCATCAGCTTCTTCTCTCTTTTATACCATGTGCAGTAAAGTAAAAAAGCAGGCTTTTTAGTCTACTGGGCATACAGGCCCACACACGCTTGGACTGTCAATCTGTGTATTCTGGAAAACCAGAAGGTTCAGAAGCCAGAGGTGGTGCTCCATGATGCCATAACAGTCCCTTTTTAGTGGGCTGGTGGGGGTATTTAGGCCTCTGTGTGCTTGGAATGCTAGGAACAATTTTCACTCCTAATCCAGACCTGCTCTCACAAAGAATGAATACAACAGGAAGAGGATCCCTTTGTGGTGCTCCTTGAGAAGAACCCCAGGGCCCCCAGGCCAATGCAGTTTTCTACAAGAGCACAGACCCAGGTTAACTGTTAACTGGTAAGTGAATACAATCACTGAAGGGTGCCTACATTTTGGCACCTCCTAGTGATTTCATCTTTCCTTCTCTTTTAAACTTATGGATACATGACATGTCACAAAATAGAAACAGCTATATGTGCCCCAAATTTATTTCTTATTTTAATATTTATATTTTGTGACTGGATTTGAACCTGAAAGCAATGCTTTTAGTTGAATGAATTATCATTCTTAAGTTTTCATGGTAAGCTTAAGGTGTCCATACATGATTAGATCCGCTCGTTTGGTGAGGTTGCCATTTGAGCCGACCTTAACTCAATATGCCCGCTAACGGGTGGGCAATATTGGGTTAATCCAAATGGTCGGCCCTGGGGCTGAACAATCACATTACCATGCTGCGAATGGGCACAGGCAGGACCGCACTCACTAGCCAATGTGGTCCTGGATAGAACAAAAAATCAGACTTACCCAATCAATATCTTTCCCATCTTTGCCCTGATATTGATCAGGGTGAGCTGTAGGGAGCCCCCAAACATGGGCAGATAAGATGCCAAATCGGTCTAAAAGACCAATATGGGCAGCTTTAATCTCCCTGTGTATGGTCACCTTTAGCCTTCTCAGGTTTCTTGTTGTAGGTCAAGTCTACTTGTTCATGGGTGTTTTGATTCCTGAATCCTTCTGCTACTTTGTGATTCATGTTCTGCCTCAGTCCTTTCCTCTGAATTTTCTGTACAGTATATTGATCTTGGTCTGTTCCTGGTTACGAGCTTGCCTTATGATTAAATGGTTGTTTAACTGCTTTTGACTTGGCCCATCTGACTTCATTTAATTCTTATTGGCTCCTTGTTCCAGGGGACATCTCTTGATTATCTTGTTGTATGATCTGGTGGCACCTGAATAGCTGAGGGCCAGAACCAAAGCTAAAAGTGGCTGTTATAGTTAGAAGAGCACAGCTAGAATACAGATACCCCATGGAATTTGGCATCAGATGTATCTGCAATGCATGCTTTTGCAATTTAGAAAGTGTAACTTAAAGGAAAAGTAAATGTTTTTCTTTTTCTTTCTGTAAATTTGCTCTAAACAGCCCCCCAGATTAATGTACCTTAGTCCCTGCTGCAAGTCTGCTCTGGTTTCTGTGTTATCAGCAGCTTGTTTCACCTTCTTCCTGGTGCAGAGTGAAGCCCAGCCCCTTAGTTTACTGAGCAGTCCATTTGCTGCTGTTCCACAATAGAGAGGAAGAGGGAGCCAGTGTTTCATTAGTAAGCTAGTTTCCCCAAGCAAAAGCTGCTACACACACTGCTCTCTGCTATGTCATAGTATGCAAATGATCTCCTGGACTAGTCCAAGATATAAGGTCAGCTCAGAAAGCTAAGGGGCTGGGCTTCACTCTGCACCAGGAAGAAGGGGAAACAAGCTGCTGATAACACAGAAACCAGAGCAGACTTGCAGCAGGGACTAAGGTACATTAATTTGAGGGGCTGTTTAGAGCAAATTTTGAGATAGAAAAAAAAAACATTTACTTGTTCTTTAAGAGTTTAAGAAATACCTGGGTCTTCGAGTCTTCCTGGAAATGTTTTTTCCTTTGAATTATTTACCAATGCACTACAAGGTTTAATTCATGTACCTGGGAACTTGTGAAAATCCTCTTTTGTGAATATTCCAAGTACTTTATAGAGTCCCTTTTTTGACAGTCGAGCCATGAACATTTTGTCAATAGAACAATCAACCTGTATCATAAAAAACCTGGGCAGAACTACAGATAATATGTTATACCAAAGGCAAATCTAAAGTATGGTGGTTCAGCTTCAAGTCAACTTTTGGTATATTGTAGAAGGGCCAATTCTAAGAAACTTTTCAATTGGTCTTCATTATTTATTTTTCATAGTTTTTTAATGATTTGCAATTTTCTTATATTTCTTTGCAGCTATCAAATGGGGGTCACTGACACCATCTAAAAACAAATGCTCTGTAAGGCTACAAATGTATTGTTATTGCCACTTTTTATTACGTATCGTTCTATTCAGTCCATCTCCTATTCATATTCCAGTCTCTTATTCAAATCAATGCAGGGTTGCTAGGGTAATTTGTACCATAGAAACCAAATTGCTGACACTGCAAAATAGAGAGCTGCTGAATAAAAAGCTAAATAGCTATAAAACCACAAACAATAAAAAGTGAAAACCAATTGCAAATTGTCTCAGAATATCACTCTCTACATTATACTAAAAGTTAACTCAAAGGCGAACAACCCCTTTAAGCTTCTCCTAAATTAAGGAAAGAGTAGGATCCATCAAGATTTTAACATTGGCAAGTTGAAACCAGGACTATAAAGTAGAGTAGTAGACTTCAATGTGACCTAATACAGAGTTGGATCAGTCAAGATTTCCACAAGTATAGGATTATGGAATTGTGAAGCAGACCTTCTTGCAAACAAATTTATTTTATTGCATTTGACTAGCAACCCTCATTATTTTGGGGCTCTTATAGCAAGTTATTGATGAAAGAGCATCGTGGATGCCTTAGTCTCATATGTGGATGAGTAAAGCCAAGCCAAATGCTCATTAAAGTGCAACCAGACCCCAAACATCCATGTTTTCTTATGCAATATCACAAAAATAGGATTTTGTCTAATATAAACCCTGATTAAAATGTTGTCTATAATATATAAGACGTGAAAAGAAAGATTACAGTTTTTCTTTACAATTCCATCTTCTTAAAGGCTCGGCTGGATTTCATTTATTCAGCTTTAAATATACTGTACAATTTAAATGATGGCATATTCAGGAAAACAAAAGTGATGGCTTATAGTTGTAGCCAGCAACCAGCTCTCCTCCTTGAAAATAAATGAAGGTTCTATAAACTGCTTTACCCCTTTCAGTGTTCATTTAAAATAATATTGAATTATTAATGAAATATTCTGATGGGTATGAATGTGATGCTCTGAATTTATATGACAGTTTATTTCCATGCCAGTTAGCAGGAGTTAGTACACTGTAATTAATTTCTCATTTATTAAAAAAAATAACACTTCTTAGATAAGATTTTATTTAATGATGCCAATATCTTGATAATTAGTTATATGCAAAAAGGGCAACATTTCCATCCACTTAATTTTGCTGCACAGAAGAAGAGCTTCCATCTGCGAATGAAGGGTTTTCTTAATTAAATTGCCAACATTTGTTATGCTGTGTTTCAGCTGTTATAAACATTATATAGAATGAATAGTTGTTACTCATTGGAAAACAGTGTTTTCAGTTGTTGCATAACAGGTTTTCTACTTTTTAATGGCATTAGTACCCCAGCCCTTAACTCTCTTACTGCTAGCATTTTATTTTAAAGGATGTCAAATGTTCCAGTCCAGATGCCAGCCTTATGGGCACAGTCACCCTTGAAACTATTGCTTTCTGCATTTTTTAAAGTGTTTGCCATGCTTGTTGTATCACGCTTCCCAGTAGGTCTTTACTCTCAGGAATGGAGACTAATGCTTGCTACAACAAAAATTGGTTTCACTCAATTTTTATTGCATTTATTGTTAATCATTGTTAATCTGTGTTCTTATGGGTACAGACCTATGAGACGCAACAAATTAGTGAAGTCATGCATTGCCATGCTTAAACTACACCAAATGGCAAATGCTTTTAAAAAATAAGCTGTGTGCTTTTTATAGGCACTGATGGAGCCTGGTCTGGTGAATTACAGGAATAAAAATATTATGTCGGTGTGGATTGGATAGATACAGCCTGATCTATACTGTGTTCTTTGTTGCTGTTTGAAAATAAATTTCCCTAATCAGAATGCACCAATAAAATTAAAGAATGCAATGTTTATTTTAAAGGACAAGGAAACTCCCAATTGACTTGGAGCTGTCAATATTTTACTCTCTAAAAGCAACATTTTTCTCTGTGCCAATGTACATTCAGGCATAAAATGCAGAGGCTTTAGGAAAAAGTAGTACAGTGCTGCACCGACTGTTTACCCAAGCTTCCTTTGCACAGATTTTGACTGACGTATGCACAGTATGATCTGAGAGTGGCACTCTAATGTGCATGCACAACTGTAATTCAGAAGAGAGATACCTGCAAAATGCAAGCAAGATGGGAGCACAGTGCTATATTAGTTGCTTTCCTCATCTGGTGCATTCATAAAGGAGCACCAACCTAGGGGAATAAATTCTATCAGCTGGAGGGTGGCTAACATAATGCCCAATGAAGTGGGGTTTGCTGGTTCGGTACTGCCACCACAAATTATAACAATGTCTTTGCATGACCTATATATAGGTAACTTTAGGGGGTTATTTATCAAGGTCTGAATTTATCTCAGTATTTCTAATATCCAACTCCGACCTTATTTATGAAGGGAAAAAGCCTGAAAAAATAGAGTCTAGCAAAACTCTGAAAACTCACAATTCTTCATAGTTTTCTGTAAAAACAAAGAGTTTTTTTGCTCCGAATCTCCAAAATCATTGATACTGACATCAGTTCAGAGACTGGGACCTTCCCCAGTGACTTATACAGGACCTTGAGAGCTTTTAGATACCTCGATGCTCTCGAATAATTTGTAGTTTTGTTTTCTTCCAAAAACTAAGAATTATTCGAGGGTCGGGTATTCAGAGCTTGATAAATAATCTCCTTAATGTACATTCATAATTTGAAGAGTAGTTTTTTTAGTGTCAGTATCACTTTCAGTAATTTCAATACATTAAACCCTACTTGTAAGCAAGGAGCTGACTTCTAAAAAGCTTCCGCTAACTGACTTTCATAGGTATTATTGAGGTGTGGAAGTTGACCTTTATGGGTGGTTGCAACAGTGATAAAATACACTTTGATAAACGGGCATGATAATCACACTGACAACATTTTAACTAGACATTTAAAAGCACAAGAATAGCCTAATGCAGTGATCCCCAACCAGTGGCTCCTGAGTAACATGTTGCTTACCACCAACCCCTTGGATGTTTAAATTCTAGACTTGAAAGTAACTTTTGTTTGAAGAAAAAACTGTTTTCGTGCCAATAGAATCCTATAGCCTGCTCGTCCACTTAGGGGGCTACCAAATAGCCAATCGCAGCACATATTTAGCATCTTCAAGGAACATTGTTCATGTTTGTGTTGCTGCCCAACTCTTTTTTAGTTTAAATGTATAAATGTTAAAATATTCTGAATACTCTACATCAGTCCTAGAAAACACACAAGGACTCATTTAGTGACTGTGGGGCAGGGAGCAAAAAGCCATTTTTGCCACCTTGCACTCCATAAATGAACTTTAATATGTTTTCTACATGGACCTGCACTTACCCAATGAATACAGTGCTGTCTGTGTGTGGTTGGTGGAGCCACATAGACATTCCATTTGATACAAAGGAGTCCTGTATGGCAGGCTACATTGAGTGTGGCACTTTGTTTATAAAATCTTTTTTTTCTTTCAACATAAACTTTTGCCTAAAAAGTTTAGGGACTTGAATACAACACGAATGCAAGAGATTATTTGTAGGACATTCAAGGTCTTTCCTTTAAACATCAAACTTGTGCTTCTTATTTTGTCTCCAAAAAGAAACCCATCAATCTTTCTCCACTCTCAATCTCTCTTGTTATAGTGTTATGAAGTTGTAGCATCTTCATTGACTGTTGTCATCCATTTGATATACTACTAGGCACAGATGTGAAAGCAGCCTTGTCAAACATGAGTAAAGTGGATTTTATACTGTATTGGCTTTAAAATGTGAAAAGCAGATTCTGGCAGCCAGCATCTGAAAACAATCAAGTAGAGGTACCGTATGGGACCTGTTATCCAGAATGCTCTGGGCCTGGGGTTTTACGGATAACAGATCTTTCTGTAATTTGTATCTTCATACCTTAAGACTATGAGAAAATAATGTAAACATTAAATAAACCCAATATGATGGCTTTGCTTCCAATAAAGTATATATAAACCTTTATAATAAGTGGATTCAGTATTTTTTTTTAATTCCAAGATATCAAAGAATACATATACTGTTAATATCAATGGATTTTTATACAACAATTTCCAACCATTCTAACCACCATTTTTTTTTTTTTAAATAGAAACCTTTCTTAAATCTTTCCTAAGCAGAAGAAAATAAGACCAGCCCTCTTTCTTTCTCCTGACCACTTTCTTGGCTACTTGGTGGTCTGAATGGTTGGAAAATGACCAGCAGGTGGTGACACTGTTGTAACAATTAATTCATGGTAATAGTGCAAGTATCCTTTAATATCTTGGAATTAAAAAAAAATATAATGCACATTGCAGAAGTTCTCTGAATAGCAACCTCACCAATTTTACATTCTCATATTTTATATAAACCTATAAGGGTTAATATAGGTTACTGCCTAGTTTTTATAAATGAACACAAATGCCCCTTGGTTGCCCAATATTCACGTTTCTATATTCTTGATTGTGGTGTTGTACCTAATACCAAATTCTCTAACAAAATATTGGACTTATATGGTTTCCTAAAATAAGATAAGATTATTCCTGCATGCATTCCTTTCATCGCTTGTTTTTGTATTGTACCTGCTTTACATAAAATGACACTTCATTCTACATTAAGGCTTGATAAAGACATAATAAAACAACACAAAAGTGTTACCACTGCTGTCTGCTGCAAATATAATATAACTGGAGGAAGATAGTATTTATATTTTCTTTATCTTTTTTTCCCCAGTGGAATTCTTATACTGTGATTTGGCTTCCATGAAGTCCATCCGGCAGTTCATCCAGAATTTCACAGCAAGAAATCTCAGCCTTCATGTGCTGGTGAATAATGGTGAGTCCTATGATATAAATGTACAGGAAATAGAATAATAAGCCTTGTGGGTGCGTGATTAGATTGCAGAGTGCTGGGCTATGTTATAAATAGTTAATGAAGTGTGACATGTTAGATTTATTGTGAGACGTGCTGTACCCCTCTTACATTAATCTATTCCAGGTGGCTCTAAGATGATTGACTTTTGTTGTTGATTGTGAAATAATTTGACCATAGAAATGTAAGCTGAAATGCGTGATACAGACAAAGTAGCCACACGGATTTACCAGAAGGCACAGCTTTCCATGTGATATATGGTAATATATTAAAAGGTACAAGATGGTGTGATGTTTGAAGCAGGCTATTATATGCTGATTGGTTGGTGTGGCTTACTCTATCTAGTGCAGTATTGAAATGAAGAAGTCTGTTTGTAAGATCCATGTGATAAGAAATGTATAAGAAATACAAACTGAGCATATATTTAACACAGAGTTGTGTGTGTACTGCATATTTTAATGACCCAGTCGACAAATGTTTAATATACACCTGCATTCAGCACGAGTTTAATAAATAGTGCTGTATGTATGTATCCTGCCTAATCTTAAAATCTTCTTGGTTTTTGTTATTTCTTTACCAAACAGAGCAGAATACAGGTATGGGACCTGTTATCACGAATGCTCGGGACCTGGGGGTTTCCAGATAACTGATCTTTTGGTAATTTGGATCTTCATACCTTAAATCTACTGGAAAATCATGTAGACATGAAATAAACCCAATAGGCTGGTTTTGCTTCCAATAAGGATTAATTATATCTTAGTTTGGATCAAGCTACTGTTGTATTATTACAGAGGGAAAAAAGAAATAATTTTTAAAAATGTGGATTACCGGTTTTTGGATCCCATACTTGTATTGATGTGTCATTTTTACCCAATTACTTCAGAGCAATTGCGGGAAGGTAGTAAAGGTAGAAAGTAGTAAATCATATCATTAACAATTAAAGGCAGTCCCGGACTGGGAATATGTAGGTTCTGGCAAATGTCAGAGGGGCTGCTATAAGTTGCAATAGACAGTGACTATTTATTGGGCCGATTGGGCCTCTATGTACTTGGAATGCCAGGGCCTATTATGAATCCCAGTCAGAGCCTGATTAAAGGGAGTGAACCTATTTTTATAGCATTTGTAGCATTTAAACTAAAGTTTGATTTACAAAGAATGATTCAAAGTGCCTCCTGCCTTTCCTTCTCCTTTAACTCTACTCTACTAAATCATGTAAACATTAAATAAACCTAATAGTATTGGTTTACCTCCAATAAGGATTAATTATATCTTAGTTGGAATCAATTACAATTGTTACTACTGTTTTATTATTACAGAAAAAATATATATATATTTAAAAAAAAAACTGAATTATTTGCTTGAAATGAAGGATCATTGCAATCATGACATGATTTAGCAGCATTCTAAACCAATAAATGGCTCAGTGTCTGACTAATTCTTTTAAAAACAGCTTACATTTTATATCAGGTATGCATTATATAGCATTAGTGGTAAAATTACAAATATACCATTTAATTAATATCTTTCAACGACACTGTGGTGCTTATTAACTTAACATTCAGGCTCAAAATTGCATTCCTGTAGTTGTTCTAATAAATTCAATCAGACAGTCACCACATGGAGAGTCCAGATGTAGACCAACGTGTGTTTCAGCTTTCTTGCTGATAAAGCATTCTGTCATGAGGCAAACTGTCCCTATGGGCATATAATCTAGAGATTTATATAATGCACACCAGCGTATGGGAAACACAATACCATTCTGCTAAATAGAAGTATACTGACAGAACTGGAAACATACCATACTGTCGTTATTGGCACCAAAACACTGATATATTCCAACATTTTATAACCTGAATTTACATATAATATCTATGGGGAGGAATAAAAGGGCCATTGGAGAGGAGTTATGTTTTTCTTTATAAAGTAGTTATTGTGAGTGTTTTCATGAAGTTATATATTTACATTTCTACATTTGTAGATTTGTTTTTATATAAAAAGAGTGCTGATTTACACTTGCTGTTTTACACCCAGTCTGACAGATAATGAGTTGCATTAAATTGATTTGATCTGGTGCCATACAGATCTGGCCATCACCAAGCTTTATACTTAATCCTTCAGAAACTGATATTGGTACTTTACACAAACCAGTTTATTGCTAACTGGGCCAGAAGGGGTCAAGTTAGCCTTGTACAGCTGTCATTCTCCACCCATATGTGCAGTGCTGTCCAGTTTTTCTGGCCTACATGGTGGAGGGCCAGTGAAAGCCAGAGTTGCCACTCCCTGTTTTAAAACCACACCCACTTTAAACTACACCAATGTTACCACAAGAACCATTAAGACCATATGTAAATTAATGGTGGTAGCACACCAAAAAACCAAATGGTTGGTGCTCAATGCAGGAATATCACTCTTCACTCGTATGTGAAAAGTTTCCTCCTCCCCTGTAGATAACACAGCAACCCCAGCACATAATAAATCACCTCAGAGGCCCCTAACAATTTGCAAATGCTAACAAACCCCCAGAACAAACCCTACCAGGCTTTTGTCTCACAGAGAGCATAGGGCAGGCCAGGGTCAGACTGGGAGAAAAACCCTATTGGCCCCCAGCTCTTGTGGGTAGGTCCCGATCCCAGTTCCGGTGGTTTCTCACCTGCTGTGATTCCCCTTTTTCGGGCAGTCGCGGCAAAAACATAGTGCATAAGCACACTTGTGGAGTGCACCTGCACACTGGTGGTGATGCGCATAAGCGCAGAGGCACATCGGCTGGGGGAAAAAAAATATGTTGGGCACACTTCCTCATAAAGTAAAACCACTATTTAGTGTTGGATTAAAAAAAAAAATACAAGTGACTGCTGTGGAATGGATGTCTAATGCATTTCGGGTACAATTATTTTTGCCACCGCACTCCCGCAATTTTACTCACACTGCTGGATGTGGTGCTGGACTCCCGTAGACCCGGCTAGGTCCCTTAGTGACAATTGTATTGAAGAAATCGGATCCGCACACACATATTCTTGCAGTTGGGGGGATTCCCCTTTTATTTCACCAAAGATTCAACGTTTCGGGGGGAACAATCCTCCCTTCATCAGGATTGTTCCCCCCGAAACGTTGAATCTTTGGTGAAATAAAAGGGGAATCCCCCCAACTGCAAGAATATGTGTGTGCGGATCCGATTTCTTTAATGCATTTCGGGAACACCCCTTAGTCATAGCCTCTAATTAAAGGAGAAGTAAACTCTCCACAGTCAAAATTCCCCGCCTCCCTCCTGCACACTGTTACGCTAGAAATGCAGAACATCGCCATGTTCATCAGTATCGGCTTATTCCTGATCCTCTTCTTGCCGTTTGGTAATTTACTGAGCTTTCCGGCTCCAAGTGCGAATGCGCCATATATGGATCGGCGCTTGCTCAATGAAGAATCCGAGGCTGACAAACATGGCGCCCCTGTGCTCCACTGTGCTGTTCTGCATTGTGCGGATCAGAATTTGTAAGGGCACAATTCTGGCGTAACAGTGTGAAGGCGGGAGGTGAGGAGAGGGGCCTAAGAAGGGGGGTCAGTGGAGGCTTTTGACTGTGGAGGGTTTACTTCTTTTCCTGAAATGCGTCACCTGTATATTTTTTTGATGCAACAATAAATATTCGATTTATACACCACTGTATAAAAAAAGAGACACTTCACTATTGCCCATGCCATATATGTACAGCAATGGGACCTGTTATCCAGAATGCTCAGGACGTGGGGACTTGTCTTCTTCGTCTGACTCCAGCTTTCAAATGAGGGCCGGTCATTCCCTCTAAAAAAACAAATGCTCTGTAAGGATACAAATTTATTGTTATTCCTACTTTTTATTACTGATCTTCCTATTCAAGTCCCATCAAATACATATTATTGGACCCTAGCAAACAGATTACTGAAACTGCAAACTGGAGAGCCGCTGAATAAAAAGCAAAATAATGCAAAAACCACAAATAATGAAAAAAAAAAAAATTGTAAATTGTCTCAGAATATCACTCTCTACATCATACTAGAAGTTAATTTAAAGGGAAACAATCCCTTTAAATTTTTTTATCCCTTTTTAAAAGTTTGATTATAATGGCCTTACTGTAATTCGGAGCTTTCTAGATAACCAGTTTCCGGATAACGGATCCTATGCCTTGGTAAGTTTGATACCTTAAAGGAAATGTTCTTACGCTCTGCCTTTGATTCACAGCATACAGTGCATCAATCCTTATTCAGGGCACCACTTCCCCTTCAAAAAAAGTGGTTCAAGGAGAGCACTTCAAAGCAAGTTGCTGCACAACATGTTTTGGGCCATTCGTGCCCTTTCTCAAGTGTTAGAAAGGGCACAATGGCCCTAAACATGTCATGTATGGTAGTCAGCGAATAAATACTCTTTTCACAATTTGCTTTGATGTGCTCTCCTTGGTAAGTTTATCATGTTCTGCTCTAAATGTGTCTTCCATACCTATAATGCATACTCATAGACAACACAAAATCTATTATAGATAAAGACTGCAGCCTTTGTAATCTCGCTCACATAGAAGCAGCATGTACATTATGTTCATCACGATGTTGATACTGATCTTTTCTCTGTCATGACCATGTTATTCACAGTTGTCCGAGGGATAGACTTAAATGTGGAAGCAGAATTACTCTGAACCATTATGAGCCTTCTTTTAGAGACGTTTAAAGAAAGCCGTTCTTTCATTAGGAAGGAATACTGCAGTGCTCCTTTACTAATGTTGTGCAGAGACCGACGTGCACATCCTCAGCACAGTGTGTGTGCTTGCTTACCCACAATGCAATATCATTTCAGATTATGGCAAGCACAATTGATGGATGAATGCTGCTAGCCCAGCAGAAGCTAGAATACGTTTCGGTAATCCAAATGTAAATACGTAAAATGTAACCTTTCTTACACAATTCAATATGTACGAATGAATTTTACAAGGAACATATGTTGGCCAAGGACCTCATTTATAACCAGGTACCTAAAGCTAATGCCTGTCTCTGCTTACTCAAAGCCCGAGAGTAACAACCAAACCAGTACACAGGAGGTCTCCAAACCAAGAAAGCCTGCTTAGATCCACCATACAATAGACATGAAACTGTAGGTTAACAGTTATATAACTAATTGTTATATAATACACAAGGGATGTAAAAATATCCAAGCCACTTATACCCTTAATGGAACTGTACTAAGCAAATCCATTATGGAAAAGGACCTTGGAGTCCTTGTATATGATAAGTTTGTTTGTAGCAAGCAATGCCAGTCAGCAGCATCAAGAGAAAATAAGGACTTGAGCTGTTTTAAAAGGGGCATAGAGTCATTGGAGGAGGGGGTCATTCTTCCACTTTATACAGCACTTGTAAGGCCCTATCTAGAATATGCCGTACAGTTTTGGCACCATCACTCAAACAGGACATTATTGTATTAGAGAGGGTACAGAGAAGGGCAACTAAGCTGGTAAAAGGTATGGAAAATCTTAGCTATGAGGAAAGACTGGCCAAATTGGGGATGTTCACACTGGAGAAGAGGCACCTAAGGGGTGATATGATAACTATGTATAAATATATAAGGGAATTATATAAAAATCTCTCTAATGCTGTATTCACCAGTAGGCCTTTCCAGCTGATACAAAATCATCCATTCTGATAGGTTAGGATGACTTTTTAGCAAGTGAGGGAATACAGGGTTATGGGTGATAGCACATAGTACAAGTTGATCCAGGGACTAGTCCGATTGCTATTTTGGAGTCAGTAAGGACTTTTTTTTACGCCTCTGAGGCAAATTGGAGAGGCGTCAGAAGGGTTTTTTTTTTTTGCCTTCCTCTGGATCAACTAGCAGTTAGGCAGGTTAAAAAAAAGTTAAAAGGTTGAACTTGATGGACGTCTGTCTTTTTTTCATGAATATCCTGTAAATTATATCCCTTTTAAATGGTGCTTAGTGATTTCATCAATTGTAATTGGAGCTTAGTGATGCCATCAATTATAATTGGAGCTTAGTGATGTCAGTTCTGTCACATGACTCAATGAAACTTGTGTATTATAATAAATAAAGTACCCCCCTGTTGCAAAATATGAGGAAATTAGGAGTCACATTGGAGTTCCAAGACCTACAATCGGCCTTCAGCCTTATGTTATGGTCATCAAACTCCTCGTTAACTTATAATATCCTTATATTTTACAAGAGGGGGTAGTTAATTCACTCGATAACCATTTGCTGCACAGAGCAGGACACGTGTATATAATATGAAGTACTGTGCATAATAATAATATTGAAATTGAAATGTGGTTAACAGGCCATCTGCTAATTACACAGACCTGCATTGGATGTTTTTAAGGAGAGAATTATAACATGACATCATCAGTTGCATAGGCAGTACTTCATGTGCAGTCTACCCCAGCTGGGACTGGCCAAAGACTCATGTGAGTAGTGGCTGCACCTGATTGCTATTTATAACACAGCAGCTGCTTTAGTAAGTATCTGGCCTTAGCAAACCACTTGAGAGGTGGCATTTCGTCAGGACCCTGTTATTTATGATAAATGACCCAAAATGCAATACTGCTATTTTTAATTCATTATTTTGCTATGTCGTTTACATCATAATAATTGTTGTTTCTTAGCTTAGAAGAAAATATAGTCATCTAAAACCTTATGAGGCTGATTATTACTTACAAAAACCCTATTATAGTCAAGGAGGAAATCCAAAACTAAAGCTGGGCATAAATATATCTCATATCGGTCAGGGCCCATTGTGTTAAAGTGCCACGAGTGAAGTAAAACTGGGAGCCACGTGGTGAGGCTGTCCTAAGGAAAATGACACATGGTGCTACTTGTCGCAGCTACAAGCCACCTGAAAATACCCTATGGTAGTAAATACTGAGAACTTTTCTGCTTCTTCCTGCTCTCCTCGCCACCTTACATTGCCGACTAACAGCTTCCTTTTTCAACAGATGTACTCCTTGTTTTCCCCGCCCCTTTTGTGACATCGGTGGGCGGGTCTATAAAAGGAAGTCAGGTGGGCATGGATGGAGGGAGGTCGGGTTTTACTTTACCAATAAATAAGCTTAAATTGGGCATGATAGCTTGGTCCTGTTTTTTTTTTTTTTAATAAAATGATGTAAATTCGAATTTTAGTAAATTACCCTCTTGGGGATTTAGCAAAGAAAATTCTCCCTATTGTCAAAGCAACAAGTAGCACCATGTGTCATTGCCATTAAGCAAACAGTGAAGCTGGAAATTTCAATATACAGCTGGAGCAAACTTTATCTGACTCTAATGACTTGCCATTAAAAGATCATTAAAACACCCTGTTTTGTCCAGGCAAATAAATGTTGAGAGATGTTCTCTAATGCCCCATATAAGTTGTAGATGTCAAAACAAAACTGGTTCCAGCATTAAAGCTTTGAACGACTGGAAGTTGAAATTTTGTCGAAAGGAGCAGTTGTTAAGCTTTCTTGGTTCAAGCTACCATTAGCCTATATAATGAGGTTACAGATATACAGTATAAAAACATTTCTGTATAAGCTATATTCTTGCATTATATTTAGAAGAAATTAATTTGACCTTCATACTATGCTTCCTGAAGCATTTAGAGGCGCAAATAGGCTTTCTCTTCAAAACTCATTGCTGTAGCCCCACAGTTTTGGAATTATTGGTATAATGAGAGAAATAATAAGCTCAACTTTTAGGCTAGGAGCTACACATGGCCAGCAAAATCTCATCCCCCACTTGTGGATTCCCTGTTATTGATAGGGTTGAGGCTGTCTCAAATAGGCTCAATTGTATACAAATAATTAAAGGGGTGGTTCACCTTTGAATTAACTTTTAGCTTGTTATGGAATGGCTAATTCTAAGCAACTTTTGAATTGGGACCCTAGCAACCAGACTGCTGAAATTGCAAACTGGAGAGCTGCTGAATAAAAAGCTAAATAACTCAAAAATAAATAATACCAAATGAAAAACCATTTGCAAATTGCCTCAGGATATCACTGTCTGCATCATACTAAAACTTAACTCAACGGTGAACAACTCCTTTAGTTTTTAACAATGATTTCCCTTTGTCTGTCATAATAAAATAGTACCTTGCACTTGATCCAAACTAAGATATACTGAATCCTTAATAGAAGAAAATCGGCATATTGGGTTTGTTTAATGTTTACATGATTTTCTGATAGAGTTAAGGTATGAAGATTATGGAATTATCCGTTATCTGGAAAATGTCAGGTCCCAAGCGTTCTGGATACCCAAACCTGTACTATGAAAACTATGGATGAAACTGAAACTGAGGATCAGTTTCAGATTAAGCATATTAAATTTGGGTTTATGAATTGTGATTAACGGAAGCAGAAATGTTGTAAAATTGCTGGTAAGTCTTACTGTAAGTTGTTGGCTTGCAGCATCAAACACCTGAGCCATTTGGCTGGTGAGAGTTTAATGAAACTGACCCTGTATGGTTTCTCTGCATTGTGCTATATTGTGTGACAGTTGTATAGCTATATGGGATGATTCAATATTGTCACAGTATTGTTTATAAATAGTAGAACGATAAAAATTCTGTCAGCTATTTGAATTTATATACTGTAACCATTATTCAGTGTTATCTGGAATCATGTAAACCAGAGGTGTCCAACCTGCGGCCCGGGGGCCACATGCAGCCAGGATGGATATGAATGCGGCCCAGCTTGAAATGCTTGGTTCCTGAGTAACCTTCATGTTGCAAGGGATATAGGAGTAGGCAGGCTCATTGCCCAGTTAGTAATAATAATAATATAGTAGAACCCCCATTTTATGTTTTTCAGGGGACCAGAATAAAATGGTGTAAAATCCATGAAAATGTAAAATCAGTGAAATGTACTATGCATAAAATATAGGTGGGACCACAAAACAACAATGTATAATAAGGGATATCTTAAAATCAGGGGATATTGAGGTTCCATTGTATAATAATAATAATTCTATTTAATATCCAGGTATCCCATATTCCAATGTATAGCTCCATCTGGTAATGCAACTGGTATTGTAGTTCTTTTCTGTGCATTTTCTTTACTCTTACAAATCAAAGTGTTTGTGTATTTCATCTGTGGCTCCAGACAATTTTTCTTTTTCCATTGTGGCCCAGGGAAGCTAAAAGGCTGGACGCTCCTGGTGTAATCATTGCTGGGTGGTTATTTGAAAATTGTGGTTAAATGGAAGAAAGCAGAAGCTGTTTTTATTAATGAAACCACAGGTACCTGGCAAGCACCCGGTGAATTGCTTCAGAGACTTGAGAGGTTATTAGTTAAGGATTTAACGGTGTGGTGGGACGTCCTAGAGAAATATGCAGCTTCCAATATGGTTCCCTGAGGCTTGTGAATTAGAAAAAGTTATGGATAGCAAGTGCATGTGAAGGTAGAATAATATCCCGTCAATATGTTCCATAAAACAGTAGCTTGTACTTGATCCCAACTAAGATATAATTAATCCTTATTGGAGGCAAAACAATCCTATTGGGGTTTTTTTATGTTTACATACTTATACTGTTGTAGTACTCTTATGGTATAAAGATCAATGTTATGGAAAGACCCCTTATCTGGATTTTAATTTTAAGTGGTTGAAGGAGGGTATAAAGGAGAGTGAAAGAGAGGGTGAGATTATAGCTGCTAAAGCTTCCAACTTTAGTACAGATAGTAAAGATCATGAGGAAAACCGTGTTTGTGTGAGGAGTGGAAGTGATAGCTCATGTAAACAACTCATCCATACAATAGGAAAAATATAAAAAAATTCTTTTTTTTTTCAGTGGTGCTGCAGATCGAATTGTATCAGGCAAAGATCAGTTCGATTCTTCCATGTTCTGCTCTTTTAACTTCCCAGGAACAGTGACACAAGTAAGATAAACAGACTACCCTTGTCGGGAGGGTGTTAGGGTGGTGGGGACAAGAAGGAGACATACAGGCAATATGATGGTGCCAATAAAGAAAATGACCAGGAGAGGAAATGTTAGAGAAACAGTTATAGCCTGAGGCAGTACAAAAATGGGTAGAAGCTCTATTGAATCTAATTGAATTTGTCAAATGGTTCACTTACTAATGAACAATTGTTGGGACTTAATAAATCACTTTGTTTTTGTTCTTTGAGTAATTTGAATGTCATGGGGACCATAATAAATCTAAAGAGATTGTGTGTAAACTTGTACAATGTAAGCATTTTTCTATGTAGTAGAATAATGTAGGAACAAGGCTGAACCAGGAATTTGCAAGGCCTTAGCTGAACAAGGTATGACTAAGGAGAATTCTGTTTATTTTATGGAGCTGTAAGAAATATTTTATTTCAAATTCCTTTTGTCTGAGAGCCGGGAAGGAGGCCCCAAACATGTAGGAACTTCTTTGAAGTCATTAGAAAGAGCACGTGTCGGCTTGCTACGGCTCGGTCTTGCGGCTTTGCCTGTCACAACATCTATACAGTACTTGCAGCTCATCCCTTACGTCATCAGTGCCGACTCCAGCCCTGCTGTGAGGGAACGTAGCAAATCAGGTAGAGGCTGGCAAGCTGTGATGTAAGGGGTTGGACTCCATTATGTTGTTAGTTAACTCTCTAGACCCCCTCCCTCTCTACAGTTACTACCTTGCACCTGTGAAAGTGGAGATTACTTACCTGCTCTGTCCAATAACACGTAGGAGTGGTATAGGCAGATTAATCTCATTCCTCATTTCCATGTGACTCAAACAACTGGTCAGGTTCCCTTATTCCAGTGGTTCCCAAGAACATGGTCGAGAGCAAGCAGGGTCCCTTATTACTGGCATAAAGAAGAGCCTGGGGAGCATGTGCCAGAAGAGAAGGCAGAAATGCTGTGCCAACAGGAGCAGCGTGCTTGGTGCCATTCTGTGCCTGGTATGGTCATTGTCAACAAGGAATAGCTGCAATTTGTAGCGACTCCTGAGCCTATCACTCTCTCTCTCAAAGAACAAAGGAACGTGTCTAGCACCCCCTCATTGGGGGGGGCTATAGCGATGCTACCTGTCACAACTATGCAGTGTTTCCGCCTAGCAACGCTTCCACACCTCTTTCCAATTTGGTGTGCCCCTGTCTGGCCCGAAGAGACACTGTTGCACTGCCTTCCATTGTTTCCCAATATGTAGCAGCTAGAGCATGTAGAGAGACCCGGAGCAGCTCATACAGCATGGAGGTGGAACCCATGCAGCAGCCTATGTGCGCAGGCAAAGAAGAGTGCATGTGTCCAAGTAGTATTGGATTGATGCCACAGGTGGGGAAACAAGGGTCAGAACCAGGGGCAAGGTGTCAGAAGAGGTGCCTGGTGCCCCTCCACCATTGTGCCATAGGCAAGTGCCTGTTCCGCCTACCCCTACCCCTGGTAAAGGTTGCTCACCCCTAAGATTGGGCAATAAAGAGATAACCTGATTTATATCCTATTCAAAGTAGGGTGAGCTTGGTGGATGCATATTGCAATTTGGAGGACAACCTTGCTATCAAGCAGGCAAAAAAGAGCAGTGCTGTAGTAATTTTAAATACAACAGATTATATGAGAGATGCTGTGGCAGAAGCATTTATGGTCATGCGGTCGGATCCCAACAGGCAGTTTAAGGTTCTACTCCAGGGTTCCTTCCATGCTACAAAGCATACAGGTTGTTTAATTGTCTCATGATGAAACTAACCCAAGTGTGTATTGTGTTAACGTATTGAGGACCTTAGATTGTAAACTCCACTGATATGAAGGGGATGATATGAATGATGTTTCATTGTTGTATGAGCTCCCTGTGTAACTATGCTGCTCATCTCTTGTGCAGTGCAAAGCCACTGGGTTTATAAATGGCCAGATTTGTTCTTCACTTCACACCTTTACACAATCCTGCACAGAGCAGATAAGAACAGATAAGACTGATCCAAAATATTTAAATGTGAAAGCATACAGGTGAATTTTTTCTAGTTGGCTGCAGCTGAGAACAATCCCTGTAGATGTTCCCATATAGCCTGTAGCCAATGTCACATCAACAAAGATATTGCTCCTCCAATGCCATTTAGAGGTCAATAAACTCTTCAGGTGCTCACAAAAGCTATACATGAAGGCCACAGATGAATGGCACAATGCTTGTTCCTTCCTGACATCACACAGAAGACAAAGCCAAAGAAAATTATATTAACATTTAGTAATTCATATTAAATTATTTTTCCACCCCAAGCATAATGAAATTCAGTGCTCCACATACAGTATACATTGACTTTGATTCTCAGTATGCATATTTACAATTATTTACAAGCACTGTAAGTTTGCTGCTAGTTTCTAGCACTTGCCTATTTATAGCTAAAATATAATACTAGCACAATAGTGTTTTGCAAGAAAATAGTGTTTTGCAAAATATGAACCTCTTTGTCTTGATATCTTCTTATTTCCCTAACAACCCCTTTAAGGAACTAGTAACATCAAAAAATGAATGTGTTTTATTGGCAATGAAATTCAGCTATGGGACCTTTTATCCAGAATGCCTTGGACCTGGGGTGTTCCAAAAAGAGGTAATCTGGATCTCGACAACGTAAGCCTTCTTAAAAACCAGTTAAGCCTTAAATAAACCCAGTATCTTGGTATTGCCTCCAATAAGAAGTAATTAAATCTTAGTTTTGGTTAAGTATAAGGAACTGTTTTATTATTACAGAGAAATGGGAAAAGATTTCTGCACTGGTAGAGACTGCTTTATATTTGATACAAATAAACTGCTGGGTAACAAGGGGGGCAGAATTCAAGTAGAATAAGACATAAAGACACATATATACACAGCTGATAACAGGTTGTATAGAATAATACTATAGTAGGATATTCAATGTCATACTTTTAAAAATAAAGATCAATTTAATAGTTACTAATAGTAGGATATTCAATGTCACACTATAGGGGCATTAATTAAAACAATTTTTTTTTCACATTTTTATAAAAAATTGGACCAAACTCCCTACTACAAATGGCCTTAGCTTACTAATAAATCCCGCACTTGGGGGAAAAGTCTCAACAGAATTGTTGCTTGAAAACCACGACTTTGTCGCACAGAAACTAGCATCAAATTGCCCAAAACACTCAAACATTATGAGGGCAAGAAACATCTTCCAATTTTAAAAGGGGCATCTGCCATTGACTTCTATATGACTCCTACAGGTATTCATTGGGAGTATGTTTGGATTCGGATTTTTCGACTAATAAATAACAGGTTGTATAGAATACAATGGTTTTCGTTTTTAGAATAACAGGAGTAAAATGCCATTCATGGCGCTCTACGGAATGATAAAATGAAAACCTCTCCCATATATAATATGACATTTTGTTATTTGAAGAGCAATAGTTTTCTGGCAGCAGGGGTCATTGACTTGCATTTAAAAGCTGCAAAGAGAAAAAAAAATCCAGAAAATCAAATGATGAAAATTAAATAAAAATAAAGACCAATTTAATAGCTGCTAATAGTAGGATATTCTATGTCACACACACAATAAGGGGCATTTATTAAAACATTTTTTTCCCACATTTTTACTGAAAAAAGTTTTGGACCAAACTCCCAATCACAAATGGCCTTAACTTACTGAAAAATCCAAATGAAAAAAAGCACTTGGGGGAAAAGTCGCAAACCGAATTGTGTGAATTTTCATATTGTTGCTCCCAAACCACAACTTTCGCACAGAAACTAACATCAAAATGCCAAGAAACATCTTTCAATTTTAAAAGGGACATCTGCCATTGACTTCTGCATAACTTCAACAGGCATTAGCTGGGAGTATTTTTGGATTTTCATTTGTTGTGTAATAAATCCTAAAAAGTCGACCTTTAATAAATGTGCCCCTAAATGTATCTACAGTATTGCTGATTATTCAAAGACAAGATATTTTTTCCTAAAAACCACAGGGGTTGATGCATTACACTATTGTTGCAAATGCGATTGAAGTTGAACACAGCTATTTAGTATGTTAAATGGCCATGCTTGCCTAATTTGGATTGTCCAATGAGTTGGACCCCAATGCAGTGATTAGATCATTATCCATTAAAAGCTCTCACCCAACATGATTTTTAAACATTACCTTATACACAGGCAGATGAGCTATTTATTAGCTTGTGCAACACGAATCCTGGAGAAAACCACATTCATTTGCACCTTGTTGGAAAGGCTAGATTAAAAAAGGTTTCAAAGGCTAGTAGTTGTAAGATGTAATCAGCTAAAATGACATGGAAATCCTTGACTTATTTGCAATGTATGGAGTCTACAGTCGGCTGTCCTCCAGGAGGTTGTGGGTGTAGAACATATCAGCCTGTGCGTGGGAGAAAGGAACAGACTTTAAAGAAGAACAAAAAACATCCGTTGTGACTATTATGTTGGAATCCTTCCTTCCATTTATTGGAATATATGTAGGTCTTGACAAATGCAGGAGAAAAATATGAACATAATGCAATTAGTGTTTACATATTGACTGTGCTTAGAGCAACTAGGGGAATATAGAGGTCATTTATTAACCTCAGTTCTACTGAGGTAGTAGTGTTCTCCCCAGGCCCTATAAGGTGGGCGCATTGCCCAGAATTTTTCCCACCGACTATCTCCCCTCTGCCCCCGTTCTGCAAGCCCTTCCACGTTTACATTTTACTTTTCGAAGATGTTTGGTCCAGCCCTATCTTATCAGTTTCTACAAAAACTGCTTTTATAGGAGAGGAGGGGGAAGCACCTATTTTTTCCCCGGTTGCTCATCTTTTTTCTCCACCCCTTTCTTTTTTTTATTCTCATAGATTCTTTATAGCCTCTTGGAAACAGAGGTGACAGGTGAGGTTTCATGCCTCCAAATACTGTATGTCGTTTATATATCTACATGCACATTAACACAAAATGTGAATTAAAAGAAAGCACAACCCCTTCATGTTCAACCTTACTTAGATTACAGTCAATATTTACACAGTATAAGGAACATAGAATATACCCCCATAAGGCATTTGCCAGCTGAGCCAAAACCAGATTTTTGATCTCTACATGCAATTAACCCTCTCCCAAGATCAGAGTATCCACTTTCTAGAGACCAGTGCAGTCATTGGGTTGG
Source organism: Xenopus borealis (assembly GCA_024363595.1). Classification (NCBI taxonomy): domain Eukaryota; kingdom Metazoa; phylum Chordata; class Amphibia; order Anura; family Pipidae; genus Xenopus; species Xenopus borealis. The sequence continues at coordinate 34,546,406 of CM044433.1, forward strand.
CAGCCTGAAATCATACTAGAGTGGGATTTGGCTTAGATGTTTATTTTGACTTCCTTTGTATATAGTCAACAAAGGTCACCCATATGCCAGCAAGACACATTTATGGAGAGAGAGAAACAAACATTTATTTGATTAGAAAAACATTACCTTGTTAGATAGTAAGGGGAGGCTGACACAATGTTGTACAGCACACTAGGCTTGATCTAGAAAAGAACGATAACCACTATTCTTGACACACCATCATCTCTTTAAATCCTAGTAAACATGAGAAGAAACAGGCATGGTTTGTACAACTCATAGGGGCAGATTTACTAAGGGTCGAATTTGAGGGTTAATTAACACTCGAATTCGACCATCGAATTTGCATCAAATTAAAACCCTTCGAATTCGAGGGGTTTTAATGCAATTCAATTTATCGAACAATCGAATAATCGAAATTCAATTGATCGATAAAAGCTTTCGATTCAAACTATTTGAACGATTTTAACCATTCGATCAAATTTTTTTTATTCGATCAAAGAACCTTGGGAAAATCCTATGAGAGCTTCCCATAGGGTTATATAGCAATTCGGTAGGTTTAATCTGCCGAATTGTTATATCTATTTTTTTTTTTTTTTTTTAAAGGGCAAGTACTTTGGCCAATTCAAATCGAATTTTTGGCTATTCGATAGTCGAATTTTGCAGATTCGATGGTTTAAGTAGCCCAAAAAAAAAAAAAAAATCGAAATTTGAATTTTTTCAATTCGAATCCTTCACACAAATTTAGTAAATCTGCCCCATAGTTATTACAACTATGTGGAATAAATGAATTCTTAAACGTGCATGAAAAGCATCATTCTTGGTAAAATTGTTTAATAAATAGACTTGCATTGCTTTTCTCCCTAACAGAAGTCTATAGAAGTCAATGGGAACTATTTTTATTGTGATAATTTTTTTATGCAAATTAATGCTGAGATTTTCTGATTCAGGTTTATTTGCAAATGTTTTTTCCCCTAATCCGTTCTTTTTTTTTTCTTTTAAATCTTGAAATAGAAAATTAATATATTTAATATTAATATGTCATATTTCTTTTTGCCTAATTTTCTCTACTTTTACATTTTGCTTAGTAAGCCAGGTTGCCGACATCTCTAAAGAATAAAAAATGATGTACTACTTGAAAACAATTAAACGGCAAAAGAAATTTATGAGGGTACATTATCCCTTTAATCAAAGTCTTATTGCAATAACAAATTATACGTGACTGAAGTAGGGAGGTATGTATAGAAGGAGCACAGGACACAGGTAACCTGTCACCCTAAGAAACATTCCAAATCCTTTTATAATATGTTAGTTGAGCAAAATAAACTTTAATTACACTATACCGTTTATTTAGATTTTGATTCCTTCTCACAATTATAGCCAACAGTCAGGCACCATTTTGTGGACACCAGGGCCAGAACTAAGGGTAAGCAGAAGAGGCAACTGCCTAGGGCTCAATGAAAAGGGGGTGCTGGGCAGGTACCTGACTTCTGCCTACCCCTAGTTCATGTTCACTGCTCTCCCCTCCGGAGCTTCCCCCTCTACCACCCTTCCCTCTCCTTCCATCTGACACTCACCGTCCCCTTCGACGCTCACCCTCCCCTTCCCTCTGACACTCACCCTTCCCTCTGACTCTCACCCTCCCCTTCCATCTAATGCTCACCCTTCCCTCTGACTCTCACCCTCCCCTTCCCTCTGACACTCACCCTTCCCTCTGACTCTCACCCTCCACTTCCCTTTGACACTCTCCCTTCCCTCCAACACTCTCCCCCTCCTCCAACGCTCTCCCCCTGCATCCCTCACTTCTGGCATTCTAGCCCTACCTTCCTCTCCCTCCGGCGCATGTGTGTTCCCACCACAATCAGGGAGGGGGGGCTGCGCACACTCGGTGTAGGAGCACAGTTGCTGGCTGGGTCACCTTGGGTGCCCGGTTGGCTTGGCCCGGTGCAGGTGGACGCTGTTTGTATTACTCCCAAAATTTGTTTATGCTCCAGAATGGGGGACCTGATGCCCAGGATGCAAAAATATATATTGTGAGGAGGGAGGGGAAATGTGAGAAGGGCACTGACCTCTAGGAAGTGTTGAATGCAAAGTGAAAGTAATTGACTGCCCCACCTCTATGCCTCAGGCATAGAGGCAGGGCAGGCAGTATATCATTTACAACTCAGATTTTTAAATACATTTATAATAGGCATAGCTATTTTAATTTATGTTTCATGTTTAATTTGCAAAGGACTTTTATTATACATCTTTATTTTATCTGGGTGACCATGTCCTCTTTAACATTGTGTAAAAATAAATGTTTGGAGAGGTGGGCAACCTTTCACTTAGGTTGTTACTTGGCTTTATCCAAATGGATGCACCACTCTGATTTTAACAATATGAACTATAAAAAAAAGTAAATCGCTCAATTAAAGGAATATCTTAGTCTGCATATATTGTAGAAATTGTATTTTAGGTCACTTTGTAGTTCAGTATTTGAAGAGGCAAAAGAAAATAACAGATTTTATAATATAAAGGGACTCCAAGATGACTTGCGACTTGTTATTCAGAGTAGACGATACTTTATTCTTTATGCGTGGAAAATACCTGAGTGGACTATTAAGTAATCGTTTGAATTTAGATTGTATTAAAGATTTATTGAAGCATTTCCAGTATGAAATGGGATAAACATATTTTATCTTAATAGACTTCATAGAAACTGTTGTATTATTGTTGCACAGCTTTATAAAAGTTATTATGAATAGAGAAAAACTTTGCTTTATGATTTCTTACAAATGGCTGGAGACATCAGCAGTAGGCCACAGAAAGTGTCTCAGGAATCAGGAAGTTATGCTGTTCTGGTGGTCATGGCCTCCCATATCTCCCAACATTTGGAAAATAGAAAGAGGGGCAAAAACATTTTTTTTGTATAGAAAAATATCTATTAAGATAAGATTCTTTATTTGTCACATGCATAGTTATACAAGCACAACATGCAGTGAAATGCATCCTGATCCACTTTTTTAGACTGTGCACACTAGTTATAAGTGCACATATATATATAATATATATATATATATATATATATATATATAATATAATCAAAGAAAATCTAAAATGTTTTTAAATTAAGTATAGCAGCAGAGCAGAGTGAAGATTCTATAAAAATATAATATAAAAACAGTAGTGCACTGTGACAGTATAAAAACATCTTTACAGTACACCAAATAACCATGTTATCGTGATGGTGAAATAAAATACACAAAGTGCATAATATGTGGATTGTATAGTACTGTATTGTGGTGACTTAATGTGCCACATAGATCAAGTAGGTGCAAGAGAAAAAAAGGGAGGGAGGGTAGATTTGGTAAGGTGGCATAAACCAAATTATTTACATAAGTCTGTGAAGATGTATAAAAAGTATAAAAATATAAAAAAAAACAGCAGTGTATTACTGTATTGTAGTGATACAGTGAGTCACGAAGGTAAAATAGGTGCAAGTGAGAAAAAGGAGTGGAAGGAATATGGGAAATTATGGGTAAGGTGGCATGTCCTGGTTCAGCAGTCTAATGGCCTGAGGATAGAAACTCCTTTTAAGTCTCTCAGTTCTGGCCAGGATACTGCAAAACCTTTTCCCATGATTTAAGTAGGTGAAACTGTCCATTACTGGGATCCTTGAGAATCTTGAGGGCTTTGGTCCTGCATCTCTTGGTAAAAATATTCAGCAAAGATGGAAGAACTGACCAGCAACAGCGTTCTGCTGCACGTATCACTCTCTGAAGGGCATTGGGGTCCTGGACACAGCTATTTCCAAACCAGGATGTAATGTTCTGTGTTAGGACACTTTCCACAGCAGAAAGTAGAAAGTCTCTAGGATCTTCGAAGAAACCCCAAACTGTCGCAAATGGTACAAACACTGCTTTGCTCTTTTAGTTTGAACTTGGATGTGTTTAGACCAGAGTCAGATGTGGACTCCAAGGTATTTAAACCTGCTCACCCTCTCCACTAGGGTCCCACTGATGTTAAGGGGTTTTTAGTTCTGCTGCTGTCTCCTACTAAAGTCCACCATCAGACCCTTGGTCTTGCTAACATTGAGCTGGAGGCAGTTTTCCTGACACCACAGTGTCAGGTTATCCACTTCTTCCATGTAGGCTCATAGTTTTTCGTGATGAAACCCAATACTACTGTGTCATCAGCAAACTTTACAATAGTTTTTGAGCAGTGTGGCCACACAATCATGGGTGCAGAGAGAGTACAGCAGGGGGCTAAGAACACACCCTTGTGGAGCTCCAGTATTAATCGTGATACTGTTAGAGACACAGTTGCCAACTCTCACTACCTGTGCTCTGGCTGTGAGAAAGACTTTAGCATTTAACAGTTGTTTGTGTGCATGGGTGTTGGACTAAGAGGCCTGTCAAAAGGGGCCATAGTTCCTGGGATATAGCCCACAGTTCCAAGGGCACATACATAAAAAAACAAGAAAAATATCCCACAACTTATAATTACTTAAAAAGTGATTTTTTATAAAAAAAAAATGTAGGTATGAAACGGGTGGGGCAGAGTACCATGTGGTCTGTATGCCTATTTATTTTATGACATGATTTATGAATAAAAACTCACTTGAATAAATTTATGGGATATTTTCTTGGTTTTTGACAAATTATTTGGACCACTGCGATATTATGGCCACACCCCCTAAATAACACATAATTTTATACAAAATATGGCAGATTATGAAGAGTTTGAACACATTTGTGGGGGTTTTAGGGCCAGGTCTTATGTTTTATTACAGTTTTGCTAATGAAGGTGAATTGCCCTTTAAGCTGCAAGTCACAGTTTCCCCAACAGACTGTGGGAGCAGGGGAGGAAAATGGGCTCCCTATAGAAGGAGCCACACACCAGGCACTTCAACTTCTGAATATGGGAACTAGCCAGGGAGGAGAAATCTGGCGCCACAGTATGGATCAGTCGCCTTTTCTGAAGAAGAGCGGAAGTGGTGTTTCTGTAAGTTATTTCTTAATAAAGGCTTTGCGATTTTAAAGTTTAATTTGTCTTGGTGTTTTTTTTTCCATAGTATACTAATGAATTTTGAAAAAAATGTTTTTGATGTTACTGGTCCTTCAAGATTAGAATGGGACCAGGAGTCACAACTGTGACGTGAATGGGCTCTGTAGAGACTCCATTTTATTTGACAAAATCATGTTGCCTTCCTACGGTTGTCTTGTTTTCTAAATGGTTGGAATAGGCTTATGTGAAATCTCACAAACTGATAAAAATGGTTCCGAATTTAAGCAGTGAAAATACTGTTCTCAGGTCCAGGTAAAGGAACTTCCAAGGCATTATTGTTAGCATTGATCCAAAAAAAGTATTGTAGGAGACAGGCCAACAACCTAGTAGTGCAAAAAAGAGCTCACCTGCCTTTAATTTCATTCTAGGGTTGCCATCTGTCCGGTTTTGACCTGGACAGCCTGTTTTCTGAAGGGCTTCCCGGGTCCATACATTATGAATAACTGGTCCCATACCTGTATATCCAACATTCCAACCTGAAACATAAATACAAGCTAGTAGAAGGCATCTTGCCCTGGGATTGAAGTAGGCTTGCTGCCTTACTGCCTGTCTAACGTTTGACCGGGCAGGATTCCCTGTGATTGACATGGCAATCAGCTAACCACCTCGTCATAGCCCCATCCACCACTGCGATGCCATGGTCACGCCCCCACAATCCAAAACAGTTGGTGCAAGGCACACTGGATCCCCACACTTAGATCAGACCCGAAAATTAATTGTTAAAAAATGTAAACTTTATTATATGATCATCTCTTGCCTGACGCGTTTCGTGTCTAAAGGACACTTAATCATAGCCTATTATTAAGTGTCCTTTAGACATGAAACGCGTCAGGCAAGAGATGATCATATAATAAAGTTTACATTTTTTAACAATTAATTTTCGGGTCTGATCTAAGTGTGGGGATCCAGTGTGCCTTGCACCAACTGTTTTGGATTTGCGGAATGCTTGCTCCCTGAGCTGAGGGCCTGGGGCTGGAGCACCTGGGCCACACTTCTATTCTGGTGAGCACTCTCTATATGATTTGATGTGTTGCTTCAAACCTATTTGTCTGTCACGCCCCCACAATGTCATGATCCCGTCACCACAGTGTCTCTGTCCCTTCTCCAGTCTGGCGTTAAACCGGGAAAAAGGTGGCAACCCTACCTCAATCCCAGGGGAAGATGCCACCTAGTAGCTGGTACTTATGTTTCAGGTTTGAATATTGGATATACAGGTATGGGACCTGTTATTTGGATAAAACAGAGTCTATGGGCAACGGACTTTCTGTAATTTGTAGTTTTCTGGATAACGGGTTTCCAGAAAATGTATTCCATACCTGTACTATAAATGTAATCACCACAATAGCAAGCCGATAGCAACTGCAAATGGGCGCTGCGGCAACTAAATTATAATGAATAGTCCATGCATTTGTTGAAAACAGTTGTATATTTTCAAAATGCACATGGTCCTGAAGGAATCATGAGCAAACCACCTGGAATAATATCGAGCTTCTGCTTCTTGTGAAATGTGGCTCAAAAAGAGGGGTAAGCGACACTGTAGGATTTCCTACATATGCTGCAGCGAGTCACTTCACAGCACAGAGTTTCTGCTGCTTAATCTGTTTAATCTGACTCAGTCATCAACCAACAGACTTTGGTAATGACACTGCTGGGAGTGCATCTGCTGCAGTCATTTATTCATCTTGCAATAAACAAGTTATAGACATAAAAAAGACATGAAAAAATAAAAATAAAATACATTTTATTGTTAGCCCCTTTTAAAGTATTTCATTTATACTTTCTTTTCTCTGGACAGAAAGTTTGATTAAATTACTATACACATTAGAAAAATAAAGCATCGTGGCAAAAAATGTTTTCTTCTGTTTCAAGACTTGTTTTGCTAAAGGACCTATTCATTTAAGCTCATTTAAAGGGATTCTGTCATAATTTTTAAGATGTAGTTTTTTTTAATTGCACTTTTTACACTGCACTTAATTCACTCTACAATATAAAATTTCATTTCTGAACCAGCAAATTCCAGAGCCAGCACTTTAGAATGGAACTGCTTTCTGGCAGGCTGCTGTTTCTCCTACTAAATGTAACACAGTGGGACCTGGATTATACTATTGAGTGTTGTTCTTAGATCTACCAGGCAGCTGTTATCTTGTGTTCAAGGGGAATTCAACCCTGCCGGCGCTAAACCCCTCACCCGGTAGGCTCCTCCTCCTTGACCTACCCCCCCCCAGACTATTGCCTCTAATTTGTACATTACCCCAAAGCGTAGGTTACACTTCTTCAGGGGGCGCATGCGCAGTAGGACGCATTTGCCGGTTGGTACTACTGCGCATGTACCCAAAGTTCACGAAGTTCGCCGATTGAACTTGTGAACTTTGGGCACATGTGCAGTAGTATCAACCGGCAAATGCGTCCTACTGCAAGTGCACCTTCCTCCGAAGGAAGAAGAACATTGTGGCTGAAGATGGTGTCCATGAACCTGCACAAAGGGACTTGCGCTTTTGGGTAATATACAAGTTAGGGGCAATAGCCGGGGGAGGGGAAGGAGGCTGGGGAAGGGCCTACGGGGGGGAGGGGTTTAGCGCTGGCAGGGTTGAATTCTCCTTTAAGGAGCTGCTATCTATTTACCTTCAAATTGTTCAGTTGTTAGGCTACTGAGGGTAGGGGTGATATCACTCTAACCTGCAGTACAGCAGTAAAGCGTGACTGAAGTGTATCAGAAGTCCCAAATGCCCCTTAGGGTAAAATTACAGAATTTGTCAAGGTTTTTCAGCTCGAACTGAAAAGCTTGAGCAATCTTAAATAGGACCTTTAAAGACAGCAGCATATAATCTTTACCATTTTCAGTATTTATTCTGCATAGATGTGCAGTAAAAATTGCAGCTACAAAAAACAAAACTGTCCCTGGTAATTTTCAAGAATGATTACACTCATATGTCTGATTTGTTTTTTCACAAAGATTTTTTGCTAGTTCTGTGATCCATATGAAATAATCTCATATTATTCACTGTGACAAATTTAATTTGCAGCACGATCAACAGAGAAGATTGGATACTCTATCTTTCTATCTAGGTCTGTGCCTTAGCTGCTTGCGTGAACTTCTATCATTTCACAATTCATTTCTTTTAATGCCTTGATTTAATCCTATATTTTATGTATATGGCACATTTTTGTTAGTACTTGAGCTTGACAACAGTTTCTTTAGCATCATAAGGGTAGACAGTTGCATTTTTACTCTAATAACAGAGTTGCAAACCAAGGTTAAAGTATTACTAAGATAATTATAATTATGATGATAATAATTGATATCTACAAAATATGTGGTGTAAACAATATATCATCCAGAGAGATCTGCTGACAGGTTGCTGCTAGTGTCATTTCATTTACTGACCCTCTGATAACCTCTGCGTCCTTGGCTTTCTATCTAATCCATTCCATTATTTACAGACCTCCCTGACCTCATATCATCGATCTTTTTATTTGCAATCTTTTCTATCTACTTTCTCATTATCCATTATTACTTTGATTTGCACCTAAGAGACAAATTTCCTCTAACCATAGTGGCAGTTGAGTGTATGACTGGTGGTGTTGGAGGGTATAGCACACAGAGCAAGGAAAGAGAGGAACTGGTGGTGTTGAAGGGTAGCACACAAAGATTAATACAATGGAGCAGTGATACCCAACAAGTGGCTCATGAGCAACACGTTGCTCTCCGACCACTTGAATATTGCTCTTGGTGGCCTCCAAGCAGGTGCTTATTTTTCTATAATTCCTGACTTAAATGCAAGTTTTAGTTGCATAAAAACCATGTGTACTTTAAAAAGATTTGGGACCCCTGCAATAGAGGAACTGGTGGTTTTAGAGAGAACTACTCAAAGAGCAATAAAATAGAGGAACTGGTGGTGTTGGAGGGAACGAAACAGAGTAATAAAATAAAGGTGGTGGTGTTGGAGGAAACAAATTCAGAGTAATAAAATAGAGGCACTTGTGGCGTTGGAGGGAACGACACACAGCAATAAAATAGAGAAACTGGTGTTATTGGAGGGCACAACACACAGAACAACAAATTAGAGAGACTTGTGTTACTGGAGGGAACAACACAGAGCAATAAAATAGAGGAACTAGTGGTGTTGGAGGGAACAAATGCAGAAAAACTGGGGGTGTTGGAGGGAGCAAATGCAGAGTAATACAATAGACTGGAACTGGTGGTGTTGGAGGGAACAAATGCAGAGTAATAAAATAGAGTAACTGGTGTTGTTGGAGGTTATAGCACACAGAGTAATAAAATAGAGGAACTGGTGGTGCTGAAGGGAATAAATGCAGTGTAATAAAATAGAGAAACTGGTAGTGTTGGAGAGAACTACAGATAGTAGCAAAGTATCTACAGTATATTATGTGTATATGTACAAAATTTTCTAGTGCTACATGCTGTCAGCGGGGGCCTCCGGCGCCCACCAGGGGGGGTGAAGTCAGGATCAAGGAGGAAGACCTTTCCAGCGAGTTCAGGCAAAGTACAGTTAGGGGAAATCCAATAGCGAAGTCCAGTCCAGGCAAAAGGTTCAATTAGGCAGGCAGCAAGGTTCACAAGGTCAGGAACAGGCAGGGGTCAATATCAGGAAGTCAGTAGCAAAAATACAAGGCTAAGAGACCCAGGAACACAATAGCTTTGTTGAGCTATACTCGGGCATTGAACCTGGGTCTCTGGCGTCCTTTTATTTTGAATTTGGCGCCATTGCGCATCTGGCGCGGCTCGATGACGTCACGGCGGCGCCGAAGCCACGTGGCGGCTATGGGCGCCGCCATCTTGGATCCGCCGCCGAGGGAGACGGACGCGCCGCCCGGAGCTCCTGGAACTGCTCCGGGCGGCGTTCGTGACACATGCAGAATGAAATATTTGTCCAAACTTGATTATTTGTATTGATTGTTATTGATATAGAATTGACATGTTTACAAAGCACTTTACAAAGTTTACTCATCATTCACATGAGTCACTGCACTAGCAAATCTTAGTATCCCGAGCACATTCACACAATATACTATCTTTTTAATGGGCTCCTTGTCGCAGCTGCAGCAGCAGACCAAGTATGGGCCATTGCAGAAAAGGGGAGTATTCCTGTGCAGTCATTGTCTGTCGCACTAGACACTTTTGTAGGCAGAACATTCCCCATTTTTAAATTAGAAAGTCGTTAAACATAGAGTTTGTGCAGTATGACAATAATGTAATGTCCTTGGTACCGGGGGGGGGGGTCAAATATCCCTTTTGATTAGTAATTCACTAGTCTGGGTTACAATGGGACCACTAACACTGAGCCCCCACTTGTATATACAAGCAGAGGGAAATACAATACAATACACTGTACTACTTTACTTGAAGCACAGGTTCCTCTGGCTGTCAGATCCAGTTCACCTAACTCATATACAGCTATTATGTTCCCTTCCTAATCCATATCCCTTGAGCACACACTTGTGTTTCTCCAAGTAGGGAATCAAATTCCCTGGCCTGTATACACTGCAGATGGGATACTACATTCCAAAACAGAATCTACCATTGTAGTAGGGTTACTCTAAGCTCTCCACTGTTTTCTACAGCATCGCACTCAATGTGACGTGTTTTTTTTTTAATTAAGTAAACCCAGGTATTAAAGCTTTTGATGCAAAACAGATTTTGAAAGCCATGTTATTTCACAGTTTTTTTTTAAAAAAAAGAAAATGTATTTATTTCATTATTTTTGTAGCAAAACAAAATCATTTTTTATTTTTTGTTTGTGCTTTCATTTATTGCAGCTGGTGTAATGTTGGTACCTGAGCGCAAAACAGCAGATGGCTTTGAGGAACATTTTGGCTTAAATTATCTGGGGCATTTCTTACTGACAAACCTTCTACTGAAAACGATGAAAAAATCAGGAACGGAAAACTCAAATGCGCGCATCATCACAGTCTCATCTGCTACCCATTATGTCGGAGAGCTGAACTTTGATGATCTCAATAGCAGGTAAAATATGTTGTTCCTGATCATCAAAATATGAGTGCTTGCCTAGAAGTGGGAAACCATAGGAGATTCTTTGTTTATCAAGTTCTGTTATTTCAGGGAACAGGGATCTCATAGATACTTCACAGAATATCAAAACCAGAACTTTTCCTACTTTTGTCAATGCCACTGTGACATCTTTGTCAATACAAGTCTGAGCCATTATATATTCCTTTTAAAAAACTGAGTGGAGTAAAACTGAACTGTTGTGTTTTCTAATTGTTTGGATCTTTAGGATGTCCTTAAATAAATAACAAAAAAATTGAAATTTATAATACAAATACATTTATCAACATTTTCATTTTAGTGGTTTTAGAAACAGCAACTAAATGAATTTTCTCTAACACTATGAATTCCATTTAATTTATAAAAAGAATCAAATATAAAAAGCACCACCAAAAAATGCTTAAAAGGCAAGGAAAGGCAAAGAAATAAAATCCCATTTTTACTTTCTTTAATGAAAAATAAATCTATCTCTAATATACTTTTATTAAAAAATGTGTACCGTTTTATAAGAAACCTGACTGTATGCAGTGAAATTCTCCCTTTATTTACTGCTGTGGATAGGAATTGTCAGATGGTCCCTAACTACTGGTAGGGAAACAATCATACTTATGAACAGCAGGGGGAGCCCCTGACTTACTTACCAGCCATGCAGAACTCAAGCAGCTTTGTTTTTTGATCATTTATGACGATCCCTTAGAAGCCCAGACCACACTGAGCATGTGTATGTAGTCTAGTCTTGCAAAGATGTATAACAAAGTTACAAGATGACAGCCCCCTGTGGCCAACTTTGAAAGCATAAATCATTTGTTTGATTAGGCTTGTGGTGCAGTAAGTTCATGTTTATGTTTAGTATACAAAATACAGCATTTCTAGCCTTATTCTATTTTAGACTTTCCTTGCCCTTTAATCTCTGAATTAAAATATGAATTTAAGAAATTAGAATTTTGCCGTCATTTTGGGCTACTTCGACTATCGATTTGAATTGGAAAAATGCCCTTTAAAATCCTTTGAATTCGCTACTTCGCCACCTTAAAGCTGGTGAATTGCCATTTTAGCCTATGGGGGACCTCCTTGAGCCAGTCCTGAAAATTTTTCTACGTCCTGGGAATTCAAAGGATTTTGGCCGGAATCGTTTGAATCGTTCGAATCAAGCGATGCATTCGAACGATTTCAACTATTTCAATGACCCCCCCCCAAAAAAAAAAAATTTGATGGTTGAATTTCAAGGTTTTTTCACTTCGAAATTCAACCATTAGTAAATCTGCTCCTAAAAGTCTGAATTGATTAAAAATTTATTAAAATGGGACAAACAAGAAAAGTGCAGCTCTCATTGACTCGTATAGGACCTTGACAACTTTTACACTGTGAAGTTTTGTATTTGAGTTCTTTGTAGTTTTTACACTTCATAAGTCTTGAAGAATTTGAGAAATAAAAAAATCCACAAATTTTTAGAGAAAAAAATTTTATTTGTTGAAATTTAATTTAAATGTTAGTAAATAGGCCTCATAATGTTACTGTTAAAATAAGGGATGCAAAGAATCCACTTTCTGGGATTGGGGTGAATCCTTCGAAAAAGATTCACCGAAACGAATATGACTTTTCATTTGCATATGCAAATTAGGGATGGGAAAGGAAAGAGGAAAGGGGGGAAATGTTTTTTTCTTCTGTATTTTGTAAGAAAAAGTCACGTGATTTCCCTTCCCACACCTAATTTAAATATGCAAATTACTATTCAGATTCAGTTCTGCCATTCATAAGGATTCGGTCGAATACTGAATTCGGTGCATTCCTAGTTAAAATGATAATTTTCTGTCATTTAGAATCTAAGGGGCAGATTTACTAAGGGTCGAATAGTGTGGGAAGTAAAATCCTTCGAATATCGAATTCAAAGGATTTTACCGCAATTCAGTAGAATAGAAAAAAATTGATCGATCAATAAAATCGTTCGAATCGAACGATTTTAACCATTTGATCGAATTTTTTTATTCGATCAAAAATAATGAAACCAAAATCGGTAGCTTTGATCTGGCAAACTAGGCACTCGAATAAAATATAATAATAAATTAATAATTAATTAAAAAAATATGTATGAACTCATTAAGCCAATTTTAAAATGCTGTATGTACAACAAAAAATCACATATTGCTAAAGCCAAAGCAATTCATAGCATATCCAAATATGGCTTAAAATATTAAAATTGAATAGTTAATGTTCAAGATCATGCAAATATATTTGTTGCATGACAGCAATGAGTAGCAGTATGGTGCCAAAATGAATTACTTCAGGATTATACGAGATAATATAATGCAGAAGTCAACTTGTAGCTCAATGGCTTGACCTGTGAGCTTATGCCTTTTTATGCTTCTGAGGAAGTGGTGACACGCCACGAAACGCGTCAAGTGTGGGGTACTGTATATGTCACAATGTTTTTAATGATTTTAATTATACCCAATAAATGAATAAATGAAGATTTTATGATTTTGCTGTTCATACAAGTGGACGCCGTACCATGATGCTCCATCCAATTATTACTCAGAAAACACTAGGTCCTAATCATGCTGTAGTAAATAAAAATACTAGGTCCTAATCATGCTGTAGTAAATAAAAATACTTAAAGGGGACCTGCCATCCGAAGAGAAATGCCCAAGTCCTGTTTAATGATGTTACTCAAGCAAAATATTTAAATCAAAATTATTTAAATCTTGTTTCCTTTATTAGTTTGATACCCTCAATTAGAGCACACAGGGGGAGTGCCATTTTTTACTATTGCAAGCTTTGTGTTATCCCAAAATCTTGTTTATGCTCCAGAATGGGGGGTCCTGATGCCCAAACCCATGCAGGTTTGTGAGGGGTGTTGAAATGCAGAATGGAAAGAGAAAGGGATTCCACCTTTCTGTGGCTCATGATCTGGAGAGGGGACAGGATCTTGATGTCACAGGGACGGATCAGTTAAGCAATGGGGCAGGTTGGTGACATCACATGTTGGGGTGATATACATAATGGGGCGGGACTATGATGTGACGATCAGCGATTGGCTGATTGCCATGTCAATCAAAGGGCATCCTGCCAGTTTTCCTTATTTGGAAAACCTGGCAGACTGTCTTGACCCAGGCAGCCCTTCTGAAAAACGGGCTGTCCGGGTCAAAACTGGATGGGTGGCAACTATACTGCACCGCCTAACAGGGATGGATGTGTTCATTAAAAAGAATGTGGGTTTCACGTTCAATTTGCAATGTGCTTTAATTATACAGATGTCTGGATGACGGGTCCCCTTTAAATATAAGCAATCTATTAATTCCCTTGTTACTGTAAATTGAAGGGAACGTCTTCAGCTATGACAGCACTGCTGGTTTCTTTGTCTATAGAGTGTAAACGTTATAGGAATAGGTATGGCTTTAGGTATTGTTTTGTATGCCTGTGTGATTCCAGTGTCTATTTTTTTTTCTATTAACATTAACTGCAGAAGATTTGAAAACCAATTCTTGGCTTGCAGCTAAAGGGAATTAAATGATATACATTTATATTGGTCTTCAGTCTCGTATGTCATAGAGACATATAGCATACTGTGTAAAGCAGGAGCCGTACAAATAGATTCCTGATATATTTGTCAATTTCATGCCCAGACAGCAACAGAAACCAAAGAATTTCAGGAGAAACCATAAAAGAAATGAAAATAGTACACAAATATAACAAGCAAAAATACTTTATAACCAAGGAGGCACAATATGTGTAGTTCATACTTTAATAAAAAAAAAAAAGGAAAAAATTGGGGGTCTATTTGGGAACCGATACATGAAAGCCAGAAACCCTGTTGTGAGAATTATTCTCTTCTGCAGCAGTATTCATATCACACCAGGGACAATTAACAGCACAGTGCAATCATTCATCCAAAATGTAGTTGAAAACAATTCAAAAGGATGCTATAACCCCTGGTGTGCCTTTCTTTAGCATGAGTTTGCGTATTGTGTATTTGTGCTTTGCCTTTCAAAACCCTGCTGTTAGAAATGCAATTTATCTTTTCCTGCATGTTTTTTTTTTTTTTTGCAATAACAGTTTCATGGGCAGAGAGCAAATCTGCTGAAAAGAGACTAATAATTAAGGAGCAGAACAAATGGACAAATTGTCTCTTTTCTTCGTAATTGTGTGTGACTCAAATATATGATATTCTAAAACTGCTTGAAAGGCAGCCTTGTTACCAAAATGGTCAAACATAACATGCAATAGTGGGCAGTGTCCTTCAGCTTATATGAAATTATTTCTGAGATACATGGCTGCAGAACGGCTTAGTATACTCTCAGACTCATCATAATTATCATTGTTTTTCTCCATTAAGAACTATAGGTAATTGTCAGCCTGATAGACAATGTAGAATTAGTGAAAATTATTTATATATAAAATGAGATTTATTATTATGTATAGGGGCGATCCGCGGGCTTCTGCCGCCTAAGTTAGCAACCCCTCTCCCGTCCCCCTCTCCTACTCCGCGCTAAAAGTTTTGGAATTGGAGCGGGTACAAAGGGGCTGCATATCTAGCGCATGAGCGCGTAATGTGCTTTCTGCACTAGCAGTGCCAAATTTCAGGTTTAAAAACCGGAAATTCATCTCTTAAAGTAACAGGAGGCGGCTTTTTGCCGCCCCTTGTAACTTGACACTGCCGCCTGAGGCAAGGTGCGGCCCTGAATATGTAAAATATAAATGTAATACACACATTTTCCAATAAATGAGGCTTTGAAGGTAGTGTATTACATAGTAATATAGTAAGTTAGGTTGAAAAAAGACACACGTCCATCAAGTTGAAGCCTCTCCAATTTGCCTCAGAAGGGAAAAAAATTCTTCCTTACTCCAAAATGACAGTTAAAGCAGTCTATGGAACAACTTATATTATGAGCTATCTTCCATAACCCTGTATTCTCTCACTTGCGAAAAAATCATCCAACCCCTTCTTAAAGCTATCTAATGTATCAGCCTGTACAACTGATTCAGGGAGAGAATTCCAAATCTTCACAGCTCTCACTGTAAAAAATCCCTTCTAATCGGAATGGGTGACCTTGTGTATTAGTAGTTGCGTATTAGTGTTTCCTCCTAGAAACCTCAATTGCAATCTTTACTTATTATGGATCAATGGAGAATGGGGTTAAACAAACCTGTTCCTTTTGTTTGCTTACAACTAGATTGGACCTTGGAACCATGAGTGGGTTGGAGGTAATGGTAAAAGTAATTCTGTTGCCGAGTCTCCCAAACTAGGTTTCATGTTTGTTTGGAAATGGTTCAAGCATCCGATATGCTTCCAAGATCAGGGAAGATTCAGGTGAGGAGATGCATTCAGTGATGTAAATAAGCATAGATAAAGTATATGGGAACAGATTTCCTACAAGAAAGTTTCAGGGAACAGAGGTAAGACATTCCAGCAGAATGTATCAGTATTCACTAGCCAAGAGAGATGAGAGAGGGCTAATGCAGAAGGTTAATAATTTAATATACAATATTTAGTTTAGAGTTATAATAGCCTGGATTATCTGCATATAAATGTCCACTACCATGTCACCCAAGAGTTTTCAAGGTGCCTTCTCCTGGACAAGAGTTGCCACCTATCTGGTTTTCACTCCAACAGCCTGTTTTTGGCAGGGATGTCCAGGTTTCCAAATTACGAAATCCGGACAGGACATTGACGTTAATGGCATGGCGATCAGCTAATTGCTAAACCCCAAGCCACCAGTCCCATCCCAGACATAATCAGCCCCACCCCTACAGCACCCACCCCCGACATCACAAGGTCAGCCCCTGGCTGTCACCTGCCCCCTGATGTCACCCGCCTCGCCCCTTGCCTGGAGCTGGGCAAACAAAAAGGTGGCAACCCTATCTTGGAGCAAGAAAAACTGTATTTAATAGCATTAATTAGAATCAGAAACCTGGCAAAGGGTTCATTTTCAATGTTAATTTTGTAACAGTTTGGGTTGACATTTGTATTCCAGCATGTCATAGTTGCATAGGTACAATGAAACTGCACACTGTATACCTACAATGCTTTTTGTACTGCAACGCTATATAAAATATATATATGGCCATGCAAAGTATTCTCCTGCTCCATTTGCTTTCATAAAAGACAGTGACAGTGAACAAACTAAAGACAGCTTCTAAAACGAATAACAACTTTTTTATTTCTATATAAAGTCCATATTTATTGTGTCAGTAATATAGGACTTGTCTTCCATTAGCACCCATGTATTGTACCTCTGCTCAAAAGTGTCATGTTGTTGTCCGCAATCCATGTTATGCTACTTTCTGAGAAAATAGGGGTCATCTGAAGATAGCTAAGGTCCCATCCATCTCTTTAGCAGTGGCTTTGAAGGCAACGTGATGTGCAGAAGCTTTGGGGAACAAAAATATAGTAACATTTGGGTATAAAGTGATGCTGTCATCTGAACAGATCAATGAAAGAATCAATATTTCAGAACTCTCCCCCCTGAGTGTACTCTTTAGATCCTATTCATATGATTGATCTTTTCTTCTTGCTTGAGTGAATTACACTGCAGAAAAGGCTAAGACTGATATTTGTTTTCTTGTTTTTTTTTGCTTATATGACTAGAAATGGAAGGTGTTTACATTTGCTGGACAGAATTAGATTGTGTGATATTCTTTGACCTTTACCACAATTCATTCTTATGCTGTTTTATACATGAGTTGAATGACATTTTTCAAGGAATGCCTGTGACCTGAGTAGTTATTGACTGCAAGCCAATTCTCTGAATACACCAGAAGACAAAGGAAGAAAAATGCTAGATGTCCCCGATATCTTTTGGTTTTGTTTCACTGAAGTGAAGATTCCAAGAAGGGAAAAGCAAGGAAGTTTATTTTTTTTTCTCCTACTTACCCATGACCCGTTGTTATTACAAGTCCTTCCTCTGAATTCGTCCAGTTGCCTTCTTTTCCCTTGTGCTACCACTTTGCCTCTAATATGGCAATCGGTACTTTGTACTAACTATACTTCTGTAAATGGTTGTTATTATAACACCAAAACAACTCCCCATGAACTGTTGGTATGGCCTCAATTTTTCTTAAACAGTCAATACAACAATGTATTGCAACAGGACATTGTCATGGTAATATAAAGCAAAAAGTAACAATGAACATTAGAAGCCACTTTTAAGCATTTCAGTGGTGTAACTCAAAGATAAAGAATCTCTTGGTGGGGACATACAGCACATAATGTTGTGCACTGAATGGATTATGGTTGATAGAGTACAATAACAGCTGTCAAAATAGTTACAAGAACCAGTTCAGGGAACAAAGAAAAACACATAGGTGCATAAGGAATGGTTGACTGTTGGGGGGCAAGGGTGCTGCCTATTCATTTGGTGGCATACAGATCCCATCTAAACCATCTTTTTCCAATTCTGGGCTATTGAATCTGGAAAATCAGCGGTTCCCAAACTCTTTTTAACCATGTAACTCTTTTTAACCATTTTTACATGTAAAAATAGTTGAGGAGCGTTCAAGCAAAAAAATGTTCCTGGGTGATGCAAAATAAGTGCTATGATTGGCCATTTGTTAGTCACTATGTGGACTGGCTACCTATAGGAGACATTATTGGGCAGTACACTTGGTTTTTATACAACTAAAACTTGCCTCCAAGCCAGGAGTTGAAAAGTAAGCACCTGCTTTGAGGCCACTGGGAGCAACGTCCAAGGGGTTGGTGAGCAACATGTTGCTCATGAACCACTGTTTGGAGACCACTGATATATACTGTAAAGATGTAATTGGTTAGCTTCTGTTCTGTGCTGATATTATTAGCCAATGGTTTCCACATTAGAGCATTTTAGAGGTCTAGTTCAATTATCTGAATTAATATTGTAAAAAGTAAACCCTCAGTGCATTGCACATAATATGCTGAAAATCATACATGGTCCCACAATTCCTCCAATAAAGGTGGGAAGAATTCAGGAACATTTGATGCATCTGCACTTGAAGGTTGTTAACCTTTAAAGGAACATTTAGTATGATGTTCTTAGTGATATTCCGAGACAATTTGGAATTGGTTTTCAATTTTTATTATTTGTGGATTTCTTTTAGCTTTTTATTGAGCAACTCTCCAATTTGCATTTTCAGCAATCTGGTTGCTTGGATCCAATTTACAAGAAAAAGTTGTGCTCACCACTAATTTTTAAAACCATTAGGCGGGGGTGCAATGAGGCTGTGACCACAAAATACATAGACAAAGACAAGAGGTCCTCTGCACTCAACCCATTATCAATATATTTAAGACATTGAGACATTCTGTGCATACAGCTACTAAAAAATGCCTTACCCTTTAAACAACAGGGATTGTTTGTCCATATATTGCAATATATTTAAGCTGGCCAACTACGTCAAAGTCATCCCATATCTGGCCAGTCCTACGCTCTTTGACGTAGTTGGCCAGCTTAAATATATTGCAATATATGGACAAACAATCCCTGTTGTTTAAAGGGTAAGGCATTTTTTAGTAGCTGTATGCACAGAATGTCTCAATGTCTTAAATATATTGATAATGGGTTGAGTGCAGAGGACCTCTTGTCTTTGGATCCAATTTACCCTAGCAACCATGAACTGATTTGAATAAGAGACTGGAATAGGAGAGGCCTAAATTGAAAAATGAGTAATAAAGAGTAGCAATAACAATACACTAACCCCTAAATGTAATATAATGCACTAAGTTTGCCCGGGGGCAGTAACACATGGCAACCAATAAGATGCTTGCATTTAAACAGGTGACTAGTGAATGTTACCTGATGATTGGTTGCTATAGGTTACTGCCCTTGGGCAAACTTAGTGCCTTTTATTACATTTAGGGGTTAGTGTATTGTTATTGCTACTCTTTATTAACAGTTAAAAAGTTAACAAGGAGTTCCATGATCATATAAAAGCTGAATGCCATGTGTTTTTATACAGGTCATGGAACTTCCAATATCCTCATATTTTGTAACAGGGGTACTTTCTTTATTATAATACACAATACATGTGACAAATGACATCACTAAGCTTTGATTATAACCAATGACATCACTAAGCACCATTTATAAGGGTAGAATTTACAGGATATAAATGACTCATGTATTATATGAATATAAACTCCAACAAACACCAATAAAAATAAATATATAATGTCTGTTGCCTCA
Organism: Xenopus borealis; assembly: GCA_024363595.1. NCBI lineage: Eukaryota > Metazoa > Chordata > Amphibia > Anura > Pipidae > Xenopus > Xenopus borealis. The sequence continues at coordinate 34,566,656 of CM044433.1, forward strand.
TCTCACAGCATTTTTCCACATCGGAAAACAATAGAGAAACAGGGAAACTATAGGCCCCAACTGCTTGGGTTTCACACATTTAACTGTCCTAATTTAGAGAACTTTTTACATGAATATAGTCTTAAATTGTATTGGTACTTAATTTGGCAATCTTTATCTAATTTTACTTGGCCTAGCTTTACATGTATGATGAGCGTTGCATGGTATTGTTGGTTCTATCCAAAGTACCTTGAAAAGTATTTTTGAACAGCAAAAAAAGCTTTTTCTCTTGTAAACATTCAATACAAATGACCCATTTTGTGTGGAAGTGAAGGTTTTTATCTTTTTTAAACATTAAGGCTGAGTGGAGGAATGAGTCAGCTTCTTCTGGTGACAATAAAAGGCCAAAGTACATATCATTTTAGCATTATTCAAACCACGGATAACACTGCTTTCAGCATGTAACAGCATTTTTTTTACCACTGCTGAGAAAAGTACTCCATTTACAATATGTTTTGAGTACGAGCCGTGTTATAATGAGGAGCACACTGACCATTCCCCCACTAAATAACGGGTTACATTTCTGGAGTTCTGCACTTTCTGGGACTATATCGAAAAAAAAAATAGTTTTAGAGAAGGACTGAAAGGAGCCAAAAAGCCCTTCATAAACAACTACATGCAAAGTGAAGCCTTTACTTGTCATTCACATAGCACTGCCTAGATACCAAAAATGAGAGTTTTAATTCTCCCATAAGGCATCATGGGCAGAGACATGCAAATCACTCCTTTATGTCCCTTTGGCCAACCATGCATCCAGAATACAGCCTAATGGTTCAGTTAGCTACAATGTATTATTCAGGGGTGGGAAGATTCCATTTTCTGGCAGATGTATTGTACCGTACTCATATAACCGACTCCAACACAAAACAACTAACTTTGGCACAAATCCTGCATCTAGAGAGAGAGAGAGAGAGTATTTCTGATGATTTTAATAGAATGAGCTCTAATACATCTTCTTGGAAAAAAGACCCCCCCCCCCCCAAAGGCTGCATTGAACCCAACTGTAATTCCCAATCAGAATGCCAACTCCTGCATGAGGAGAGAATGAAGAGAGATGCTGAAATGGGGAGAGTGAAGATCACCTTGATTGTTTCAGAAATGGGAAGAATTGTTAATAGATTACATTTAGCAAACATAATATTTTACTGTGATTAAACATATTACATCTTTATTCATAGTTCCCCTTTAAAAGCAGTACTACCTTTAGGAGTACACATGATTCTCTTGCAGAGTTGCATGTATTTTTGTCACTGTTCCTTCGTGCACCAGCTAGTATACCTTTTCCTTTCTTACATCAAGGGATCCTGGATGTTTCATTAAAAAAAAATCTAGGTCTTGATGGTGATTGATGAAGAGATGCTTCATCCAGTACTCTGTATCTTTCCTATGGTACATTATTATTACTGACACAAAGAACGTATATGGGCTGCCCTGATACTTTTAGTCATGCATTTGTCCATGTTCAGTCTTGTGACCCTGCTGCACTTACTACTTATTCTTGGGCTCCTCCTTCTTTCTTCTACAAACATTAAAGAAAAACACCACCACTCAGGAGATTGGAATCCATGGAGTCCGAAGCTTGTTTTATAAAGAACTAAACTATGTAAATCTAAATCTGTCAGATTTTGTTCTAAAGACATTAAAGTCAATGTTTCTATAACTTATAAAGTGCAAAGCAAAGCACATGTTCTGCCTTAATACACATACAGTATAAACTTTTAAGATTACTTTGAAGGCTTAGCATAAGCTGTTTTACTTTTAAAAGTAGAGCTTTGAAGCTTCTCTGTGAGCCCTGTGCAGGATTTGTTTTTTTTTTTACAGTTAACTGGGTTATAGAGAAGAGGCTCATATCATTTTGATAGGAGCTAATCTAGGCACAGACATACGCCATTTAAGCCACCATGCATTAATTGCTTGCATTCAGCTATATATATTTATATATATGGTTTGCTTTTTGCAGTACAGGTAAGGAATCAATTATCCAGAGTGCTTGGGTGACCTGGGCTCTTTTTGGATAAGGAATCATTCTGTATTTTGGATCTCCATACTTCAAGTTTTCTATCATTCAAACATTTAGGGGGTTATTTAATGGTTGAGTTTTTGATTCCTCGAATCAGGCTTGGACTGGGAGACTGTAGCCATTGAAATTTCAAATACACAGCCACAGCCCCCCACCAGCCCAATAAATAGAACAAAAAAGAAGTGTCTATGGCAACTTACAGCAGCCCTAGTCCCGCCTAAAATGAACTCACAACTTTAAGGCTTTCTAATTTAAGAAAAAACTCGAATGGAAAAATACTATAATGAACAACCCGAAAATTTTAATTAATCTAATCGTATTGTTCGAGCATCGAACTCGAACAACATAAAGACTACTAACATCTTCAAGTGGTTCAAAGGACCTCTGCCATTGACCCCTACATGACGTTGGCAGGTTGTAGGTGGCGTATTTTCAGATTCAAGCTATTTCTAGGGACCGGGTATAATAAATTTTGAAAAATTTGAGTTGTTTTAAAAAAAAAAAAAAATCAAGTTTTTTTTATAAGCTGAAAATGTGACTTTTGACCAAAAAAAGTACAAGAAAAATTTCAAGCAAAACACAACTCGAATAAATCTGCCCTTAAATGAACCCACCAATTTGGATTCATGTGGCTTAGTTACCATCATGTAAAAGGAACTGTCATTACAGAGAGATTACAAAGAAATTAACTCTGTAGGAGATGTCCTTCTATACTTCAGAGCTTTCTGGATAATAAGTTTCCAGATAAGGGATCCCATACCAATTTGTCCTGGAAAGGGAGCCCTTTGTCCAACACCTGCCGTGACTGAGGCAGTAAATAGCTACTTTTTCCCCGGTTGATTGAAGGGTGTGTCCACATCTTACCAACACGCCCCCTTACTTTACTTTACTAATCTCTGGTATTGGATGTAAAATCTTGAATCTAATTGGGGGCAGAAACAGTTACACTTATAGTCTGGTAAAGAATGTTGCATTGACCGTTAAAATTTGCATTTGATACAAAGGAACAAAGAGAATGGATTAAGAAATGTTATGGGCATCTCGTGAAAAAAAGAAATAATTTACTTTAACATTTGCCTTCTATTATAAATACATGGTATAGGAATAATTGTATTTTCTATATTTGCATGCAGCTGTTGCTATTCTCCGCATGGTGCGTACGCTCAGAGCAAGCTCGCCCTTGTGATGTTCACCTATTGTTTACAACGCCGGCTGTCTGAAGATGGGTGCTACGTAACTGCCAATGCGGTGGATCCTGGAGTTGTGAACACTGACCTCTACCGGAATGTGTGTTTGCCAGGCAGGCTGGTGAAGTGGATGACAGCATGGCTGTTTTTTAAGGTACAAATCAATGGGTGTGTACTTATTAATTTAAAGGGCATGTAAATAAAATCCAATTTTTACTTTCTCTAATGAGAAAGAAAACTATCTCCAATATACTTTAATTTAAAAATGTGTACCGGTTTTATAAGAAATCTGACTGTATGCAGTGAAATTCTCCCTTCATTTACTGATTTGGAATGGAACTGGAATTGTCAGACGGTCCCTAACTGCTGGCAGGGAAACAATCATACTTATGAACAGCAGGGGGAGCCCCTGCCTTACTTCCCAGCCATGCAGAACTCCAGCAGCTTTGTTTTGTTCTCTGTTTTGACGATCCCTAAGCAGCCCAGATCACACTGAGCATGTGCACAGTCTTGGTCTTGCAAAGATGTTTAACAAAGTTACAAGATGACATCCCCCTGTGGCCAACTTTGAAAGCATAAATCATTTGTTTGATTAGGCTTGTGGTGCAGTAAGTTCATGTTTATGTTTAGTATACAAAATACAGCATTTCTAGCCTTATTCTATTTTACAATTTCCTTGTTCTTTAAAGAGATACTGACACCAGGAAATATTATATCTATAATTACATTGTTTTTGAATGTTATTTATAATTTTGCTATATAAGTATATGTCTGATGCTTTTGCATTTCCTTTCTTACCCACGTGTTCCTGTATGAGGGGGCTGCCATATTATTAGAAAGGTTATGAAGAGACAGTCAGCTTGGCAAAACAGTCAGGTTGAGAAACTTCAAGTAACAATTACTTACAAAAAGAACAATCAGCTAAAAATGACCAATAAGACCTAAGGTAACTTTTAATGTAGATTAATATTTTGAAAATAATTTTTTTTGTGTATCGAATTTGAAGGATTTTACTGCAATTCGATTGATAAATCGTTCGATCGATTCAAACTATTTTTTCGATAGATCAAAATTAATGAAAACCGATTCGGTAGCTTTGATCTGGCGAACTTGGTGGTCGAATAAAAATTTAAAGGGGAAGTACTTCAACAGTCGAATGGTCAAATATTCGAATGAAATTTTATTCAAATCGTTCTAATCATTCGATTCGATCGAATTTACAAAATTCACTGGTCGAAGTGGTCTTCAAAAACATTTGAGAATTCGAATGTTTTTGAAAATTCGATCGAACTTTGAATCCTTCATGTGAATTTAGTAAATCTGCCCCTTGGTGTATGGTAGGTATAAAGCTGGTGATAGACATGCAGAAATACAGTAGCCTTAATATTAAATGAACGATTGTGCGCTTGTGTGGTTCACCTTTTGGTTGACTTTTTAGTATGTTATAGAATGGATGATGTTAAGCAACTTTTTAATTGGCCTTCATTTCTTTTCTTTTTTTATTATAGTTTTTTATTGTTTGCCTTCTTCTTTCGACTCTTTCTAGCTTTCAAATGGGGGTCACTGACCCCATCTCAGAATATCACCCTCTGCATTATACTAAAAGTTGATTTAAAGGTGAACAATCCATTCAATGCACCAGAAAATGCCCCCCTGTGTCATGACCCAAAAGACCAGAATATGATAAAAAAGGTAGTATAGTTGTTGCCAGCAGTCTATAGAACCAAGCACTTCTGGGTTGGACACAGGTATGGGACCTGTAATCCAGAATGCTTGTGACCTGGGGTTTTCTCTAGTTAAGGGATATTTCCGTACCTTACTAAAAAAAAACTACTCAAAAAATTATTTAAGTATTAAATAAACCAAATAGGATTTATTTAATGTTTACATGATTTTCTAGTAGGCTTAAAGTGGAATTCATCCCCCAGGCGCTAACCCCTCCCCCCCACCCCCCATAGGCCCTCCTCCCCCGCCCTACCTCTCCCCCCCCCCCCCCCCCCCGGGCTATTGCCCCTAAGTCGCTACTTACCACTCTGTGTAGGTCCCCTCCAGCGAAGTTCACATGGACCATCTTCTCTTTCATCTTCCAATGGCTTCTTCCTGGATCAGGCTCCGTCATGGCGCATGCACAGTAGGACGCTGGTACTACAACGCATGCGCACAAAGTTGACGAAGTTAAATTGGCGAACTTTGTGCGCATGCGCAGTAGTACCAGCGTTGTACTAATCTGCGGAAGAAGCCATTGGAAGAGAAGATGGCCCATGTGAACTTCGCTGGAGGGGACCTACACAGAGGGGTAATGTCGACTTAGGGGCAATAGCCGGAGGGAGGGGGGCCTACGAGGGATGGGGGTTAGCGCCAGGGGGTTGAATTCCCCTTTAAGGTATGAAGATCTAAATCACAGCAAGATCTGTTATCCAGAAAACCCCAGGTCCTGAGCATTCTGGATAACAGGTCCCACACCTGTATATAGTATTATAATAGTGTTTGATTATAACAGAGCCTATGAGGGACGGCATTCCCATCATTCAGAGCTTTCTGGATAAATAATGTACATAATCCATAGAAAGATTCTTACACAAAGCTTGAGCACTGACACACTAGACAGATACTTTCCTATTTCCTCCGGCACCTCCAGGATTATACTTTGTGACTAAATGTATCCCGTTCATTTTCACTTCATTTTCACTTTTATCTGGTGGAGACTAATCAATGGAGTTGCTGAGAGGAGCATATGTAATGTTTAGGGAATGGGAACTATGTTTGGTTATTTGAATGAGGACCAGGATTTACCAGCCATTGGGAAAGGCCAGTTTGTGTGCAACAAGAGCAGCAGTTCAATGCAAGTATACACACGTTAATCCCATGTAGTTGCCATATTCAGACTCTGTACAATGTTATCTACTGCAGAACAAAATTAAGTCTTGAGGGTGACTGTATTACTAATTAAGTTGTCAAATAAATTACGCTTCTTCTACTGAAGTAAAAATATATATTTTAGCCGTGTTTCATAACTGAGCTTAGTTTTTGGTGGGGGTTTTTTCCGTTACAAGAATAATTCTGTCTCCCGAGTTCCAGTTAAAGGGACAGTAAAGCCTCTTCGTCATGGGAGAAATGATTAATTATTGCACTGAACATATATTTTACCTAATGGGTTAGTCACAAAACATGGGGGGGCATTTATGAAATTTGCGTGGAGCATATATTTATTCGCAAATGGTTATTATGCCCAGGCTTTTTCCTGAATGCTAAAATATTGCACTGCCGTGCCCGTCTTTTTGGCATTGTGAATACATTTGTGCAAGGTTGCTGTGCACGAAAATAGCGTCGATAGTAACTTAAATTCACAATTTGCGAAAATGTTTTGCGAATGTTTTCTCCGCCACCAAAGCTGCAGCGTAATTCAAATGCAGAGATTGCAAATAATTATTCGCAATTTTGCGATTTTTGCCATGTTCGCAAATCTGTTTGCACACGCTTATTCAGCTTTATAACTAAAACCAGGCGCAGGGCAAATATATTCACTCTGCGAATCAGCTCTGCTTGAAGTTTATAAATTGTGTTTTCTGTTGTTTCTTTAGGGTTAGACCACAGGGGAAGATTTCAGGGACATTAGTCGCCTGGCGACTAATTGCCACTTCTTTGGGGCGACTAATCTCCCTGAATTGCTTCGACCCTTAGTAAATCAGCCCCTTAAGGTGAAAGACAAATGAGATACTGGAAAAACACTTCAAAACAATGTAGCAATGTTACCTTTATTCAGTCATTCCCAGCAAATAAGATTGTGTCCTTTCTACCAGTGAAATGATTGATTGTATAATATGGCATCATGGGAAGGAATATCACTCTTGTTCCTTACATTATTTGCTGGTGTTGAAAAATGACTAAGGCTCAGGATTGTTCACCCGTAAAAGCTCCACAGTCATGAAACAGGTTCTAAAAAAAAAAGAATCAGGAATGTGGTAAATTTCAAACCTTACAGAATTATTTTGCTCATTATTATTCTTTATTGAGCAAAAAAATAATCATATTTTTTTTTTTAGGTCTGGATGCCACTCTTATTTGTATGGATAAAGATTAGGGGATGCACTAAATCCACTTTTTTGGATTCGGACGAATCCTTCGCGAAAGATTCAGCCGAACTGAATCCTAATTTGCATGAGCAAATTAGGCGAGGGAAGGGGAAAATATTTTTTACTTTCTTATTTTGTGACAAAAAGTCAAGTGATTTCCCTCCCTGCCCCTAATTTGCATATACAGTTTAGGATTTGGTTTGGCCGGGCAGAAGGATTCCTGGATTCGGTACATCCCTAATAAAAATAAATATGGTTTATCTGATCTGTAGAAAAGAAATGTATAAATTACGAGAGTTCTTTTAGTTATGGAAACAAGTCAAGTCTAATGAGGTTTAAGCTGCCCCTCGTATTGCTGCTGATTTATTGGTGAAAGTTGACAAGATCATTTATTGCTGATGGATTTGTGCAGTCTGGGGAGAGGGGAAGAGAGGAGAATACCCTATGTCACTTTTAGGGCCAGATTTACTAAATTTGTGTGAAGGTTTTGAAATTCGATCGAATTTTCAAGAAGGTTAGAATTTTCGCATATTTTTGAAGGCAACTTCGACCATCGAATTTTGAAAATTCAGTCGAATCGATTGATTTGAACAAAATTCTATTTGAATATTCGTCAGTCGAATTACTTGCCCTTTAAATTTTTATTCGACTGCCTAGTTCGCCAGATTAAACCTACCGAATTGCTATTAAACCCTATGGGAAGCTCCGATAGGGGTTAAAATCGTTCAATCAAATTTTTTTAATTAAATCTTTCGATCGAATTGCGGTAAAACCCTTCAAATGCAATATTCGAATTTGAAGGTTTCAAATTCGACCACAATTCGATTGGTCGAATTTGAGGGTAAATTCACCCACGAATTTGACCGATAGTAAATCTGCCCCTTAATAAATTGAAGTGTTTTTTTAATCTCCTTTTTGTACAATTGTAATTGTGTGTGTGTGGATCCGTTTTTCCCATTTTTCTGATATTCGAAGGTCATTGAGATTTAACCATTTCAACTATCCCACCAGGCGACTAATAGGTAGCGCTCTGTACCAGACATCAACTGCTGTGCAAATAGACTCTTGTGCACTATGGGTTATTTGCTTTTTACCTTGCCATGTAGATTGATTTATTCCATGTGTCGCTGTTATTTGTCCTACATCTTATCTCTACCCCCGTGTAATATATAATAGCTTGTGTGAATCCAGATAAATAGAAGCATCTTCACAAGGCAGAAGTTCCTGTACTGTATGTGTACATAGCCTGCCACCGGTCGTATTTTTTTTCTTCCAGATTTCCAACGTACTTTAGTGTCACTAAATTAATAGCTTTTTCTTTCCTCCTGGCAATTTCTTTGAGCGGGTAACAGGTCAGAGTACAGACCATAAATCACAGAGACCTGATCATCATCACACTTGAACTTTTAATGTGAACTTGGCATGCTTGAATAGATTGACTCATTTTACAAGGTAAAGGACAGGAGGCATAGCAAATATGGCATTAATCTCAGGAGCGGGGATAAGTAGCAGGGCCACCTGAATAAGGGAAAAGGGGGGAGCTGGATTTCAGGAAATGTTTATATCCAAAACCAATCTAAGGGCACACGGCAAGATTCGGTGTGATATAGTCACCCTGTGTGGCAACTTCGGGTGACTTTGCAAAATGAAGCTCCGTGAGTGCCATACCGCTAGTGATTTTACATTCATGCCGACACAGGAAGACAGTTCGGGGAGATTTTCTCCCACAGGAAGTGGCGACTAAATATCCCTGAATCTTGCCATGTGCCCTTACCCTAATACTGCATCTGAGGCCTTAAAAAATGTTTTTTAGTGTCCCATATGGGCTGCACCCTGTGGGTTCAAACTTATACTTGAAAGCCCCTCTCTTAGTAGCATCAGGGCAGCAGAGGCGGTTTCAAAGTGAAGGACACATTAAAAACAGTCAGTGTGGGCAGCCAGCTGGGTAAAGCTGACTCCTGTCAGCGCAGCAGCACACTATGGGGCCTAAAGCTGTTTTAAAAATGGCATAACAATAATACACCAAGCACTGCCACATATAATATGCAATATTTATAACGGTATGCGTTCATTTTAGGCAAATGCAAAGCCCAGTGTTCCATCCAAACAAATGCTCGCTTGAAATGCAGTCTTGTACCAGAAAACAGAACTTTCTACTAGATCCATTTAGTATAGTCACATTTGATGACAGTCTCACAGTCTAACCAGCAGCCTTCTGGAAAGTTAGTGCAAACGTTAATTTAAAGTGAACCTGTCACCCAGACATAAAAATCTGTATAATAAAAGTCCTTTTCAAATTAAACATGAAATAAAATTTCTATTTTTTATTAAAGCATTCATAGCTGTATATCAGCTGTCAATCAAATATTGTCTGCCCATCCTCTATGCCAGTGGCATAGAGGCGGGGCAGACAATTACTTTTACTTTCCATTGAGCACTTCCACAGATGTCACTGCTCCCCACACATTCCCCCAGTTCTCTTCACTGTTTAATTGTGTAGCCAGGACATGGGGATGGACATTGGTTCCTTCATTCTGGTGCACAAACAAGATTTTAAGATGATTTAATGCTTGCCTTAATAACAGTGTCCACAAAATGGCTCCTGCCTGTTTGCTATAATTATAAATTCCCAGACTGAAGGAAACAAGAATCAAATAATTCATATGGTGTAAATAAAGTTCATTTTGCTTGACTAATGAGATATAATAGGATTTTGAATATTTCTTTTGGGTGATGGGTCCCCTTTAAGGATATTGGTAATGGCTGACAGATACTTTCTCTCATTTTACATTGCTATGAAAGATAATTTAGGAGATCTTTAAGTCACATTATTGCAGCTATTAAATAAACAGTTACACATTAATGGTTTATAACAAATGGTCTGTAACAGCCAGAAATGAGGCACTTACTACAGGTATGGAATCCGTTATCCGGAAACCTGTTATCCAGAAATCTCAGGATTACGGAATGGCCATCTCCCATAGACTCAATTTTATCCAAATAATCCTGATTTGTAAAAATTAGTTTGTGATAATAAAAAAGTAGCTTGTACCAAACTAAGGTATAATTAATCCTTATTGGAAGCAAAACCAGCCTATTGGGTTTATTTAATGTTTATATGATTTCCTAGCAGACTTAAAGGGGACCTGTCACCGTAAGAAATATTTCCAAATACTATTTTATCATGTTAGTCAAGCAAAATAAACTTCACGTACACTATATAAATGATTTAAATATTTTTCCCTTCAGTCTGAGAATTCACAATCACAGGAAGCAGGCAGCAGCCATTTTGTAAACACTATTGTTAAGGCAAGCATTGCATTATCTCAAAATCTTGTTTATGGGCCAGAATGATGCCCATATCCGTACACTAGTTACAAAGTTAGATTGCAAGGAGGGGGGGGGGGTGAATACACAGGCCTGTGTATATAAATGAAGCAAAGAAGTCTTTGTAATGAGTGCATATTTCTTAGAGGAGAACTAAAGCCTAACTAAAGAAGTAGGTAGAAATGTTGTACATGATGTTTTGTGCTTCTGTACAAGCCCAAGGCAACCACAGCCCTTTAGCAGTAAAGATCTGTGTCTCCCCAGTAGATGCCCCAGTAGCTCCCCATCTTCTTTTCTGCTGATTCACTGATTCACATGCTCTGTGCTGTTGTCACTTACTGAGCTTAGGGACCCACTCACAATATACAGTACACATAGAATAGAAATGTCACAATATAAGGCTGATTAGTAATTAATATGCATAATTACTACATGGCAGCACAGAAACCAGTGCAAATAGCATCAGAATTTAATAATCAGCCCTGTAGCATTATCTTATATTACAGGCCAACCTCATTCTCTGCTTGATAATTTATAACGACCCCTAAGCTTAGCTTCTCAACTGTTGATCAGAGCCCACTGAGCATGTGAGTGTCACAGACACTTTCCAAGATGGTGACCCCCTGTGACAAGTTTGAAGTCCTGGATCATTGCTGCTATTGACAAGCTGAAACTTTAGGCTGGAGCAATAAGTTAATTATATAGAATATGGCATTTTTAGCCATATTAATTTTTAGAGTTTAGTTCTCCTTTAAGGATGGGGGGCAGAACATTTGAGCATTTGGTAGTTTGGGAATTTTAAAAGAATTAATACACTTCAGCAATGTAGACATAAGACCCCTATCAGCAAAAAGCATAACAGTTACATAGGGGCAGATATATTAGTCCATAGTTATCAAGGCGGTTTTTTTTTTTGGTCAAAACTCACATTTTTGGGTTGAAAAAATTCATTTTTTAAGATTTATCCTACCCTAACCCTAGAAATAGCTTGAATCCAAAAATACACCTTCTAAAACCTGTCGAGGTCACGTAGGAGTCAATGGCAGAGGTCCCTTGAACCAACTCAAGATGTTAATAGCCTTCATGATGTTCAAGTTTTTTAATGAGGGTTTTGCCCGAAAACTCAACGATTTTATTTTATTTTTTTCTTTCCATCCAAGAATGTAACTCATTCATCTATAATTTTTCTTGAAAAAGTCAGAGCGGAAAAAACTTTGCGATAAATTTGTGTGTCAATTCAAATTGTAAGATTGACGCTCTGAAAACTTGTCTATATCAGATTGTCAACGCAAATGCTTAAATGTATCGGATCAAAACCAGCAGGAAAAAATTTCTTCAGGGACATCTGCCATTGACTTCTGTATGACCACAACAGGTTTGAAAAGGAATATTTTTCAGCTTAGGAGGTTATTTTTCGTCTAAATATTTGAGTTTTCCCCTTTAAAGGAGACTTAAACCTGCAATAGAAAAAAACCCTTGGGTAGACCCTCCTCCCCCCCCCCCCCCCCCCCCAGCCTACATGCCCTCCACCTCGGGCAAATGCCCCTAATTTTTTACTTACCCCCTCCATGCAGACTCGGGCCATGGGAGTTCACGGGCACCATCTTCTTTCTTTGGTCTTTTTTCGAAATCAGACCGGCGTTTTCGGAGCATGCATAATTGGAGTAAATTTCCTGTCCAGAACAACTGCGCAGGTGCGAGGCAATTTTGAGCGACTTTTAAAATCGCGCCGCTGCGTGTGAATAAGCGCAGGCGACTTTACGTGTCGCGGGTGCGCAGCGCTACCAAGCTATTTGGGGAGATTCATCGCGGCGATAAGTCGCCAGGTGACAGATCTCCCCGAAAACTCCCCGTGTGGCCTTACCCTTAAGGTCTACCATCCCTACCAGACACACATGCAGATTGTACAGTTAATTTCAGCAGGAAACAATTAAAAGTTAGTCTGTATAGTTTTGTATCTTTTATTCATGCCCAATAGAGTCTGTTTCAAGATGTATTCACCTTGGAGAGCACCCTAAATAAACCATTGGTATTGTTCCTGTTATTTATACAGTACGTTAATTACATAAGTGGTATTTTCTCACCCCGTGTGGAGTGTCTTTAATTCAAACTGTTTTTTTGCAGTACAGGCATGGAACCTGGGGTTTCTGGATAAGGACTTTTTTTGTCATTTCGATCTGCATAACTTAAATCTATCAAAAAAAACATTTTAGACATTTAGGGGCAGATTTACTATTGGTCGAATTCGAGGGTGAATTTACTGAATTGTGGTCAAATTGAAATCCTTCGAATTCGAATATCAAATTCGAAGGGTTTTACCACAATTCGATTGAAATTTCGATAGAAATAATTCAATCGATCGATAAAATACAACGATTTTACTCATTCGATTGAATTTTTTTATTCAAAAATAGTTAAAACCAATTCGGTAGGTTGAATCTGGCAACTAGGCAGTCGAATAAAAATTTAAAGGGCAAGTTATTCGACTGTCAAATATTCAAATAGATTTTATTCGAATTATTCGATGGTCGAAGTGGTCTTCAAAAACATTCGAATTCGAATCTTTTTGAAAATGTGATCGAATTTCGAATCCTTCATGTGAATTTGATAAATCTGCCCCTAAATGTACCGGGTAGGATTGTTTTGCCTCAAATAAGGATTAATGATATGTTAGTTGGGATCAAGTACTCATTATTATTATTACAGAGAAAAAGAATTCATTTTGAAATATTTTAATAATTATCCTAAAATTCACCATGCCCTCGACCATCCCCATGTGCTACAGTCTTGCAATGCTCATAAAGTAACGTATGCAAATATTAGGGTGCCTTTATCTTCACATGAGCGAAGCTGTTGGGAAAGGGGTGAGCAATTTAAGCCCTGAGCAAAAAAAAAAAAAGAGAGGTGACAAAACCGAAGCAAACATTTGCCGTTTTACCATGACTAATTCATATAACCTATTTAAATAAAACATGAGACTATTCATGTAAAAGTAGCTATCACCCCCTGAAATTTTTAGAATATTATTTATTTATGCCGGTGAATTCACTGAGCTGCAAAGTTTTTGCTTTTTTTTTTTTCATTTTAAATAACTTTCCGCATGCCATTTCTGCGAGTATGAGTCACTCTACAGAGCGCAGCAAGTCACTGGAACCTTCATAGAATAAAATAATGCTTACTTCAAACTAGAATATGCTGTGCGTGTATAACTATAGCTTTCTATCTAAATATAATGCATTTATGTTGAACACAGAGCCCAAGTGCACCAGGTTTAAGGCATTATTTGATGATGATGGGCAATTTCCCTGGGAGCAGTGTGTGGCCTTTTGTCTCAGTGACCTTTATCTGGGAATCACTGATAACTCTGTCTGACAAAAGTCCATGACAGTGGAAATGCTTGTAGCATGCTCAACTGATTAGAAGGAGTTAAGCTTTTTTCAGGGGGGGGCGAGTATTTCGTGCAATGTGCTGTGTGAGTCAACTAGTCTTCTATCACTATCCTTTTTCTTTTTTGGGAAAAGTCATAGAGGCAAAATGCCACATAACCAGGCCCAGACTGGCAATCTGTGGGTTCTGGTAAATGCCAGAGGGGCTGCTATAAGGTCCAATAGAAAGTAAGTATTTAGTGAGCTGTTTGGGCCTCTATGTGTGCTGAGTGGGCCTCTGTGTACCTGAAATGCCAGGGACAATTTTAATTCTCAGTCCGCATCTGCACATAACATTCTATAAGGCTAAGGCCAGACGGGGAGATTCGGGGGAGATCTGTCGCCTGGCGACTTCTCGCCGCGACGAATCGCCCCCGAATCTCCCCGAATAGCTAGTCAGCACTGCTAGGGCAATTTTGAGCGACTTTAAAATCGCTATTCGGGGAGATTCGGGGGCAATTCGTCGCGGCGAGAAGTCGCCAGGCGACAGATCTCCCCCGAATCTCCCCGTCTGGCCTTGCCCTTAAATTTATGACATGTGAGGACAAATATCATTGCACAGTTTTTCTCAAAATGTGAGACCCAAGAGTGGATTACCCACTGCCTGGCTCTATGCCCACTCTGTACTGCTCCAGCTCTGTCCTAATCTACACCCACTCTTTCCACTTTATCCTGCTCCAATCTGTCCTATTGTATACCATTCTGTACTGTTCTATACCCTGCTGTCCTGTTCTATGTCCACTCTGTACTGCACCAATCTGTTCTCATCTACACCCATTCCACCCTGATCCATTCTGTCCTGTTCTACACCCACTCTGTCCTGTTCTACACCCACACTGTCCTGTTCTACACCCACACTGTCCTGTTCTACACCCACACTGTCCTGTTCTACACCCACTCTGTCCTGTTCTACACCCACTCTGTCCTGTTCTACACCCACTCTGTCCTGTTCTACACCCACTCTGTCCTGTTCTACACCCACTCTGTCCTGTTCTACACCCACACTGTCCTGTTCTACACCCACACTGTCCTGTTCTACACCCACACTGTCCTGTTCTACACCCACTCTGTCCTGTTCTACACCCACTCTGTTCTGTTCTACACCCACTCTGTCCTGTTCTACACCTACTCTGTACTTCTCCAGTCTGTCATGTTTAAGATCTTTACCCGCTTCAACTTGCGCACCCTGTATATGATTTACTCTTCACAATAATCAATGCCAGTATGATTTATCGACAGGTATGTAAGTATTATATTATATAGTATTATATTTTTCCTTTGAGTTGCATTGTTGAGCAAGAAAAGGCACACCTTCAGCTTAGAAGAAAAATATTGCGAGGGAAGTTCTTAGAAGAGATTACAGTATAATTTATGCATTATGATTTGTGACACTGCAACTGCTATCGTCTGTACCTGAGTGATCATTTTTGTTAAGATGAAATTGCCAGTAATAACATCTTTATGAGATAACGGATTATAACTGTGCACATGCTCTTTATGTAACCAATGAAATATTTCCTTTCCGTTTTATTATGTATAGAAACATGCTAAAAATACATTTTTTTTTTCTTTTTACACATATGAAAATCTATATAACAAAGTAACAAAGTAATTGAAGTAACTTGCATGTAGGGAAATGGCTACACTGTGCATCTTGCTCTGCAGTTACCGCAGTTACTTGGAGGTGCCAAGAGTTGGGCAGTGATTGTATTCACCTACCTGATTCTGTGGGTCAGTGCTCTTGCAGAAAACTGGCCGGCCCAGGGTTCTTCTCAGTGAGCGCCACAGAGCCATCCTCTTCCTGCTTTTCTTTGCACGAATATGCACATCAGGTGTGTGAACAAATCACTGGGGGGTGTTTAACTTTTGGCACCCCCAGTGATTGTTGCCTTTCCTTCTCCTTTAATACACTCCACTTTGTTGCCCCTGGTGCTTATTTATTGCACTTTTCACTGTGCCCTATTTTAGTAAACAAGCCCTTAAGTGTTTGTTCCTTATGTATAAAATAGAAAGCTTCTATAGTAAGTAATTTAACAATTTATTTTTTTATAAATATAGTTGGAAAGGCTACTAAATGGGTTGTTCACCTTTGATTTCACTTTTAGAATGATGTAAGAAGTGATACTGGAACTGGTTCATTTTTTATTATTTGTGGAGTTTATTTTGCTTTTGTTCAGCAGCTCTCCAGTTTGCAATTTCAGCAATCTAGTTGCTAGGATACAAATTACCCTAACAACCATGCACTGATTTGAATAAGTGACCAGAAAATGAATAGGAGAAGGCCTGGATAGAAAGAGGAGTTATAAAAAATAGCAATAACAATACATTTTTAGACTAAAGCTCCGCGACATCGCCAAACAGGCGGAACTTTCCCTGATATGCCCACTAATGGCAGGGCTATATCGGGGGGGGGGGGGTAATCCAAACATTCAGCCCTAGGGCCGAACGATTGGATTAAGACGAGGGCAATGGGCTCCGCCTGGTTGGTTCGAAAGAAAATCAAACCTTCCCGATTGGTATCAAGTCCAGATATCGATCAGGAAGACCCGTCGGAAGACTACACAGCAGATACACTGTCAAATTGGTCTAAACAACCGATATCGGCAGCTTTATCTGCCTGTGTATGGCCAACTGAACAGAGCATTTGTTTTTTAACTGGGGTCAGCGACCCCCATTTGGAAGCTAGGAAGAGTCAAAAGAAAAAGGAAAATCATTACAAAAAAACTATAAAAAATAAATAAATAACAGAGATCAGTTGAAAAGTTGCTTACAATTGGCCACTCTATAACATACTAAAAGTTAACTTAAAGGAGAAGGAAAGGTTAAAACTAAGTAAGCTTTATCAGAAAGGTCTATATAAATACACCAGTATACACTCAAAGTAATGCTGCTCTGAGTCCTCGGTCAAAAGAAACACCACATTTCTTTCCTTCTATTGTGTATACTTGGGCTTCTGTACGAGACTTCCTGTTTTCAGCTTGAACCTCCAGGGCTTGGATTAGAGCATGCTCAGTTTGTTCTTCTCCCCTCCTCCCTTCCCTGCTGTAATCAGAGCTATGAGCAGCAGGGAGCAACTCGGGCAGGAAGTGATGTCACAGTAGCTGCTATCCTAAACAATCAGAGACCATGTCTATTGCTGTTTACTCGGGTATGGAAAAGCATTCTAAAGAATAAAAATGGCATTCTAGCTTGCACTGCCGTGGCTAATCTATTGGCAATAAACTGCCTTGGTAGCTTTCCTGCTGTTTTAAAGCCCTAATAAAGCAACAAAAAAGACTGAATTCACTGTGAATTCACAAACGTCGGGGAACTTTCTATTGCAGCCCATGGAAAAACTGTAACAATTTCATCCACTGCAGGGTGCCTAACATATTGCTACCCCAATTCATTGGGGTTATTATTGTCCTTTTATATCATGTTGATGTCTTTATATAGCTGTTGTTTTCCTGAATACACCGACATCTGGAAAATCTCCCATATTCTGGGCTATAGCATTGACTTTTCAAGGGTGGATCTTCCTCTTCAGTTCCTTTTAGAACCCCTGCCCTATAATGACACCTGGGAAAAACATTGCTTTACAAGTGCATTCATTTTTGTTGATTTAAATACCCTTATCTGATTGTAACAATAGAAAATATGACAGATGAGCTCTCGCCTGCCTCATGCTGATATGCAAAAATAATTCATATTGGAGGACTCACTATGAATATAGCATATATTTCCAGAAGCAAGACAGAAAAAGCAATTGTGCATCCAATCAGTCTAAATCCCACACGAAAGCTAATTATGTTTTGGGGGCAATGATGCACGCACTTAATATATGACCAAACCCTTCTAGCAAGGCAGCTGCCAATTTAACCTCAGGATTGAAAAAAAAACATTCCCTCCTCATGCAAAATCCTTTTAGTCTGTTATTATCACTTTATTTAATAATCCTAAATAGCAGTCCAATATCCCTTTCCTATTGGTATCACTTTATGGGGTAAGGAACTCCAGACTTCATTTGAGTGACAGTTCCTGGATTGTCACCACTGTTTGATTAGGTCCTATTACTTTTTCCAGTACAAAAACATTGAGATACATGATGATAAACTCGCATGACGGTCTCTGTCCAATCAAAACAACTTGAGTATAATTGTGTTTTCTCCTATCTTGTTTTGATTGGCCGAAGACTGTAGTGTGATTTTATCATTGAGTATTTAAATGTTCTTGTAATAGACATCATTTAGCCTATGGTTAAGGACTAGTGTAGTCCGAAACGCATCAGGCAGTCATTAGTTCATTTGTTCTTATGTAACTTTTCCAATAGTCAAATAATAAAGGACACGTTTTTAAAGGAGGTCCGGTCTACATCTTTCTAGTTTGATCTGTGCAACTTTATTAAGGACCAGTACACGGGATACTGAAGAAGGGTCTAATACGATGCGGCACTGTTAGAGCGGTCTTTTTCTCTGCTATTACACTTTCCCCCTAAGAACCCTCCAGGCTTAAAGGGGTGGTTCACCTTTAAGGCAGAGACATACATCGATATTCGGGGAGATTTAGTCACCGGGTGACTAATCGACTCTTCTTTGGGTGATTAACCTACCCAAACGGCCTTCCCGATGGCTAGAATCTAAATTGCCAGTCGGTAGGGTTGCCACCTGGCCGGTATTTTTGATGGTTGATCCCAATATTATTAATAGGAAAAAAAGATAAATATATAGGAAGGCTGGTATTTTTTTCAAGAAAAGGTGGCAACCCTACCAGTGGGATGGCACTTGGAGCACTTCATTTTCAGACGTCGCCTGAAGTTTCCTTGTGAGGCAACTTCGGGCGACTTTTGATTATTCATCTTTCTATACAGGCCCTCTCCTATTCATATTCTAGTCTCTTATTCAGATCAATGCCTGCTTGCTAGGGTAATTGGGACCCTAGCAAACAGACTGCTGAAACTGCAAACTAGAGAACTGCTGAATAAAAAGCTAAATAACTCAAAATCCACAAATAATAAACAATGAAGACCAATGGCAATTTGTTTCAGAATATCACTCTCTACATCATACTAAAAGGAAGCTCAAAGGTGAACAACCCCTTTTAATGCTACAGGTATAGGATGGGTTATTCTGAAACCCATTATCCATAAAGTTCTAATTACGGAAAGGCCTTCTCCCATAGACTCCATTTAAAGCAAACAATCCAAATGTTTAAAAATTATTTCCTTTTTTCTCTGTAATAATAAATCAGTACCTTGTGCTTGATCCCCACTCAGATATAATCCATATTTTAAAGGCAAAACAGTCCTATTGGGTTTTAATATTTTTTTTTTAGTAGACTTATGGTAAGGAGATCCAAATTACAGAAAGACCCCTTATCTGGAAATCTCCAGGTCCCAAGCATTCTGGGCATTCACACATTTAGTTTTATTCACTATGGGGTGAGATATATCAGTGGCCATTGGATGGATCCGTTGATTCCAGTCGGTTAACAATGATTTGGGGATTTCTCAGGGAAAATAGTGATAAGTCAAAACGAATAAGGTGAAGTCAAAACGAATTGATTGAATTCTGCTAGGAAAGTTTCAATGAAGGGGTGCTGCGCCAGTGAAGCAAGTTTAGAAACACTCCTCCGGCTGCGGAGCCAACAAAAATGCTGCTTCTGGTAACTTTAAGGGTTAGTCCACAGGAGAAGATTCAGGGAGATTTGTCGCTGGCGACTAATTGCCACTTCTTTGGGGCGACTAATCTCCCCTCATGCCTCACGAGACAATTTTGAGCGACTTAGGAAAATGCAGCACTGCATATGGATAGGCGCAGGCGACTTTTCATTTTAGCGAGCACAAGACAGGGGTAAGCAATTCAAGGAGATTAGTCGCCCCAAAGAAGCGGCGATTAGTCACCAGGTGACAAATTCCCCTGAATCTTCCCGTGTGGACTAGCCCTAAGGGTAGAGACACACTGTGCTATTTGGGGGAGATAAGCCACCTGGCGACAAATCACCTCTTCCTCGGGAACTAATCTCCCCGAAAATGCCTCACGAGGAAACTACGGGCGACTTTGGAAAACAAAGAACTTCGACTGCCATCCCACTGGCAATTTAGATTCTAAATGGCACTCGTTTTCCGAAATTGCCCAAAGTTTCCTTGTGAGACAATTTCGGGCAACTTCGAAAAAAATGAAGCTCTCCGAGTGCCATCCCGCCGGCGATTTAGATTCTAGCCGGAGGGGAGGCAGTTCAGGGAGACTAGACCCCCGAGGTGATTTGTCACCAGGTGACTAATCTCCCCCAAATAGCACTGTGTGTCTCTACCCTAAGGGCTGAATTTCCATTTTTCAAAGTGGAAATTCGACTCTTCTGGTATCCTGGACTCCTCCAGCGACATTGTGTGTGGGGGGGGGGAGTATGGCAGCAGAAAGCTGTCTGAGATGGTAGAGGGGCCAGGACCACCCCTGATTCAGTCTGATCAATATCTCTACTAATTGCATTGACGGGGAAAAAAAATTTAAAAAAAGTTTTGTTGGAATTGGATCCAAGATCAGGAATCCCTGAACGCTTGGCCAATAAAAAATCTGGTTGTTGATGAAATCAAATTATTACATTATCAAAAGCTGCAAGAGTCTTCTTATAACTTTAGCACATTTGTTGCATTTGTAGTGTATTGCTTTCAGGGTATTCTGTTACCCGATCTCAAATCTTATTCTATTTGTCCAAATTATATTTTTCATCAAGTATTTTTCATGAAGCACAAAGGCAATAAAGAGTAAATCATATACAGGCTAGACGCACAACTGCAAAGTGTTACATACATTTAGGGGCAGATTTATCAAGGGTCGAATTTCGAGGGTTGAAAACCCTCGAATTCGACCTTCGAAATTTTCCTGAAGTAAAATCCGACGAAATCGAATTCGTAGGATTTCACCGCTATTCGATCGAACGATCGAATAGCGATCATCTGATTTCACGAAAAAAATCGCACTAAATATCCGATTTCATGAAAAATTTTTAAAAATTCCTCCGATTTCACGAAAAATCTGATGATTTCTATTCGATCAAAAAAAAAACTTAGAAAAAGCCTATGGGAGCTTCCCATAGGAAAATATAAAAACTCGGTAGGTTTAATTGAATGGTCAAACGATTTTCTTATTCGAATCTTGTGATTTCTTTGAATCATTCGTTTCTATCGAATGATTCATTCGATCGAATTTAGCAAATTTAATGGTCGAATTAGCCCCAAAAAAAATCAAAAATCAAATTTTTTTTTGCATTTGAATTCTTCCACCGAGCTTAGTAAATGTGCCCCTTCATCTTGTTGAGCATTCCAGTACCTGTTTGCTAGACCTAAACAACTGACTGTTCATGAGGGGCATCTGTATTTGGAATTCAGATTTGTTTTTTTAATCTCGTAGCTCGTAGATATTTACTGCATGTGAAGTGCTGTCTCCCTCCCTTGAGGTGTGCTGGCAGCATGGCTGGTGCATTTGATGCTGTCAATGTGCTGGAAGTGACATGTTCCATTTGATTCGCCGCAGGACACACAGGTCACACTCATGTGAATCTGACACTTGCTAAGGTGGTAAAGTACTCCCCTAACAGGTGGTAAGATACAGTGGATCCCAAAGGAGGTTGGAACAATAGTGTTTGTAATACATAGTAAGTTAGTTTGCAAAAAGACAAACGTCCATCAAGTTCAACCTTTTAAGTCTATATATATATACTGTATATAACCTGCCTAACTGCTAGTTGATCCAGAGGAAGGCAAAAAACCAAAATGAAGCCTCTCCAAGCCTTCCTGACTCCAAAATCAGACTAGTCCCTGGATCAACTTGTACTATGAGCTATCTCCCATAACCCTGTATTCCCTCACTTGCTAAAAAGCCATCCAACCCCTTCTTAAATCTATCTAATGTATCAGCCTGTACAACTGATTCAGAATGAATATTCCACATCTTCACAGCTCTCACTGTAAGAAAAACACATATTGTGCTTAGGACCCCATTGATCTTAGTTGTACACCAGTTTAATGCTTAAAGGGATCCTATCATGGGAAAACAAAATCTTTTCAAAACGCATCAGTTAATAGTGCTGCTCCAGAAGAATTCTGCACTGAAATCCATTTCTCAAAAGAGCAAACAGATTTTTTTATATTTCATTTTGAAATCTGACATGGGGCTTGTCATATTGTCAATCCCAGCTGCCCCATGTCATGTGACTTGTGCTTGCACTTTTGGATGGAACTACTTTCTGGCAGGCTGTTGTTTCTCCTACTTAATACTGAATCACTGAATCAGTCTAAGTGGGACATGGGTTTTACTATTGAGTGCTGCTCTTAGATCTACCAATCAGCTGTTATCTTGTGTTAGGGAGCTGTTATCTGGTTACCTTCCCATTGTTCTGTTGTTAGGCTGCTGGGGGGGGGTGATATCACTTTTAGTACAGCAGTAAAGAGTGAAGTTTATCAGTCTACTAGAAAGCATTTAATCATAAAATTTTATCATATTTGCCTTATTGCCTCCAATAAGGATTATACCTTCGTTGGGAGTGCAAGCTACTGTTTTATTATTTAAAAAGGAAATCAGGATTATTTGATTATAATGGAGTCTATGGGAAACGGATCCCATACTTGTACCTCCCCTAACCATTAACTTCTACCAGGCAGGTGGAACAGGTATGCAATGGGGGCATATTTTGCAGAACTATATGGTTTCTCTATGGTAAATCTGAAGTATGCAGATTTCCAGAGCAGTGTTTTGAAAATTCAGTAGTGTATTGATTGATGTAGCTTCTATACTGATATCTGTACGGAATCCCCATAGAAATAAAACATGTTTGTCATTGATGAGCTCAGGGAACACCAGGCTTTCCAAATCATTTGCAGTTTCATGCATGTTATAAAAAGTATTTCTGATATGTTTATACATTGTTTATCTATGTTTATATATTTTTATATTTCTTTTTTAGTGTGAGAGGTTTGCTTATCTTTCTCATCACAAATCCTGTACTTTATACCAAAATGTGATGCAAAAGACAGTTCCCTTGGACCCCCAGACACAAGAGCAGATTAACTGGTTATTAATGTTAATTTGTCACAGTTCTATTATTTTATACGTGTAGTAAAACAAATGCATTGTTCGCTCTCTGTTGGAGCTGTCCTGACATTATTACATTAAAGAATTTAAATAATCCCAGCCTTACAAGATTAGCCTGTAACGTAACCGGAACTGTCCAAGAGGATTTGACTGATAACAGAATTAAATCCTTTTTTTCATCAGCAGACTGAATGAAAAGATCCGTTTTACTCTGACCCTCTGTAAAATTGGGACAAAAACAAGTTTTTTTCTTCTAAGAGTAGAGCTGCGTTGGTGAATTATAATCAGGTCTGGACTGAGAATTAAAATAGGCCCTGGCATTTCAGGTCCACAGTGGCCCAAACAGCCCCCACCAGCCCACTAGATACTGAATTTCTATGGCATCTTATAGCAGCCCCTCTTGCATTTGCCAGAACCCACAGATTGCCAATCCGGGCCTGATTATAATCAATACAGAACTCCAAGGCTTTTATGTAGGGATGTTCCGAATCCACTATTTTAGATTCAGGCAAACCCCGGAATCCTTTGCAAAAGATTCGGCCGAATAACGAACCAAATCCGAAGCTGCATATGCAAATCAGGCATGGGAAGGGGAAACGTTTTTTACTTCCTTGTTTTGTATCAAAAAGTCATGTGATTCCCCTCCCTGTCCCTAATTTGCATATGCGGATTTAGTTCGGCCAGGAAGAGGATTCGGCTGAATCCTGCTGAAAAAGCCTGAATCCTGGATTCAGTGCATCCCTACTTTTAAGCCGAATCCACACAAACAATTAGAGTGCTCACCTGTTACTCTGTTAACCCTTTCAGGTGTCCAGTGCTTTACAGCATATAAATCCCCCTGCTCCAGGATAAGAAATCAATATGTATAATCCAAAATTGCTGAAGCACACGGATCCGTTGTAGTGCAAAAAAGTGATTTTATTGGCTCATAGTAGACCTATGAATTATGGCAACGTTTCGGGCCACTCTGGGCCCTTCATCAAGCCTTTTAAGCCGAACACATAAGGCAGCAGATACAGTGTGTGTACTATAATTTCTAGAAAGATTTGTATTTCTGTCCTATATAAAAGAAGCTTCTCCAATTAACCCTTCTTCTCTGTGGCCATAGCTTCTCGTAGCTTTATTTTTGGTGTAACCCATTGCAGTCATTTTGAACTACCGAACTCCCGACCTTTCCTCTGCCACTGGAGACTTACAATATCCATTTCATTTGGGTTAGCCATATAAAATCAGTTTCACTGTTATTTATTTTGTCTATAGATGTCGGTATCATAGCTAGTTGCGTTGGCTTTAATCAAATAATACCACCAGTCATTGTTTAAACGGGTGGTTCACCTTTAAAGGATCAGTAACATCATTTTTTTATATTAAAAAATGTGTTCGTGTAGAATGAAAAAAAAAACACAGAGACATATTAAACTTTTATTTCGAATTGAAAAAAATTCGAAATTCAACAATGTGGATAGTGAGGGAAGTAAAATCCTTCGAATTTGAAAATCGAATTCCAATGATTTTACAGCTATTCGATTGATCGAATAGGAAAAATTTGAAGTACTTTGACCATCGAATATTCGAATACAATTAAATTTGAATATTCGAATTATTGGAATCGGTCGAAAATTGAAAATTCGATGTTCTAGTTGCCTCATTTGCATATTTGAATTTGAATCTTTTTGAAATTCGATCGAACTTCGAATCCTTCATGTGAATTTAGTAAATCTGCCGCTTGCACTCCTTATCAGAAAAGACGACACAAAGTAGAGACCAAGATTATAAGTAAAAATTCTAAACATTTATTAGGACATAAGAGCAACTGCCTTATGCGTTTTGTGCTTACTGGGGAACTTACTCATAGGCCTATGAGTAAATGCCCCAGTTGGCATGAAACGCATTAGGTGGTTACATCTCGTAATGTAACATTACATAGTGAGTTAGGTTGAAAAAAGACACACGTCCATCAAGTTCAGCCTCTTAACTTTTTTAACCTGCCTAACTGCTAGTTCATCCAGAGGAAGTCAAAAACTCATCTGAAGCCTCTCCAAGGGGGAAAAATGTATTTCCTGACTCCAAGATGGCAATCGGACTAGTCCCTGGATCACCTTGTACTATGAGCTATCTTCCATAACCCTGTATTCCCTCACTTGCTAAAGGGATCCTGTCATGGGGAAAAAATTTTTTTTCAAAATGCATAAGTTAATAGTGCTGCTCCAGCAGAATTCTGCACTGAAATCCATTTCTCAAAAGAGCAAACAGATTTTTTTATATTTCATTTTGAAATCTGACATGGGGCTAGACATATTGTCAATTTCCCAGCTGCCCCAAGTCATGTGACTTGTGCTCTGATAAACTTCATTCACTCTTTACTGCTGTACTGCAAGTTGGAGTGATATCACCCCCTCCCTTTCCCCCACCCAGCAGCCTAACAACAGAACAATGGGAAGGTAACCAGATAACAGCTCCCTAACACAAGATAACAGCTGCCTGGTAGATCTAAGAACAGCACAGAAAGCAGTTCCCTTTTAAAGTGCTGGCACAAGTCACATGACCAGGGGCAGCTGGGAAATTGACAAAATGTCGAGCCCCA
Organism: Xenopus borealis; assembly: GCA_024363595.1. Lineage (NCBI taxonomy): Eukaryota > Metazoa > Chordata > Amphibia > Anura > Pipidae > Xenopus > Xenopus borealis. Next base: position 34,592,376 of record CM044433.1, read on the forward strand.
TGTCAGATTTTAAAACTGAATATAAAAAAATCTGTTTGCTCTTTTGAGAAATGGTTTTCAGTGCAGAAGTCTACTAGAGCAGCACTATTAACTGATGCATTTAAAAATACCATCCAAGATCCAACCCCTTCTTAAAGCTGTCTAATGTATCAGCCTGTACAACTGATTCAGGGAGAGAATTCCACATCTTCACAGCTCTCACTGTAAAAAATCCCTTCTATATATTTAGGCGGAACCTCTTTTCTTCTAATCGGAATGGCCAGTCTTTCTTCATAGCTAAGAATTCTGGGGGTAAGTAGCCCACGGCACAATCACAACTCACAAGAGTATAGTCTCTTTTGGCAGTTTATTTTTCACTTGCAGCAAACAAAACAAAATAAACAGGTCAAAATAAAATCCTTGCCACTTAATGGACTTCTAACTAATACAGGTCAGTTTCCTAACTAACCAGACTCCCTAAAACATAGAACCTTAAGGCAAAACACTAAATTCCAAACCTTGTGGTAATTCAGAACTCTCTCTCTGTGCTCACACAGACTGAAACTCCCCACTCAGGCTTTAGGTATAGGCGGCTATATCTAAAACAGTTGCATTCCAACCGAAGAATCCCGTCAGTACAACCATTAGCAAGGTTTTAACTGCTTGATTTACGGTTCTGCATAAATCTCTTTCTTCTCTATATCTCTTGGAAGGACTTGGAGGAGTAGCGGAAGGAACAGGCAATCTCTCTTCAGACGTAAAGATCGTAAAAGGGACAAAGCGCCAGCGCCTGTGCACATGCTGCGCGGCGATTCCCGGAATCGCCAGAAGATACCTCGTGAGGAAACTTCGGGTGATTCCGGAAATCGCCGCGCAGCGTGTGCACAGGCGCTGGCACTTTGTCCCTTTTACGATCGGCAGACAGGGAGAAGGAAATTCGGGGAGATTGTCGCCTGCTAAAAACGCCAGGCGACAGAATCTCCCTGTCTGTCCCTACCCTAAAGAGAACTTTATGCTGGTGGGAGAGAAAAGTGTTTGTCATTTACAGGAAGGGCACACCTAATCAAATCTTTATTTCTTTTTTTGGGACTTGGAATCCCTTTTTGGTGTTGCGCATCCAGTTGTAATTGAGCAAGGTGCAAGATCTTTTGCTGTCCATACCTGTATAGATCGTTATATAAAATACAGTAATGCGATAAATTGATTTAGTGGTTAACAGGTGAATGATCTAGTGTGGAAATTAGGTGATATGCAGGGTAGCCTGAAACCTGCAGGTTTGCTGGCAAGTTATTGCTCACAGTAGGTAACAGTGGGTGATGGACCCATGGTCCTCCCTGAGAATCGACCAAAAGTTGACTTGAGTGGTAATTCACTGACTGCTATGAGTTACCACTCAGGCGCAGATTTCCCCAGGATAAGCAACGGAAGTATTTTAAAGAAAAACAGGACCTTCAGTATCAATACTTATCTAATTTATATACCGAATTGGCATATATCAGCAAACATTGCATTTTTGCATCTTTTATCTTGAGCCACCATTTTGGCTGTTCCTCAGAGATCACCTGACAGGAAATAATGCAGTTCTAACTGTAACAGGAAGAGGTGTGGGCATAAAAAACAGGAACTCTGCCCATTTGTCGGCTGATGTAAGTTCCCATGTATGTGTGACAGGAGCGAATGAGCTGGGGGCGGTGCTTTGTACTTAAAATGTCAGTCTTTCTATTTGGGTTTATCCAATGGCACATGCTGCAAGAACAGTGCATTTTTATGCTGTATTTAGATGAAGCAGTGTTTTACCTATGGGCTGGTATATGTGATGTATTTTTTATACAGGCTTGCAATGTCCTTCGGTATAGTTAACCTTTAAGGCAGATAGAATATTAACTAAAAATGTTTGAATAATTAAATGTAGCTACTGAGAGATAGATGTTGTATAATGATTACACCTTTTTATATCGGGACACAGGATTAGATTTTTCTCTAAAAGCAAGCAGCCTGAAGATACAGTGAATAATCAAGATACTTATTTGAATTCATCCCTCACTCTGTTACCAGCACAATCTCGCCTGTGTGTGTTGTGAATAATTGCGGCTACTTTGCCATTTTATTTTTTTCGCCTTTTCTTTCGTAGCTTTTCTTTCCCTTTGGCTGTCGTGTTCCCCATTCTGCTTCTCCTTTTTATGATCTACTATGTATACACTTGGTTATTTTCGCTCAGTGTGGATTGCTTTGTTTTTAATGTTTTTCACTGGAACAAAGGAAATGAAAATCACTTTGTATTCACAGTGAGAGAGGCTGCCAGCACCGAGCAAGTAGCATTAGCTCAGCAGGCATGCAACACAACTGACTACTATGATATTGAGTGATATTAGAACTGAGGCCTATATAAATAGAATGAATTGAGTCAAAGCAAATACTGTCTGGCTTCTGTGTGCAACAAAAACTACCTCTTCTGCAGCCTCATGCTGAGAGCTCCGTCTAGTTATTTGTTACTAAGGCTTGAGCCATACCTTACCGATCCTTTTAGTGCAAAGCACTGTTCTGCCTCTCCTTCTGACTGCAAAGACCCCTAGGACACTTAGAAGTCTTACACTTACAGAACATGTTATTCACAGACAAGGCAATTTAAAGGAAAACTATACCCCAAAATGAATACTTCAGCAACAGATAGTTTATATCATATTAAGTGGCATATTAAAAAATCTTAAAAAACTGGTATATATATTTAAGTAAATATTGCCCTTCTACATCTCTTGCCTTGAACCACCATTTCACGATGGTCTGTGTGCTGCCTCAGAGATCACCTGACCAGAAATATTTCAACTCTAACTGTAACAGGAAGAAGTTTAAAAGCAAAAGACACAACTCTGTCTGTTAATTGGCTCATGTGGCCTAACTTTATAGTTTGTTTGGTATGTTTGTGTGCACCGTTGAATCATACAATCCAGTGCTGGATCCTGACATGTTTTTTGAATGGAGATACTGACTATGAGTATTTTTAACTTGGAACATTAAAATTATATTTTTATGCACTCGCTCTGGTGCTCCGCTTGCTGCTTTTTCGATCCCAGGAGGCTGTCTAATTTTCTATTTATGAGGACCCAATGACACATGCTACTAAAAAATTACGAAATTGGTTTATTTACACGAAGCAGGGTTTTACGTACGAGTTGTTGTATGCAATATCGTTTGATAGAGACCTACATTGTTCAGGGGGGTATAGTTTTCCTTTAAATCACAAGCTCTACAGAATGCCTCCTTGTGGATTATATAGAATAACTTTACTTATATTGAAATACAGTAGGACACAAACGACAGGTTTTGTCGAATATGCCTCCAGACTGAACACAGGCAACTGACATTTATATGGCAGCAAAGTTCATGTTGGTATATTATTTTGTTGGTCAGTAATTTAAAGGGATACTGTCATGGGGAAAAATGTTTTATATCAAAATGCATCAGTTAATAGTGCTGCTCCAGCAAAATTCTGCACTGAAACTGCTGTACTGCAAGTTGGAGTGATATCACCCCCTCCCTTCCCCCCCCAACAGCCTAACAACAGAACAATGAGAAGGTAACCCGATTGCAGCTCACTAACACAAGATAACAGCTGCCTGGACAGAAATAAGAACATCACATGATAGTAAAATCCAGGTCCCACTGAGACACATTCAGTTACATTGAGTAGGAGAAACAAAAGCCTGCAAGAAAGCAGTTCCATCCTAAAGTGCTGGCTCTTTCTGAAAGCACATGACCAGGCAAAATAATCTGAAATGGCTGCATAAAAACCAATAATATAAATAAAAAAAATACACTTGGTTCAAGAATGAAATTTTATATTGTATAGTGAATTATTTGCAATGTAAACCTGCCATAAGTCAAAGAGAAAAATCCCGGTGGCACATATATTCTAGTATAAGAAGTGAAAACAAAATATACGCAGCTTATTTCCAGCAACCACTGCTTTTGACGCCAAAAGACATAATTTTGGGGTTCAGGTCTTTGCTTACATCTGAGCAAAGCAACAATATTTATCTCAGAAAATTTAGAGTGATGTTGGCTAAATGCAAAACAGGATGGTCATGTTCTTTGGCTTGGGGTCGATGCCATCTTCTCAATTTAAGCACCTGCCTGTATCAATTCAGTGTACATTTTATTTATATTATTCTGTGTTGTAGACACCCAGAGACACCCACAGTGAAATTCAATTGTAAAAGGGGAACTATTGCAAAAAAAAATTAATATAAGTTTCATCAAACTGAAATAAGAAACTTTCTAAATACAATCAAGTTTATCTTCACTATACTTCTCTCAGCATCTGTTTCTCTTCATTCTGTCTTCATGCAGCAGTTGGGTGTCAGATGAATGATCCAATACATCTTATAGCCCTTCCTTGCCTAACAGATAAATTAGAGCTCTTTCAAATAACTGATTCCAGTAAAAACAAAATAACAAAATAACTGCCTTTTTCACAAATCCTGCATGTAGAGAGACATGATGTGAGAGTGAGCGCTAATACACCTTCTAGGTAAAAGGAGGTCCCCTATAAGATATATTGGATCATTCATCTGACACCCAACTCCTGAAAGAAGACAGAATGAAGAGAAACAGATGCCGAGAGAGGAATGGCGAAGATAAACTTGATTATTTCAGAAACAATGCAGAATATTTAATTGACTCTTATTTCAGTGTGCTGAAGCTTATATAAAGTTTTGCATTCTTCCGTATTATATGGGGTCCCATCCCGAGAGTGTTTTGTCAGTGTGCAACTGTCACATTTTCCGGCCATTCAGTGTTCTATAGCCATAAAGGAGTTTTGGTAATAGATACACTGGGAAACAAACAATTTGAGAGATGAGATAGGGATCAAAACCAACTTTCACCTAACCATTCCCGCATAGTGCTTCCCTGAGCCAGAATGCATAAGCCGCTGATTATTATAGAAGCTCTTGTAGAGGAAAGCTTCCAGGCACTCAGGCTCAAGACATGAAGAAAGCTTTAGTCTGAAGAGGCTCAGTGAGACGACTGAATATACACCCATCACTTTTATAGTTTAAAACCATTTTATGAGCAGTCTGAGTAGATTCTTCTTCAGTGCTGCTCTTTTTGTTAGGAATTTTTGCTTTTATTTTTTTTTTTGTTGAGTGCTGCATTGGGACTGATGTGCAGTTGCACTTTATGAAATACTTATAAAATGTACACTGTCTCTGCCCTTTCATGTGGAAATTCATACTGCAACACTGTACACGGTCCTAGTAATTATATTGAGCATTCGGCAAGGAAACATTCACTCAAACACATTTACGTCATTATGCAAGGAACATGCTTTTGTTTTTCTCAGAATTGCTACATGAATCATTTATGGACCCAAACATCTTTTAAGGTACAGCCTCATACGTAGTTGTGTGTGCAATTTCAGCCACAAACTGTCATTTTTTTCTCTCCAGTGTCTGCTTGGGGGGCAGAGGAACAGTGGGGTATAGCTAGTATCACCATGTCTAAGAAAAGACAGCGGGCCTCCAATCAGGGAGGGAAGTCCTGTACCCCCCAAGCGACCTCTTGCCCACCCTACTTCAGGGACTCTGGAGACACTGGAGAAAAGGAGATTTTGTGTACTCACCATTAAATTTCGTTCTCTTCAGACGCTTGGGGGACATAGGACTTCCCTCCCTGATTGGAGGCCCGCTGTTTTTTCTTAGACATGGTTGGCATAGAGCATTGCCCACTGGAGGGGTATAGCCAGTGGAGGAGGGGCTAGTAATTCATTTTGTTCTGTCCTGTTCCTAGTGATACCAGCTATACCCCACTGTTCCTGTGTCCCCCAAGCAACTGAAGAGAAAGAGATTTAACGGTGAGTAGTCAAAATCTCCTTTTTTTACTCACAACCCTTTTCCTCCATATGAATTTCAAACTCATAATTGTGATTGTGTTTCAATGCAAAATTAGCCTCAGTTGCACAGAAAACCTTCACTGTTGGGATGTTTTCATTTCTGGTGCTCAGATGACATCTTTGCATGATTCTTTAGGAGTGAGTACACTAAGGGGCCCTTTAAAGGGGAAGGAAACCCCTAGGCGCTAACTTAGCGCCGGGGGGTTTAATTCCCCTTTAAAGGAGAATTTTAAAAAAATGTACACCCCATGTAGACCCCGCTCCCTCTTCCCCCCCAGCCTAACTGCCCCTAATACCCCAAACTCAGGTCCGTACTGAGAATTAGAATAGGCCCTGGCAATATCAGCCTACACAGAGGCCCAAACAACACCCACCAGCCCACTAAATACTGACTTTGTATGGCACCTTATAGCAGCCCCTCTGGCATTTGCCAGAACCCACTGATTGCCAGTCCAGGCCTAACTTACCCCTTATCTTGTGGGTCTTCAGTAAGCTGACTGGGAGATTGGCAATTTCAGTCCATTTAGGCGCATGTGCAGTTGTCACAAACCGGCAAATTGCTCCAACTGTGCATTTGTGCAGCCACGCAGATCTCCCAGTCAGCTTATTAAAGACCCGCAACATGGCTGCATGGAACTCCGCTGCCTGAATCTGCCCAGAGGGGTAATTACAAAGTATGTTGCATTTCCCCGGGGAAGGGGGAAGTTAGGCTGGGAGATGAGGGAGGGGGTCTATGCGAGGTGGTTGGTACAGGGTTGAATTCTCCTTTAAGAACTCAAATTCGACTATTTGCCACCTAAAACCTGCCGAGTTCATGTTTACTTTAACGGGATTTGGACACGTTAGTAGCCATCCTGACATTCAAGTTTTTTCTGAGAAAAAAACTCGAATTGAGTTTAGTCGAATTAGATTTGAAATTTATTCGAGTTATAGATATTCAATTTTTTTTTCTAAATAACCCCCTAGTCAAATTTCAAGTATATTTGAATTAAAAAATAAAAAATAAAAAAAACCTTACATGAATTCAAAATTCGAGCACACTACGTATGATGTATCCCTACAGACTGGCAGGGCACATTAGCGCCAAAACCAACAAGTGAAAGGAGCGACATTGGACTCAAATACCTACAGTGAATGACAACAACTGCCGCCATCTTTGTACAACCACAAAATGCAATTTGAGCCTAAGTCGCAACAGTATATCTCGTCCCCCTTCTGTCAATTAATCGCTAATTATTGCTTTACAATCTAGCAGCGTTGGGAGATAAGAAAGTTAAATTGCTGCTGTGTGAATAAATGTGAATTTGTAAATTGTGCTAGTCAAGTGAAGAGGTTTTCTAATCACTCGTTTATTTGTACATTTCTGGGGACTTGTGCTGGTTTTGTAGATTTTTAGGTAGCAGCGTGGGTTGGAAAACAGTAATGCTTGGAGGGAAATTACTCAGTGTCAAGATATGATAGTAATGACACACACATGGATTGATATCTAGACCTTGAAATATTGATATTAAGTGATGGCTTGAGCTTTACTTTGGCAGTACATTTAATTATAAAATCTTGAGAATCACTGCACTTGCACCAGCTAAGCTTAAACTCAGCCAAATAGGGAATTAATGCCCTCCGTGTGTTTGTGTGTGAAACTTAAGGGCAGTTGGAAATCAAAGCTCACCACAAAGTCAGAGTTTTTCATAAAACCACCTCAAAACAATAGAATAAAATAATGAATAGAAAGTGGCAGACATTGATTGGTGAGCCCTAAAATGTAATTATGTTATTCTAAAGCCTAAAGTTCCAAGCATTTTATTCTAGTTTTGCTTAATTCTGGATTTCTTGATTTTATATAAAGGGAAAAGTCTTACTGCATATGTTCCCCTTTATATAAAAAAGAAACTATTGTCCCGTTACCACAGTGGTATGATCACCA
>CM044433.1:34601071-34679878 GCA_024363595.1 Xenopus borealis
TGGACTTGCTGAGTAATTATTGAAGACGTTTCACTACTCATCCGAGCAGCTTCTTCAGTCGGTTGAACTGAAGAAGCTGCTCGGATGAGCAGTGAAACTTCTTCAATAATTACTCAGCAAGTCCAGTTATTTTAGAATTACTTATATCAAATATACCATGACCTGGATGAAGGAATATCTTCATAGTCATGTTTATTAACCATTGAACATATTCCCATTGGAATCATAAAGAGAGCATACAGAGAACATAACACACAGGCAGCATATACTCACAGTACCACATATGAGTCAAAGCCCCCTTAAGCACGGATTCAGGTCAATGGATTGATGTGAAAGGTACAATCAGGTTTCAGGCTTTATCCTAAGTGCAGGCAGAATATCCCTATTTCCCTGAACTTAAACACTTAGGGGCAGATTTACAAAATTCACATGAACAATTCGAAGTTTGATCGAATTTTAATTAAATTTGAATCTTCAAATATGCAAATTAGTCAAATTCGACCACCGAATAGTCGAATTCGAATTATTCGAATATTCAAATAAAATTTTATTTGAATATTCGATGGTCGAATTACTTCCCCTTTAAATTTTTATTCGACCACCTACTTCGCCAGAATCAAGCTACCGAATTGGGAATCATTCGTTTAGATCGAATTAAAAAAAAGTACGATCGATTAAATCGTTTGAATCAATCAATTTGAACGATTTTTCCTATTTGATCGAATTGCGGTAAAATCCGATAGTCGAATTCAAAGGATTTTGCTTCCCTTTTATTCATATGGTCGAATTTCGACTTTTTTTTTTATTTGAAATTCGACCAATGATAAATCTGCCCTTAAGTCCCTGCTTCTGGGTAATTTGTACCCGGGATCTTAATCCCTCTATTTCTCCTGGCGGAGCTTGAGCTGCTCAACTACTTGCCCTTTCTATCACTCCTAGAGTGATCTATTACAGGGTATAACTATTCTGTATTAATGATTATACTTCCAAGGGACAATACTTCTTCCCTTCAGCCTGCAGAACTGGCTGTACAAAAAGGGCCCAGACCACATGTTCCCATGACCTTTATACTTTAACACAGTGCCATCTTGTGTACACTGTGAGAACTATAGGGGATTACCTAAGCACAAGGCCCCCATTTAGGCGTCCATACTATTAGGGATGTGCCTGTTAGAAATATGTGAGGGTTTCTAATTTTCACATCCCTACATATATAATAGTGTGTCGACCATTCAGCTGGTACATAAGGATACTTTAGGAAATACAAATATGCACGGAGGGTGAAACAGAAACAAGGCAGAACTGGGGCATAAAAGGAACCAACTGCACATATGGGAGAACACAAGGACAAGTATGGCAGTCCCATGTGGAGCTCAGGGTTATGGAAGAACAGAAGCAATAGGGAAGCACAAGAGAAATCCAGATGTCAACATCAAACATGGACATTAGCCAAACATTTCTGATGTAACGTCCTCTATGCAAAACAAATGAAGGATGCAGAAGATGGGCCAAGCACTGCTTGGAATTAAACGCTGCTTATTTTTTATGATTTAAAAATAAATGTTGCTCTCACAGATGCACCACATTATACTGATGCTTTAAAAAAAAAAAAAGGCAAGGGTTTCAATAACCTTCAGAGGCTCCAAGCAAAGGGAAACCTTCAAAGCACTTTACAAAAAATGCTAAATAACCATCAAAGGGAATATGTTAGCAATGCCACTTTTAATTAATTGGATATTTGTATTTATATGGAGCAGTTTAAAGGACAAAAAGGCCAGCTGTGCTTGCAGTTTAGGTAAAAGGAAAGCATCATTCACGCATTTTGCACAACTGCATCATTTACCGCTCCTTTTATTTTTACCTACAAATGAACAGTATCAATTTGCATATTGTGCTTTTATATTTTGCAACCAATAATGGGACCATTTAAAATCACCTGTTATGCAGAATGCTTTGGACCTGGGGTTTTCTGGATAAGGAATCTTTCTGTAATTTGGATCTCCGTACCTTAAGGGGCAGATTTACTATTGGTCGAATTTGAGGGTTAAAAATCCCTCGAATTCGACCATGTGAATAACTGGGGAGTAAAAATCCTTCGAATATAGAATTCAAAGGATTTTACCGCAATTCGATTGGTCGAACGCTTGAATAGCAAATATCTGATCGATGGATAAAATCATTCGATTTGATCGAATATTTTTATTCAATCAAAAATAACTAAACCCAATTCGGTAGCTTTGATCTGGCCAACTAGGCAGTTGAATAAAAATTTAAAGGGGAAGTACTTCAACTGTCGAATAGATTTTTATTCGAATCATTCGATTCAATCAAATTTTCAAAATTCACTGGTCGAAGTGGTCTTCAAAAACATTAAAATTCAAATCTTTTAGAAAATTCGATCAAACTTCAAATCCTTTGTGAATTTAGTAAATCTGCCCCTAAGTCTGCTAAAAATAATTTAAACAGTAATTAAACCCAATAGGATTGTTTCGCCTTCAGTAAGGATCAATTATTTCTTAGCTGAGTACTAGATACTGTTTTATAATAACAGAGAAAAGGAAATTATTTTTTAAAAATTTAATGCATTGATTAAATTAGAGACTATGGGGAAAATTCACTAAAGCTCGAAGCGTCTAATGCTAGCGCTTATTCACCAGCGTGACATCATTTCGCAACTTCGCCAATTTACTAACAGTGCCCCTTTCGAAAATTCGCTAGCGAAGTAGATAGACTATCACAACTTCGCACCCTTACGCCAGGCGAAGAAGTTCCGCACTGACGAAGGGACGTAACTACGCTAATTCACTAAGATGCCCATTTTACTGAACGCTACCTCTTGCGCTAGACTTTACTTCGCCAGGACAGACCTGCGGAAGTTCAATACAATAGATAAAGGTTTCCTGGGCTTGTGTAGTGTAATGTAGTAGCTGTAACATATACTTCTATTATACGTTTAACTTTGCACCATATGCAAATTAGGCATCGCTAGTGTAAATGCGCTTTGCCTGGTGAATTAACAGTAGATCAACTTCCCTAACGTTCACCGCCCCTGAGCTCAAATTCGCATTTTTGTGAATTCGCCTGACAAATATGGGGCGAACGTCGGCAAAGCCAACACTAGCACATTTTCGGCGCTTAGTGAATTTGCCGCTATGGGAGATGGCCTTCACATAAGTAAAAGCTTTCTGGATAATGGGTTTAAGGATAACGGATCCCATACCTGTAGAATAATGTAGTCCACATTTTCTTATTATTCCTACAGAGGATTAGGACTTATATTTGCTTGATTCTGAATAAATTGTTCAGGCAGCCCAACTGGTCATGGATTTCTCTTGCGTCTCATTGGGTGTCAATACTGTACACATTTCACTTATTTATGGGGGTGATCAGATTTTTTTTCATATTTATACTTTTTCTGTTCTTGTCCATCTTCCATATAGATGGAAACTGAGTTTTCTGAACTGATATGAGAGGTCACAATTTAACAGGGAATGCCAAGGGCATACAGTTCCTCAAACTTCTAATAATTTGGGATACCATCAGTAGAACAATCACATTTGTACCATTTGCCGATTTATATACTTTTTGAGTGTTTAATAAACAGGATGATGAGCTGCAACTAGTTATAGCTCTAATTAGCAGACACAATATATTGGATTTCCCTTTAAACCTTGCTTGCCAATGAACTGTGCAAAAAGGGACACCATCCAAAAAAGTCCTAATGTAATGTATGTTTTCTTAAAGGGATACTGTCATGGGAAAAAATGTTTTTTTTCAAAATGCATCAGTTACTAGTGCTGCTCCAGCAGAATACAGCAAGCTGATTTTGACTTGTGCTCTGATAAACTTCAGTCACTCTTTACTGCTGTACTGCAAGTTGGAATGATATCACCCCCCTCCCTCCCCCCCTAGCAGCCATGGTCTGAAACAAGGGGATAGTTAATAGTGCTGCTCCAGCAGAATTCTGATTTGAAATCCATTATGAAATCTGAGATGGGGCTAGACATATTGTCATATGATCATGTGACTTGTGCTCTGATAAACTTCAGTCACTCTTTACTGCTGTACTGCAAGTTGCAGTGATATCACCCCCTCCCTCCCCCAGCAGCCTAACAACAGAACAATGGGAAGGTAACAGCAGATAGCAGCTCCCTAACACAAGATAACAGCTGCCTGGTAGATCTAAGAACGGTGATTCCTTCAGTTACATTGAGAAGGAAAAACAACAGCCTGCCAGAAAGCAGTTCCCTCCTAAAGTGCCGGAACAAGTCACATGGCCAGGGGCAGCTGGGAAATTGACAATATGTCTAGCCCAATGTCAGATTTCAAAATTGAATATAAAAAATCTGTTTGCTCTTTTGAGAAATGTATTTCAGTGCAGAAGTCTGCTGGAGCAGCACTATTAACTGATGCGTGTATTGACAATATCCATTTAAAGGATGTTACAATGCACCATATTAATTCCTGGCACATTAGTGCTCAGCTTGGTGCATTCTACAAATAATGCTTATGGATTTCACCTGCAACATTTATTACTACACTAGTTCATTACTATGCATCACATTGCTTTGTAGAAATTACATGGGCATGGTTTTGGAGTGTTTATCTTCAGTTTATTTCACATCTTGCTGCATTGTACAGAGTATTTATTTCATAATCAGTTGCTTATTTAAAGGAATGGAGGCTAGTTCTCAGCAAGCTTCTTTATTTAATGTTTCTAATTAATGTTCTTTAAAAGTAGAATATTTATAGAAAGTAGTTTCTTAAAGGGATACTGTCATGGGAAAAAAAAAATTCAATATACATCAGTTAATAGTGCTGCTCCAGCACAGAAATCAGTTTTTCAAAAGAGCAAACAGATATTTTTTAATTTAATTTTGAAATCTGACATGGGGCTAGACATATTGTCAGTTTCCCAGCTGCCCAGGTCATGTGACTTTTGCTCTGATAAACTTCAGTCACTCTTTACTGCTGTACTGCAAGCTGGAGTGAAATTATCCCCCTCCCCCTCCCCCCCAGCAGCCTAACAACAGAACAATGGGAAGTTAATCAGATAGCAGTTGCCTAAGGGTAGAGACACACAGTAACAAATTGCCTCTTCCTTGGGCAACTAATATCCCTGAACTCCCCCAACTAGAATCTAAATCACCAGTGGGATTGCACTCGGACACTTTGTCTTCCGAAGTCATCCGAAATTTCCTTATGAGGCCATTTTTAGGTGACTTCAGAAAACGAGTTCCATCCCTTTAAAGGAGAACATCAGCACTAATAGTGAGACAATATAAATATCTCCATACATAGTAAAACATTAATACTTTGCTGTGTTTTTTAAAGTAACATTAACACCAAAAAAGTAAGTGTTTAATAGAAATAAAAATATTATGTACAGTTGCTATACACTGATAAAAGTTGTGTTTGCTTTAGTATGACAACTATAGCTTATGTAAACAGGCTATTGTGTAACCACGGGGGCAGCCATTCAAGCTAAAAAAAAGAAGAAAAGGCATAGGATACATAGGAGATAACAGATACGTTCTATAACAGAATGCAGTGGCATTCTACAGAGGGCATCTGGTATCTGCCATGTAACCTGTGCAATGAATGGCTGCCCCATGGCTACACAGCAGCTTCTTTATATAAACTATAGTAGCACTAGTTGTACCAGCTCAGGGAAATAGTACATTATATTATTTTTACTTTGAAACACTTAATTTTTTTGGTGTTACTGTTCCTTTAAAGGGCATGTAAAGGCGAATAAATAAAATCCAATTTTTACTTTCTTTAATGAAAAAGAAACCTATCTCTATTATACTTTAATTAAAAAATGTGTACCGGTTTTATAAGAAACCTGACTGTATGTAGTGAAATTCTCCCTTCATTTACTGCTGTTTATATGAATTGCCAGGTGGTCCCTAACTGCTGGCAGGGAAAAATCATACTTATGAACAGCAGGGGGAGCCCCCTGCCTTACTTCCCGGACATGCAGAACTCAAGCAGCTTTGTTTGTTTCCCTGTTTTGATCATTTATGACGATCCCTAAGAAGCCCAGACCACACTGAGCATGTGCACAGTCTTGGTCTTCCAAAGATGTCTAACAAAGTTTCAAGATGACAGCCCCTTGTGGCCAACTTTGAAAGCATAAATCATTTGTTTGATTAGGTTTGTGGTCTAGTAAGTTCATGTTTACTTTTAGTATACAAAATACAGCATTTCTAGTCTTATTCTATTTTACACTTTTCCTTGTCCTTTAAGTATGGAAATAGGACCTCATGGTAGGACCCATAGAGCACGAGGAACACAGAGAGCTGAATGTTTAGTTTAATGTCATTCTTGTATCCCAATCAACAAAATAGTAGCTGTTAGTACCGCTATTAAAGGAAGATGCAGGAAATTCCATTGATCTCATAGGATAAAAACAACAAATATTCAGTATAATAATGGCAGCTTGCATTAAATGCGGAGAAATGCCCAAAAGTTAAATTAGATTTGTCATTGACCTGTATGAAGGCTTGAAGGCAGAGGCCAGCTGGCTTTATAACCTAAAGACACACCAAATCAATTCAGGATTCGGCTTGTTATTTGGATGAATCCCAGCACTTATTTTGCAGGTTTCAGATTCACCCGGATCCTTAGTGCTACATTTATTAAAAATCTAAAATTCAAATCTATCAATGAAAAATGATGAAGTTGAACGAAAGTTGACTAAAAACATTCAGCAACTAAAACCTTCAGCATTCAAGCTTTGCTGAAACAAGATGATTTTCATTTTTTTTCAAATATGCTAGTAATTATGGGAAAAAAACTCAACTCAATTTTTTTGAGTCTGAAAATCAAGAAATAAGCCTATTCATTTTTAGCTGAACCAAATTTCAACCTGTAAAGCAAAATTTGAATATCGAAATTAGAGTTTGTATTTGAATTTTTGTGTTTTTTCCGCTTCTCAATCTTCAACACTTTCAAGATACCAACCTAAACATTATCAATAAAATTAAAGATGGATATGTCCAGCCCTTGTGTTGTTGGCAACCATGTGGAAGTTTTGTTGACTGATGCGAATATCACTTTTTTTTGTTTCTTTTTCAGTTTCATCTTTTCTATCTTACAAACCTATAACTGGGAATATGATTATATTGCCATTAAGTTCCCACTCAGTATTCCCAGACAATCAGAAGACTGGCTGTAAGAGCAGGCCTTTTTCTCTTATACACTGTAGTGCCGTCTCTGGGCACCGAATGAGAAGATGAGTGTTTTGAGTTGCGCTTCTCACTTTCTTTGAATCAGATCAGCTCATTAGCCAGGAGATAATGTAGAGGCAAAGTGTGGCTCTTAAAAGATATTTCTGATTCACATGACAGAAACCGGAATTATAAAAGCTTTGCAGTAGCTCTTCAAGGCAATTTTAAAGTAGAAGATATAAAGGAATAGGGTAAATTGTGGAGTTTAAAGTGGATCAGGAGAGTGTTGTTCCAAATGACTGCCAATGGAGCATTATTCATACCAAATGGGATATTTTCTCTGAGTGTTACTGAAAGTGTTGTAGTCTACTGATAATGAGTGAAATTAGAATATGTTAGCACTATATAAATAAAGGAAAATCATAATTTACAACTTTATAAAAACATTCATGTTTTTGTCTGTTCATGTATTTATCTATATCCTAAACTTTGGCAAGGGGTGAGCCACCCAGTTTATAGTCATAGGGGGTTATTTATGAAAATTTTATCTGATTTTTTAAGTAAAATAAAGTCCGACCAAACTAGAATTCAGTGAGATCATCATCTCTTGAAACGGGACCTTTTCCATTGACTACAGGACCCCGACAACTTGGAGATGGAGTGTTTTAAGATTGGGACTTTTAAAGAAAAGGCAATTTTAGTTTGAGTTGTTGGCATTCAGACTTTAATTAATAACTCCTATAGTGTTCAGTGTAAAAATAAAACAGGGTAAATAGGCTGTGAAAATAAAAAAATTATTTCAATATAGCTAGTCGAAAATTTCATCTACAAAGGCTGGAGTGACTGGACGTCTAACATAATAGCCAGAACCCAACTTTTCTTTGGAATCTGATGTGCATGCTAAGAATCAAAATCAAACTAAATGAATAGTTGTAGTTGTAAGTATTAGTTAGGTTGCAATTTAACAAATATATAATCTAATACTGACAAGTCTGAGAAAGTATGTCTGTGTTCTCCCCCCACCAGCAAGTTCTACTACTATCTCAATATCTTTCATTGTCTCTACCACCACTAATAGTCTTCTCACATTTCTCATCAATACCAAGCAATAACCTTGACGTGGCAATAGAGTAAATCCCAAAGGTAATTGTTTGCTTCTAAAGCCAAATTTTGTCAGTGACTGTAATGTCTCTTCAAATGGTAACAGGAGCCACTGCACAACATTGATAAAATATAATAAGCGTAGGACTGTCGTTCCTCCCGCTGCCATGGACATTAGAGCCCCTTTACTCTCCGGACTTACATTTTGTGATCTTCTGGCTCAACTTGTCCTGTCCAAGTTGAAACATGTACATTGAGCATCCTGCAACCTGAACCAGCCTCACTATTTTTCTTCATTTATAATGCGCCATTGCTTGGAAAATGAAGAAAGCATGATACAAGGTAGATTTTGGGGGGATTTACCTTCAGTTATACATTTTTGACACTTTCCATGGGCGGTAGCGCCGTGAATATGAGAATAAACCATCGCTGAACAGGATTACCCTTAATTATTCAACTATAGCTCCAGAAATGTATTTTTGGTTCCGTTTGTATCCCCTAAGCCATAATTTGCACCAATTTTAATTCTTGCAGACTCCGGAGGAAGGCGCAGCTACGTCAGTTTATGCATCAGTCTCACCAGAGCTGGAAGGAATTGGAGGCTGTTATTTGTACAATGGACAAAAGACAAAATCTGCAGACATATCATACAATGAAGAGCTGCAAAGAAAACTGTGGAATGAAAGCTGCAATATGGTTGGAATTCCTGATTCAGCGTGAAGCTTTAAATGGTTCCATCCTGATCATGTTCAATGGCCTCTAAATATAGTCAGCTCCTCGGAGTTATCTCTAATGCACCTGGACGGCAGGGGAGAATGAATTTGGATGCGTGGGCAAAGCTGGGGGACAGGTGATTTCCAGAGGCACAGAATACATTTGTGGAAAAAATCAAATAAATGACGAGCTTTGTAATATAATGCTCAAATGTGCATAGCGAATAAAAACAATTTCAGCCACAAAAAAATAATCTCTTTAGCATTTTGTTGCCTGAAGAAAATGAACCCTTTTGACAGTGTGGTGTGAAGATTCATTTTAGCCTCCATCGGCCCATTGCTGAATTCATTATGTGGCACAGTTTGCTATGGGTGTATTATTATATTTATAATTTCAGTAAACAGAATCAACTTTCCAGTTGCAATGATGACAAGCAGTATGTGACAGGGTAAACATGTCTAATTTCCTTGTATTTTTCTATAGCTTGCTGCAGGAACATATATCTGCATTTAGAGAAAAAATATATGAATGGGACTGTCATGTCACTTGTCTTGGAGGAATTATCAACACGTTTCAGAAAATGGTATCATCTGTAGGTCAGTATAAAGATAATGGTCTGCTGGAATCTTTTTAAACGCCTCAAATGATGGTTCCCACTCATATATGGAGATATAATTAATACCTTTTTCACAAAATAAGCTGTGCCTCTTACTGTGTGTAAAAGACAATGATCAGGAATTATAGTAAAACTTCATTTCAAATCCCCTGATTTTGAGTGTTCCCTCATTTTACACAAACATATATCCAGCACTCGAAACGTATTTCTCTTTTTCATCAATTTCATTCCCACCAGTCCAGATACAAAGTTATCGGTACTTTCTGTAGCCGCTCACCATTTGGTTCACGTGGTTCACTTCACCTCACATTAACTATCAAGGTAAAAGAATTCAATTTGCTTTCCGGACGAGTGTTGTTACTACTTCGAGTTCATCGCAAAATTTTCTTACATACACTGTGAACATTGGCAAAAGCAGTTGCAAACTTTGCCGGGAAGTCGTTGTGGTCTTAATTAGTCAAAAAAGGCACAAACATGGTGGCTATTGTTTACAAGGCTTATCATTACGTGATACATTTACACAGGGTCAGACTGGGGGGCCCCCTCATCTATTACAGCGCCGTCAGGCAAACAATTGCTGATGTCACTGCCGGCTCATGAGGACATTTTTGTTTTCAAATTAATTTGCAGAGGGGGGGGTCTGGCCCTTTTTTTCCCTGTGTCCCGCCAGGCCAGTCCGACACTGCATTTACACATTTGTTAATTATTCTACAAGTTCATTTACTGGGCTTCCCATTGCTAATTGATGTTATAATCATTGTTAACTCTTTAAGTGATTTAAGGGGTTCTTTATGAGCAGGAAGGCAGTGGGCAAAGTGCAAAATTGGTTGCACTCTTCCATGTTCTCTTGATATTTGCACTTTGCCCTTTTCCCTTAAAAAAGTGCCACAGGGCTCTGAGCTCTAATCCAGAGAAACCTGCAGCCATCCCAATGAATACAGTGCTGCCTGGGTGACATCAGGGTGAGGCTTGCAGCGACCCCCTTCTCGCTCCCTACCCATACCCTAAGGGGGGTTTTGTTTAATGGGGAATTCAACCCGTCTGGAGCTAAACCCCCCCCCCAGGCTATTGCCCCTTACTTGTATATTAACAGGAGACATCTTCAACCACAACATCTTCTTCCGTCGGCTCTTGGTGGTGCATGCGCAGTAGGACACATTTACCAGTTTGTACTACTGCGCATGCGCCCAAAATTCACGAAGTTCAATCTGCAAACTTCATGCGCAAACCGGCAAATGCGTTGTACTGCGCATGCACCGCCAAGTGCCGACGGAAGAATCAGTTGTGGTTGAAGATGCCGCCTGTGACCCTGCACGAAGGGACCTGAGGTTTGGGGTAATATACAAGTTTGGGGCAATAGCCCGGGGGGGGCTAGGCCGGGAGGGGGGGTGCCTAAGGGGGGGAGAGGTTTAGCGCTGATGGGATTGAATTCCCCTTTAAAGTCTGAATGCCAAAGATTGAGGATTAATTATACCCGAAGATAGAAAAAGTCAGAATCCAAAAATCCGGCATTTCAAGCCAGTTAATGGGAGAAGTTCCAAAAGTTATCCGGATCTGCGCTGGGTGTTAATAATCCAAGATTTCATGGTTTTCAATAAAAAAAAAAAAAGATTTTTCAGACAAAACATTTTGGTATGATTTTCAGATTTTTTTTTCCCCTGAATTGGAATTTGTAAGGAAGATGTATTGATAAATAAAGGGAAATAACCTGTGTGGATTTGGTCAGAGTATATTTCAGAAAATATCGAGATAAATTTGGATTTTGATAAAGAACCCCCTTGACTTCTTATCATTTATATGCGCACGTTAGAGAGTACCTGCCGAGGCTGTGCCGGATTTTATTTGTAAATGAACCCTGCGTTCTCAAACTTATTACGTTAAAAGGAATAAAATTGTGGGCTGATACATTTTAATTTTATTAAGAAATCTTCTTCCACAGATTTACACACTGAGTTAGTGCCTGTGTGTGTGTCTTTGTTCTTGCTGAAGTGGCCTAGATAGACTATTCCCTTCTGATTCAAAGTCTCCACATCACTCTGTCCTTTCAGTTATATTTTCCCTTTTTAGGAAGCCCCTAGAATTCAGGAAGTTGTATAATTTTATTAGATTAAAATCTAGACACACTGTGCACTATTTCATATACACCATGTATTTAGTTATAAGTAAAAGCAGACGATGCCTGAGCAAGGGGCCCTATGTCCTTAGAGCTTGTTACAGTACATTTTATTATTCTTTTAAATGAATTCTCTATATGTCTCTCTTAATTGTAGAGGTTCTGTACAGTACATGTACTGCATACACAAATGAATATTCACTATAACTGAATTATTTATCAACCTAACATTGACTATAAAAGACATTTTTCCCTGTCATAAAAGGTTAAAACAGATGATCGTTTTAAGGTTTAATCTCGTTTTATCTTTAGCATCAGCTTGTTTTATACCCAAGCTTCTCCTCATCAGTACAGCACAGTAATTGCAATTCACTTTTCACATTTTTTATTATTTGTGATTTTCGAGTTATTTAGCTTTTTGTTCAGCAGCTCTCAAGGTTGCACTCTGCAATCTGGTTGCTAGGGTCCAAGTTACCCACCATGCATTGATTTGAATAAGAGACTGGAATATGATTAGGAGAGGCCTGAACAGAAAGATAAGTAATTAAAAAGTAGCAATAACAATAAATGTGTAGCCTTACAAAGAGTTTGTTTTTTCGATTTAGTTAATGTCCACCACGTGAAGGCTGGAAAGAATCAGAAGAAAGTCAGATCATTCCAAAACTATATTTTAAAATATATTCTATAACATATTAAATGTTAACTGAAAGGTGAACCAGCCTTTAATGGGATACTCCCAGAAATATGTACCAAACATTAGGCCTACCCCAAGTTCACTCCCCCTTAGCCGAGTATCCAGCATAGCAAAAGGGCCTGCAAATAAATGTATATATCATGCCTCCCCTCTCAGTGGTGTAACTAGTAGTGATATGCACCCTGCTGAGGGTGTAACAAAAACAAGCAGGTGCACGTCTGTAGAAGAAGAAGTCGGAAACCAACAGTGTAAGGTGGCGGCTGGGAGAGCTGGAAGAAGGGCTCAAGCTGGACCTGTCCTCCACCTGCAAATAGGGGTACGAGGTTGGCCTGACCCGTGTTTCCCACGGGTATTCTGCCGGCCAGCACATCTCTAGTAACTAGATATTACCAGGCCCCACAGCAAGTTATTTTTCAGGCGTATTATATCTGGAGGTTGACCTGTTTTACCGATATTTAATGAAATTGTATATGAATTAGGGCCTCAAGGGGCAGCTGCAGGGTCTGCTTCCTCTATAGTTACAGCCCTGACCCCAGGCCCGGATTTGTAGAAAGAAGGCCACCTAGGCCAGTGCCTAGGGAGGCAGATTTTTAGGGGGCGGCATGCTGCCCAACCACACCCACATTCGCTCAGAAACACTTGGGATATGCAGGAGATACAATCGTTTTTTAAATTTCCCATGCACCAATCCCCATTGCTCTGCTCCTGATAATGAAAATTTGCAAATAAAGGGCACAGTATGGGGGTGATGAACGGCAGTGGGCCTATGAGCGCCCGCTATGTAAGTCCGGCCCTGCCTGACCTCTCTGACTTCCAGTTCAACAGAAAGTAGAATAAATTACATTGCATGCAGCCAAACTGTACCAAACAGCCACAGGCAGCCATATACACCCTACATACTGTGACTATGTATGCCATGGTAGTGTATTCCCTTACATAAGCTCAAGTTCAAGGAAAAAACAAACCCAATTTTTTTTGTGATCTTGCAGATAGGCCTCTAACTTGTTGAATTTGGACTAAAATTCCCACCATAATTCAATGCAATAACTGTGTTCTTTCATTTTCTAAACAGGCTTCATAATGCCTTGCCTAAATAAGCCATTCTTCAAAACACAATATTTCTGTCAATTTAACTTGAGCCTGTTCAATACAACACTTTCCCTTTGTGCAAATAAAGAATAAATACACGCAGCAAATGTATATAAAGTGACAACTATATAGTAGTATGTTTATGAGCTCAGGATACATCATGCATTTCAGTAGAGGTTTCTCAATTACATGCAATGCTATGTTATTACCTGACATACTGAGAGATTTATCTCCATTATATTCCCATTTATGTCTTGATACTTATGTCTCTATTGGAATAGCTTTGTATATCCATTCATGTGTAAGCATGAGATTATTATGTACAAGTTCAGTATAAGCAAGTTTTCTATTTTACTGGTGAAATTATATACTGTATATATATATATATATATAATACACAAGTCATGAATATCTTGTAAATTATATCCTTAGAAATGGTGAGTTCTAATGTCATCAGTTATAAACAGTGAGTTCTGGTGTCATTTCTGTCATATGACTTACTGAAACTTGTGTATTATAATAAAGTAACCCAGTTGCAAAATATGAGGATATTAGAAGTTACCTCAGAGTTCTATGACCTTCGGCCTCATGTTTTTATATGGTTACTTACTTGTTTTTTTACTTTGTTACTTACAATATCCTTATAATTTACAAGAGGGGGTACTTTATTCACTATATACGGTATGTATGTATGTATATTTTTATTTGTATAGCGCTCCTTGAGGGCAAAGCACTGTACAGCAACAATAAATTAGTAGTAACAAACAAGGGACAAACAGTATATGTCAGACAACAGTATTGTCTTTTTTCATGCACATTTTAATTTAAAATGTATTAACATGTCTGAAAAGCTTTGTAACAGTCCATTGGCTACTGCCCTGATGCCAAGGTTGTACCTGCTTAAGAACTCCCAATGCAGATCCTGAGTCCCCTTTGCAAGGTGAAAGGGTACTGGGAATTTCTTCTCCTGGTAGTGCCTCCACCTAATGGGATCTGGGAATACACCTGCGGGTGGCCCCATTAGGAAAAATATTCAACACACAATTTATTGTGTAACAAATATAACTTTATGATAAAGAAAGGAAAAGTAAAACATGCATTTACATTCACATAAATGACCCACTACCCTGGGAATCCCTTTCTTACACCACCTTCAGGCACAACTCACCTTTGCGAGAAGTGTAGTCTCCTCCAGAACAGGAACAGGCATCCACAGCAATGAAGTCCTCAGAATCTCCAGGCTCTCCTAGCTGAGCACACAAGTTGCTTTATCTTCGGGGTATTTCTCCCAGCACTGTCCATAGCGCGAGCAAGATAAACCCCCTTACAACCATCTCCCAGCACTGTCTATAGCGCAAACACTCAGAAATAATCCTCTGCAGAAGTACAGATACTAGCACTCTCCATAGTGCAAGCACACAAGATGTTCATTAAAGCTCCAAACCTGCATGGTAGAGCTTACCAGGCTTTTGGAGTACTCTGCATCAGCCCGCAGGGCAATCAAACTCTTTTTTAGCCCCTTACATCTTTGCATGCATTCTGTCCACCTTCTCTTCATGAAAGTGAAAGTAGGAATAATCCTGTGAGCAAATGGCGTCTTAAATTACATTGGCCCAAGGACCGATTAATTCTCACAATGGACACCTATGAGAAATTTGCACTTGCCCATAGTATAAGTTTACCAAAAATTTTTGGTGTCTCGTTTTGGACGCGGGTGTCCGTTTTTTTTCGATGCTGCCAATGTGTGCTGGCGTCCAAAAATGGATGCCGGCGTCCAAAACAAGAAGTAGTGGCATTTCATGAATTTTTCACTGTTTCACGATCGCATCGCAAAACGCCCCAGATTTGCCCATCACTAACCATGCACGTTGCTGGGCTGCCGTGAATTGCAAATTGATTGCATTTAACTTAAAGGCCATGTTTAAAGTCTTTTTAGCTGGATTTTTAGATGTGTCCCCACAAATCTAAATCCGAAATGCCCCAAACTGTTAAGTTGGTGAAACATCATGGAAACAACTGAGATTTTTGTTGCATTCAACAGCAACTTATGGTACAAAGTAAGCTGCATGATAGGCTAAACCTGGACACAACTTGAGGCATTATTGGACTCCACCCCCAGGGCCTCAGCCGCAAAGCCCCCTTCCCAAACGGCAACCCCCCTCTGCATACCTGTATCTTATTGTGGTCTTGCTGGGGGCCAGGTAGAGGTTTTTTAATGGTGTCCCACTGGCCCAGTCTGACCTTTTTGAGGGGAATAAATGCTGAAAGACCCCTTTGGTGCCTAACAGATTCTCTTAGGGATTTGTTATAGAAGCTGAACCTAAATATGTGCCAAACTTCTAGGGTAACTTGGCATTGGAAGCTAAGAAGCTTGGGAAAGTGAGAGGACAGTGATCCCCTACCAGTAACACGTTAACTAAAGCAGGTGCTTATTTTCGAATTTCAGGCTTGGAGGCAAGTTTTTGTTGCATAAAAACCAGTTGTACTACTCCTTTAGGCTGCCAGTCCACATAGTAGCTTTCACATAGCCAATAAGAGCCTTTAACATACTAGTTAGTTGGAACCTTTAGTGAAAACGGGTACTCACAGATGTACAGGGCACCCCTTCGAGTTCCGGTGTTCACCGAAGCCCTTTAGGGGCCCCAGGCTTTCTGCTACGGAACTGTACAAGTGATTGCGCAATAGTAGATACAAAGTCCAAAGTGAGGTACCGGTAAGGGTTAGGCAAAGAGTAGTTGAAAATCAGGCAAAGGCATCGAGGCGGGCGGCAGGAATCGGAATCAATAAGTCAGGCAGAAGTAAAAAACCAGAGGATCAATTAGCAGGAGTAACGCTTAGGCAGGATCAGTAAACTGAAGCCAGCTTGGGCACTGGATAAATGAAAAGGAGGGTATTTAAGGAGGCTTTGGCGCCACAGTTGAATTTTGGCGCTGAAAGATGACGTGCTGATTTTGCCCCTAGGTGGAATGCAGGCAGTGCAGTGTGCGCCTGCGAAGAGGAAGATGTAGAGAGACGCGCTGGGAGGTAAGAGACCGGGGCAGTCTCCCGGCGCACCTTACACAGCCCTTATTTGCCCCCCAGGAACTTTTTTCACGCTTGTGTTGCTCCTCAACCCTTTTTACAATTGAATGTGTCTCACAGGTAAAAAAAAAGTTTGGGGATCACTGATCTTTGATGTGCTTATTCCTCTATTCTCTGATAAAGGGAAAGGAGCTGTCATTGCTTGTTTGTTAGCCAGCCCCTGTTTCCTACAGGGAATGGAGGTTTCACAGGATTTTAAAGATAAGGATTCACTCATAAATATGAAACTGTTGATTGTTTGCTATGGGGAATTAAATCAGTGCAAATTAGCAGGTGTTAGAGGATTTGCCCTTGTCCCGCTCAATATGTCAGTTTATACCAGGCAGGGAAAAGACAGTATTCTCTACATGTCAAAAACATATCCGGTATCTTGGGATTTATTTTCTTACAATCCTCTGCCAGAGGTTTTTCCTTCTTACATGTCTACAGGTTACAATTTCCATACATAAAAAAGACGATCATTCGGCAGAGTATATCCCTTGCTGACTTCATCAGCCGTTCGAAAGACAAACACCCCAATGAGAATTTCTTTCTCACTTTGCTATCTGTTAGGAGGAAAGGCAATAGGTTTAATGAAATCTGAGCAACATGAAGCAGCCGCCTCGGCACAAAACGCGTGTGTGTGTATTCTCAGTGATTGCTGCACACACTCCGGCTTAATCCTAAACTGATTGTCCCAATTACCTTTAATTTAACCCGTTTGCTGTTTTAGCATTATCTGGAGCAGAGAGGAAAAACAGATCATGTCTGTCTGCAGGTGTTCTGCTTTCCCAGTCACTTGTGAGCATGGATTTCATAAATCAATTGCAGAGGGCTGCTCAGCCTCACAGATGCATTCATTCCCGCTAATGTGATGCACCACTGGAAAGCCTCCAGCCATCAGAAATGCTCTCGCTGAACAGAAATAAGAAGATTAACACTTCAGAAATAATATTTTGATAAGGCATATAGCGTAGGTTTCTTTTTCAGCAAAACCCACGGATTTGTTCTTTTCATATAAATAAGGAATTAGGTGTCAAGGAGGCTTGTGCCAATTACTCTTATGTGCAAAATTCATTGCAGTGCAATTTAAACAAGCTCAGTCTCCGAGGAAGAGGTTGGCATATACATGTATCCCAGCTTGGAGAATGTGCTGCAAGGGAAAGTATCACAAGGATATACTATATTTATATTTAGAAGGAATCCGGGGTACCCACTGCCCTGAAGCTCCCATTTTTAGGGACTGGATCATAAGCAAAAGAAATGGAGCATTCCAAAGGGGTTTTAGTTCATGAAACACTAGGCTGCTTATTTGGCTGATGTTTTGCTCCTCACTGGGATTTTTCTTGCAAACACAAGACACGTGCAAATGTGCGTCACAGTGTTACCTGCAGGTCATAGGAAACACGTAACATGCCAAAGGTTACCATTACACCATAGCAAATGTGCATAAACACATGTAGAGAAACCAAGTGAAAGCAACGATGAAATGTGACTTGAAAATAGAGTATCAGCTTATATGTAAAGAGAAACAAATGATGCAGCGCTCAACAGATCCTAGAGCATTATGGGCAATCGCCTGGGTTGTGGTGCAACAAATAAACAATTATGATTGTACATATATGTAACCAAATGTCAAGATAATGTATGTGTGATGTAATCCCAGTCCATTATGATAAATCAATATGGAGCCTTCTAGACTGGAAGGGGTCACCTTTCCCTTCCATCAGTGATGCCCTCAAAGAGCAAAGCCATGGAAACAAAATATATCATATGAGCACTTAACACTGATGTTCTGGCTATATTGGTTATAAAAGGCAACTCATTGGTACCATAACAACTCACACTGGAGCAATGAGTAGCAAGTAAAGTGGACTAAAGGAATAGTAGGCCGATGCCCTGACACCAAAGGAACCAACATTACAGAAATAAAGTCACATGACTATGTTGTTCATGATAAAGTGTAACATTTTGGCCATTACAGTATTGCCCTGACCAACACACATGGACCTCAGTCAACAGTCCACTATTTCCAGGTGCAAAGTGATAACATTACATGAACCACCTGAACCTATTAACTTTATTAATCTCATTAGGTCAGCGTATCCAACGTGTTGATCCATTTGAGCTCATTATGGAGCTGTTTCTTTTATCACCTCTAAATAACCTCTGATTAGTCCTTTTTATACATCTCCCTAATACACATTCATCTTGCTCAGATACAAGGGATAATAGACATTGAAGTTAGAGGTGCACATAAGTCTATGTTGACTATGTATCAACTCTGATCAGATGATTGAAACCATGATGCTGTGTTCCCATAAGGGAGTAATGCATTCCTCACCATTTCCTTTCTAAAGAGATAACCAGCATTCAGAGTTATCAAATGGATCAGTCTATGGAACATTATTTATCCATGTCCATGTTTCCAGTTTGGGAAAATGTCCTTGAGACCCAGGAACAGATCTCACCATTCCTTTTTCAGTCTGTTGGCATGAAGAACATTGTCATAGAGAATAAATATTATTATTAATAATGATAATCAGTTGTGTCAGATTCTATTGATAAACAAGGATAGTAACTGTGGAGGCCTAATTATCAACATATTGTTTTTAAAGGTTTTTGAAACCACGAATTAACTCACTTCCTCTAAAACCACAAATGCCATGAAATTTATTAAAAGAGCAGAATAAAAAAAGTATGAATGGAAAATAACTGTATGATCTGGAAAAAAAATCTGAATATTCTAGTTTTATTCCAAATCCAAAAACAGTCCCAATGGTGTGAAAATGGTCCAATAGAATCAGAGTAGCTCCCATCGACTTCTATACGACCTTGAAAACGTTTATCTGGTAAAATCTGGTATTAGAGGTTTTTGTGGTTTTTACACTTAAAGGAAAACTATACCCTGAAAATGAATATTTTAGCAACAGATATATTTATATATCAAATTAAGTGACATATTAAAGAATCTTATCAAACTGGTATATATATATATATATATATAAGTAAATATTGCCCTTTTACATCTCTTGCCTTGAGCCACCATTTCATGATGGTCTGTGTGCTGCCTCAGAGATCACCTGACCAGAAATATTTCAACTCTAACTGTAACAGGAAGAAGTGTGGAAGCAAAAGACACAACTCTGTCTGTTAATTGGCTCATGTGACCTAACTTTATAGTTTGTTTGGTATGTTTGTGTGCACCATTGAATCCTAGGATCCCAGGAGGCTGTCCTTATTTTTTAAAATGGCTATTTTCTATTTATGATTACCCAATGGCACATGCTACTACAAAAGTGTATTATTATTAAAATGGTTTATTTACATGAAGCAGGGTTTTACATATGAGTTGTTTTATGCAATATCTGTTTATAGAGACCTACATTGTTCGAGGGGTATAGTTTTCCTTTAATAAATATCGAATTTATAGAGCTTGTTAAAAAAAAAACTGGATTTTTTTTAGGCATTCATGGAAAAAATGGAAATTCAATTGTTAGCAAATTGGCCCCATAGAATAACAAAGTTAGCATTAATTGCAGGAGCTAAACTGCCAGCAAGTTGACTTCGCATCAGGTCTCTGGGGAGACCTCAAACGTGCAGTTCATACAAGACAGCCGAAGAATTTATGGGAACTGGAGGCTTTTTGCCAGGAAGAATGTGCAGCTTTACTGTCTGAGAAGATAAAGAGCCTCTTCCATAACTACCACAAAAGACTTCAAGCTGTCATTGATGTTAAAGGGAACAATACATGGTATTAAGAAGTGGGGTATGTAAACTTTTGATCAGGGTCATTTGGGTAGTTTGACAGGTTTTCGATGGTGTATTTTTAGATTCAACCTGTTTCCAAGGTCTTGAAAAATTCAGGCCAAATCACCAGGGTATGTAAATTTTTGATCAGGGTCATTTGGGTAGTTTGTGTAGTGATTATGATTTAAAAGAGTAAACTAAATTGTTTGACAATAAATGGCTTCAGCCAACCACTAACCATGAGTGAAAGAAAAGCTTTTGTGTTATCATTCATATTCTCTGAAAAATGGTTAAGAAATCATAAATTCTGTCAGGGTATGTAAACTTATGAGCACAACTGTATACTGTGTGTATATATATATATCCTCCTGACACGATCAAATGCCTTTAGAAGCCAGAAAAAAACAGTAGACATAAGAAAAGTGTTCCACCAGTGCTATATATATATATATATTTTTTTTACCTTAGAAAGGTTGAGTGAATTATCCCTAGCTGAAAGTTGTATGAGAGATGACTCATTGCTACAGAGGCCAGTCCTCATGGCTGGGCAGTGCATTCTCTGCTGTTATTTTGACATTTACGTGATCTGTTTTAACAGCTATTTTTAAACATCTACATATATTTTTTTGCATTGAACACAGTATATAGCAGGTTCCCTAAAAGAAAAAAATAGGTTAATATAATCTCAGAGCTTTAAATGATAATAAATAGCACATTAACACACACAAGTGGTAAGTCAGTCAGAAACAAGGTGGCAGCAGCATGTTTCAAAATTGGCCACTGAGAATTTTAAATACTAAATCCCCTTCTAGACCCTGGCTACTGGACACACCTATTGCCCCAACTGAACCCAGCAGCAAACCAATGGCAGAGCCCCTAGCAAAAGCACTTTACTAACCCTTGCATTCATGGCTTGGTGAGCACTTCATTTACTGAACAAATCTCTTTGCCCATAGATGAGTTACTACAACTAACCCACGCCTTTCCATAAATTAATACTAAAGGGCACAAGGCCACATAAGAGGCCGATTCACCAACATTCAAGTTCTAATTTTTACCCTTGATTCCAGTTTTTTGTGCTAAAGCTCACAAATTTGAATTAGAGTTTTAGAATTAACAGTTTTCAAAGTGGAAGAGATTTGCTAAGCACAAATAACTTGAATAACCTGAATGTAAAAATCAGCATCTAAAAGCTGGAAAGTTGTTGTAGAAGTCAGTGGGAGTTGTCCTAGGAAAAATGTAAGCAATTTATTCCATTCAAGTTTTTCTGATTTTTCAAGTTTATTTTAGAGTTGGTAGGCCATTGAAAGAGAGTAGAATACAAATTTGCTTTGTGTCTTTCTTCAACCTGGATTTTTTATTCAAGTTTTTTTTCAGTACATTAATTTTTCGAGTTTATTCAATTTCTAAAGAAATAAGTGTAATATATAAGTCTCCAGGGGCGCCTATTTTACTAAAATTTTAATTTAAATTTTTTTAAAAAATCTTTTTTTCTCTAAAAATTTGAGATTTTTGAAGTGAACACTAAAAACTCAGTGTTGGACTGGTGGGGGTCCAGGCCCATCGGGGCTGCCTTTTCAGGGGCCTGCATGCCCCCCTGACTCCACCCCACCAACTTCAGGGCCACCATTCAGCAGCAGCTCTCCGTCTCCACCCTGCCCTGAACTGTGCATACCTGCAATTTACTTAACACTGGGAGAAATTGCCAGGTAGGTGGGAGTTGATCTGGGCCAGCAGGGCCCATAATTACCTGGGCCCACCGTGGTTTTTCCCGGTGTCCCGCCAGCCCAGTCTGACCTTGCTCTAATATAAAACTATACAAGTAAAAACTGTCGAGGGCCTATAGAAATCAACGGAAACTGCCTTTTTTTTAGCCATTAGGACTTTCAGAGGTTTTTTGGATTTTTTTGAGCTAGTAATTGTCAGAAAAACTCAAGGTTTTTTTTTTATCTGTTAGTGCATCATTCCGAGTTTTTTCCCCCTGCATACCTTTTATATTGGGATCTTTTAATAAAAGATGCCTGACTGCACTCTGTATCTGTGTGTATCTTTAGGGTTAAGATATGTGTTCACTGGCTCATCATATTCACGGTAATGTCATGGGGGGTGGACGTGATTCCTTTGTCACTGTTTTATACAGTTTCCCATTATGCTGCAGATATTGTTCATTGCTGAGCTTATACTTTGTGTGAAGAACTAACTATTGCCCAGAAAACAGATGCCAGTATGTATGTCATAATTCCATTTATTCCCACCAATGGTAAGGGAAATAATGATTGGCATTTGGCTATTCTATTTTTTTCTCAGAAATATATCACATCTGGCATTGCTCTTAACAGAACAGCCACATGTATTCATTTCATACATGTAATTACTTAGGAACAAAAGTCCACAAACTGAATTCAGCTCTTTTTTGCATGTAAAATGAATACAGACAGTGATACAAGTCTTTATCACCTTTGACAGCTGCGAATGAATCATTCTATCAAAGTGTCTCTTTCTATTGCTGTAGAATCGATCCAAGCCGGTCAATATTCAGGGAGAGAATTGCTGGGAGATGTGGAAGCTAGTATTTCATCTGTTACCTCAAACCGTGCATCTAAATGAATAACTGATAACAGTCACATCTGCTGTGGACACAGAAAGGAGTTGGTTGCTCACTGAGCGGGCAGGTTCTGAAACAAGTGAATAGTTAATAGTGCTGCTCCAGAAGAATTCTGCACTGAAATCCATTTCTCAAAAGAGCAAACAGATTTTTTTATATTTCATTTTGAAATCTGACATGGGGCTAGTCATATTGTCAGTTTCCCAGCTGCCCCTGGTCATGTGACTTGTGCTCTGATAAACTTCAATCACTCTTTACTGCTGTACTGCAAGCTGGAGTGATATCACCCCCTCCCTTCCCCCCCAGCAGTCTAAGGAGCAGATTCACTAAAGCGCGAAGCGTCTAATGCTAGCACTAGTTCGCCAGCGTGACGTCATTTCGCAACTTCGCAAATTCACTAACACGGACTCTGGCGAATTTTTTCTAGCGAAGTAGATAGACTTGCGCAACTTCGCACCCTTATGCCAGGCGAAGTTGCGCACTGACGAAGGATCGTGAATTCGCAAATTCACTAAGATGAGCATTTTCCTCTACGTTAGCACTTACGCTAGACATTACTTCGCCTGGTCAGACCAGGCGAAGTTCAATACAGTAGATAGGAGGTTGAAAAAAAAAATGTAAAATTTTTTCTAAGTCCCAAAAAAATGCCAGCATATTTTAGCATAGGAGGGTGATAGTCTGAAAAAGATCGATCATTTTTTTGGGGGGGTTACCCTTCTTCCCCCCTACATTTCCTAACATATGGCAACACAACTATACAGGGGGCACATGTAGGGCAATAGGACAACTTTATTTTATTTATTAAAGGTTTCCTAGTGGAATGTAGTGGCTGTAACATAGGTTTCCTAGTGGAATGTAGTGGCTGTAACATATACTTCTATTATAAGTTAAAGTTCCCGCCGTATGCAAATTAGGCTTCGCTAGCGTAACATCGCTCTGCCTAGCGAAGTAACACTAGCGCAACTACGCTACCGTTCGCGTAAATTCCCACTTTAGTGAATTTGCGTAGTGCTGGCGAAAATTCGCCTGGCGAAGTGCGGCGAATGCTAGCGAATCCAACGCTAGTGAATTTGCGCATCTTAGTGAATTGGCCCCTAAGAACAGAACAATGGGAAGGTAACCAGATAGCAGCTACCTAACACACGATAACAGCTGCCTGGTAGATCTAAGAACAGCACTCAATAGTAAAATCCAGGTCTCACTTGCAACACATTACAACTACATTGAGTAGGAGAAACAACAGCCTGCCAGAGAGCAGTTCCATTCTAAAGTGCTGGCTCTTTATGGAAGCACATGACCAGGACAAATGACCTGAGATGGCTGCCTGCACACCAATATTATAACTAAAAAGAAAATACACTTGCATACAGAATCCCCTTAACTTATACAGTTTGGAGAGGTCTGCCTGTAGGATAACAAATAAGCACTTTGTTCTTCTCAAGAAGCTGGCGTAGACTTCAATCAGGGATCCCTCAATGTTTTTTACTTGTGAGCCACATTTAAATGAATAAAGAGTTGGGGAGCATCCCAAGCATGAAAGCAAATTCATGGGGGTGCCAAATATGGGCTCTGATTTGGTAGCCCCTGTGTAAACTGGTAGTCTATAGGGGGCTCTGTTTGGCAGTAGGTCTGGTTTTTATGCAACCAAAACTTTACTTCAAGCCAGGTTTTCAAATTTGAGGCCACTGGGAGCAACATCCTAAGGGTCGGTGAGCAGCATGTTGCTCACGAGCCACTGGTTGGGGATCACTGGCTTCACTGATCAGGTGCTGAGCAAGTCCAAACTCATGCACATAGCAACATTTGGATTACAGAGTAGGTTTATCATATCTAGTCTGCACCTTATTCCAAAAAAAAGCTTAACCACATTTATATCCCTAGGTTCAGTATAGGCTTTAGTCTATCGAAGTCCGTTCCAAAGTAATAACGTGTGGAAGATCTCGTTTTTTTCAAAAAAAAGGTTTGCTTAAACTGGTTTTTGTTCTTACTGAAAATAAAGTTCCTAAAATCCACTTTATTTATATTGTGTAATTCTATAAGGTCAGCACAATAACTCTTCTGCAGCTCTTTTTAGCCCAAAGAGAATTTTGGATATCTTGATGATGAAATATTCATTTTGCTTTTTTTTGAGAATCTTCTTTTTTAATTCAAGATTTTTTTTTTCCTTTTTTGAGCTTGCAAACAAATTTGAGGTACGTCATTTTTTTCTACGATTATTATGTAATAAATAAACAAACAGTCAAGTTCTGCCAAAACAGATATGGGACCTATTATCCAGAATGCTCAGGACCTGGGGCTTTCTGGATAAAGGGACTGGTTTGGCTTCCAATAAGGATTAATGATATCTTAGTTTGGATCAAGTACAAGCTACTATTTTATTAATAAAGAAAAAAAGGAAATCATTTTTAAAAATTTGGATTATTTGATTATAATGGAGTCTATGGGAGACTGCCTTTCCATAATTTGTAACTTTATGGTTAACGGGTTTCCAGATAACGGATCCCATACCTGTATATGCTCTCCATTGTGTCCATTTTAGAGCAGTTACACGTGCATTCATTAGTTGTCAGCATCATGGTTGCTCTCATGTGGACCTACAAGCTTTTTGAAGGAGGAACTGTATGCCTTTTTCTTAAATTATGCATTGTACAGGTATAGGATCCATTATCCAGAAACCTGTTATCCAAAAAGCTACGAATTATGACCATCTCCCATAGACTCCTTCATTTTGAAATAATCTAGATTTTTTTAACCATGATGTGCTTTTTCTCTGTATTAATAAAACAGTAGCTTGTACTTGATCCAAACTAAGATATAATTAATTCTTATTGGAAGCAAAATCAGCCTATTGGGTTTATTTCATGTTTACATGATTTTCTAGTAGACTTAAGGTATGAAGATCCACATTACAGTAAGATCAGTTATCTCTAAAAACCCAGGTCCCGAGCATTTTGGATAACAGGTCCCTTGCCTGTATTATATCACTAGTATCACTTGTAGGACACAATTATCTGGTGGACAGTTTACACAAATAATAATTACGGTTCAATGACTGCTTCTTATTCCCTGTGAAATATAGGGGCCTGATCAGAATGCGTATAAATATTCGCCGTATGGGAGTGACAGAAATATTCTTTAAGACAGAAGGAAACACCTTCAAAGTAGGAGCAATGGTGTTATTTGCAACTTCAAACAGCTAATGGAGCATATTCTAAATGCTAAAATGTTCTATCTGGAGCTTTGCTAGATAAGAATAATGGATTTTTCAATCACTTGTGATTTGCAGTCTTTCTTTCCCTTTGTTCCTCAAAAAGGATATAGTGGCTTAAAGGATATTAAAAAAACAAAATAGCTGAAGATGTTCTGCATAGGTAAAATGATGAAACATATTCCTGTGAAATTTTACATTCAATCATATTTCTTTATTTTTATTTTTTCTGACCCAGATGATGCTTTTGAACACTCTGCTCAGTACTTCATGGAAAAATATTCCTCCAGAATGCATTAATAGGAATAAAAAAAAATGCACATATCATTATAATGCAGCTGAAGCCACCTAAGGACTTTGCTTGTCATGGTTGGGCGTCGGGGGAGAAAGGTTATGTGATTGCTATCAGATACTACTCTGGTGATTGAAAGGGAGTATAAATAGCTTCTTGGCCCCCCTTGGATTCACTTACTTGGTGTGGGAGCAGTTT
Source organism: Xenopus borealis (assembly GCA_024363595.1). Classification (NCBI taxonomy): domain Eukaryota; kingdom Metazoa; phylum Chordata; class Amphibia; order Anura; family Pipidae; genus Xenopus; species Xenopus borealis. The sequence goes on from CM044433.1 coordinate 34,627,687, forward strand.
TGAGAAATACCCATACAAACACACATACACACACACATACACACACACATACACACAAACACACACATATACACACACACATACACACACACACACATACACACACACATATACACACACATATACACACACACACATACACACACATATACACACACACATATACACACACACATATACACACACAGGGGTTTAGTTGGATCTGAATGTGGTTGGGTAAAGCAAAAAGATACACTTAGGGCTCCTAAACACGGGCGTTTTTACCTGCGCTCCCCTGCGTTGCGTTTTGCTGCGTTCAAATGCAGGGGAGCGCAGGTATAGACGCACTCAATTATTTTCAATGGGGCTGTACTCACACGAACGCATGTGAGCGCCGAACGCAGGAAAAATGCAGCATGTTGCGTCTGAATCTGCGTTCGGCGCTTACACGCGTCTCGTGGGTACAACCTCATTGAACAAAATGAGGTGCGTCTAGACCTGCGCTCCCCTGCGGCTGAACACAGCCAAACGCAACGCAGGGGAGCGCAGGTCAAAAACGCCCGTGTGTAGGAGCCCTACAACTGAAAGAATGAAATACTGAGTAATCCCCAAAAGTAGGGATGCAACAAATCCACTATTTTAGAATTCAGAACCCTAAAGGGGAAAATGGGGAAAGAGAACTGCACACACTGTGCATTTTTTTTTTAATTCCATGTTTATGTGACAAAAAGTCATGTAATTTTTTGGATTCGGTTTGACCAGGCACTTGGATTCGTCCGAGTCTGAATCCTGCTGAAAAAGGCAGAATCTTGGCCGAATCCCCAACGAAATCCTAGATCCCGTGCATCTCTCCCCTAAACTGCAGTAAAGCAGCAGTGATTTAATAAACCACAGTAAAGTAACTTGAGACACCTGAGACCAGAAGTCCTCTGAAATGGACCCTATACCCCTTGTTTAACATAAGTTCAATGAATTTGGCTTTTGGTATTAACTTATTTAAAGCATGTTGGTTTTCCAATACACAAAAATCATTCAAAAACTATTTTTTTAATAATCTGCCTCGCAAGGATCAAACATGGAGTAGCTTCATTTCCCCTGCTTGCCCTGTTTAGCTCACAAAATAACAGAAAACATAGATTTTTTTGTGATTAAAACAATAGGTTAACATTTGTTCAGCACAATCCCTAATCACTGAACCCATGAAGAAGAAGGGTCTATGCTGCCACTTTCAGTGTTCAGGCCCATGTGCATTAGCAGCTGTCCAGTCCTCTAACATTGCATTTTCACAGACGTATTATCATAGTATTAGTCAAAGCACTGCATGAACATCCTTTAATATGTGTTATGGCTATTTACTGATAGAAGCTTTTTTCACTGGATGGAATTTATTGAAGTCTCCTAAGACAATCCACCTTGTCTCAGTACTTCTTTGAAAGCTATGATTTAGCAATAATTATGCACATAGAAGCTGGATAATCAAATACCGAATCTATGATTAGTGACGAGCAAATCCATCTCATTTTACTTTGTCAAAAAATGTGCAAAATTGTGAAAATTTGTGAAATGCTTTGAAGTCAATGCAACTTTTTCCATTCCGCACCAACTTTTATTTTAGCACACAATACATTAGAGCCTATTGGGTGTTTTTTTTTTTGTCTAAAACCTGCTGAAGAAATTCACCCATCTATGATATGTTTCCAGAAACTTCCTTTCCTTTGCATTGTATTGTATTACACAGTAAATACTATACTCAGCACCCAGTGGAGTAACTAGAGTGCACTGGGCCCCCCTGCAAAAAATCTACAGAGGGGCCCAGCTCACTCCGATCCACTTCCCATCCCGCCTCCACCCTGCTCATGTCCCGCCCCACCCAGTTCTCACTTGGACTCCACCCACTCCTGTCCGTTTTGTCCCCCTTCTTTGCTGCAGGTAAGAGAGCGGCTGGGGCAGAGTGGTTTTTTTTATTAGATCTAGAGGAAGCAGACTATAGTTACACCACTGTCAGCACCTCACTATTTTGCTATTATTGAAGGCATTCTAAATAAGTCATTATGCAAATTAAACTATAATAAACTCTGAAACTAAATAGAAATTTTTTATGCCCAGTGCTAATTACTTACGTGCATCCTACTCAATACTGCAAGAGAATAATTTGGACTCATCTTACACCAGATATCATTCAAAACCTATTGATTTACGATTGTGTAACCCTTTCAACACCCCTTTGTCAGTGTTACACTCCACAGTGGTATTGGGAGAGACTGGGCACCTGGTACTTACTAACGCAGTGCCGCCACCTAGTGGGATCCAGGAATTGCACCTACGGGTGGCCCCACTAGCAATACAGTAATAACACACATAGTATTGGTTAAACGGTTTGTATCAAATAAATGGGCACCTAATACAGGCACCACTCCTAACTGGTGGCAATAGGGCCTCACTAACTAACTTGCTAGCACCAAGCTGTCTACTTAAACAAAGAAGGCAAAGTCCTTTAATAAAACAGTCTCTTTATCTTCAAGCGCTTTTTTATGGTACTGTCCCTTTAAACAGGATACTCACAAATTCTCTTTGGATACTTTAGAGCCCTTTTCAGGCAAATCCAGCACAGTCAAGAATACAGTGTGATTACCAAACCCTTTGGATGCTCAGATGGGAATCTCCTGCTGTTTGTTCCTCCAGTCTAGATTCTTTTCACACTCTCTGTCTGTCCAGGCACAGTATGTGGAAGAAAAAACAGCCTATTGGGTTTATTTAATGTTTAAATGATTTTATAGTAGACTGAAGGTACGAAGATCCAAATTATGGAAAAATCCATTATCTGGAAACCACAGGATAACAGGTCCCATGTCCTGCAGTAATAAAACAGTACCTTGTACTTGATCCCAACTAAGATTTAGGGGTTATTTAAACAATGAATGCAGTTGCTGTGGACTTTAACACCCTATATTAAAGTGTTGCACTTCACTATAGTTGTGCTAGTGTGTCCATTGTTCCTATAGTTCTAATTTGGACTCAAACGCCCTATTGGCAAAGAGAAATGGAGCTACTACCACCTTCAAGCTAGTGGTAATTATTTTACAGACTTGCAGCTAAAACTATTTTTCAGCAGAATTGCATCTTATGTTGTCAAAACCCCCATGCACAATTGCATGTTTTGCTGCATCAGTATCAGTAACCCCTCATGTTCACAATTAAACTAAAGTCATGGTGGGAAAAATACCGTTTCTCTTTGCACAAATAAATGTAGGCACATGTTTTGTTTTGCAAACAATCAGTAAAATCAATATAATAGAAGGACAAACCCATTCTAAATCAGGGATCATAGAATTTATGGTTCTGCTACTAATTCACCGACACGAGGATCTACAGCAGATATAGGGCAGAGTTTCCCAACCCTTTTCGCTAGTGAGTCACATTCAATTTTAAAAAGAGCTGGGGAGCAACACAAGCATGAAAAATGTTCATGGAGGAAAGGGTTGTGATTGGCTATTTGGTAGCCCCTATGTAGACTGACAGCCTATAGAAGGCTCTGTTTAGCAGTACAACTGGGTTTTATGCAAGCAAAACATGCATCCAAGTCTGGAATTCAAAAATAAACCTCTGCTTTGAGGCCACTGGGCGCAACATCCATGGGGTTGGAGAGCAACATATTGATCACAAGCCACTGGTTGGAGATCGCTTTTATAGGGGCTTCTCTTTGTTCTCTTGACATATTGGAACACTCCAAGTCTACTCTCTAATCTAAATTGCTTGATCTTTCTAACCTCAATTATTCTACAGGTCAAGGGTCCTAGGCAACCTATATAACAAATATATGGAAAACATAAAATGGTGCCATCATTCAAAACGTGTACTTATACAACAGCTAATTTGAGCAGGGTGAGTAAGACAAGGTTTGCAGTGCAAAACCCATGGCTCAATTGTCTTTGTTTTCTGGTTGATAATGTTTAAATTCAATTTGGTTATGGCTGTATAATGGCAAAACCAAACACAAAAGAACGTGGAGATGCAATGTATCTTACTTACTTCCCATACAATACAAGGAGGAGTATGCTAGTGAGTCTTTTAGCTTCAGTTAGCAAAGTCTTCCTCCTAAGAAGAATGATATGTGTTCCAAATATATGACATGTCTACATAGGAGATAGGACAGTGGCTCTGAGTTTCATTCTGACCTGGGCTCTATCTGCAAGGCATTTGTATCTTCTCTCTGTTGATGCGTTGGACATGTCTAAAATACAATATAATAATAAGAATATATCATGCAGATCTATATTGTGACTCACCAAACTAGGAGCTGATAAACATACTAAACTGAGGTATTATTATTCATACCCTAGTGGCCTTTTTGAGTTATTACTTTTCTCCTTTGGCCCTTGCTCTAAATAGGATTTCTCAGACAGCAAAAAAAAAGACCCTAAAGAGGAGTCACATTCAATCTGCATCATCCTATAACCCAACAGAACAGGTGATCAATATTTATCAACCTCGCTGTTCTCTTGCTGCAGATGCTTCATGGGCTGATAATACCGTCTTCCTCGTTGCCAAATCTCATCAGGGACAGCTGGAGCTGGAGGAAGAAACTTATCAGATCAGGCAGTAGACAGTTTAGGAGGCTAAAATTAACCTTGGACCATTCAGATTAGGAACTAATTGTTTTTGACGGCTAGAGTTTTGCCAGTGGCAGAAGGTTTGATTCAGTATACAGTAGATATCATCTTGGCTAGATTAAAGCTAGAATCCAATGAACATAAAGCACACACAGAGAAATATTTGCACATGGAGAAATGAATGGAGATCCAAACACTACATGCTTTACATTGAAATATTTTACATTTCACCTCTGCAGTGGTGTATACCAATACAGAGTGACTCCATATGTGAATATGATGCAATGTCATCAGGAATAAAACCAGGTAGTGTTACAACAGGTGAACATTACAAAATAAAGTAATCCATTGTTGAAAGGTGGTTACTGAGGGGCTCCTGTTTTTTGTGATAGGCTCAGCAACCTCTTGTCCCCACTTTAGACAACCATTGATCCAATACTGTTTGAAAGTAGGTTCCGTGTTCTCCTATGTGAAGGTGGGAAATGAACAGTGAGCTGTAGATCTAGCACATGATCTTAGCCAGGGTTCCCCAACCTTTTTTTTTACCCATGAACAACATTCAAAAACAAGTTGGGGAGCAGCACAAGCATCAAAAATGTTCCTGGTTGGTAAATAATAAGAGCTGTGATTGGCTAATTGATTGCCTCTGTGTGGACTGGCAGCCTACAGGAGGCTCTGTTTGGTAGTACACCTGGTTTTTACTGGACCAGTAACTTCAAACTATAAAATTGTTTTAAAGTAATAAAATTATAATGCAGTGTTGCCCTGCACTGGTAAAACTGCAGTGTTTGCTTCAGAAGCACTACTATTGTTTATATAAATAAGCTGTTGTGTAGCCATGGGGGCAACTAGTCAAAGGAGAAAAGGCTCAAGTTACACAGCAGATAGCAGAAACGCTCTGTAGAACATAATCTTATCTGTTATCCATTACTTATCCTGTGCCATATAGCCGTTTTTCAATTTCCGCCATTGCTACACAGCAGCTTGTTTATATGAACTATAGTAGTGTTTCTGAAACAAACATATCAGTTTTAACAGTGCAGGGCAACACTACATAATATTTTCATTACTTTAAAACACTGTTCTTTTAATGCAGCCAAAACTTGCCTCCAAACCAGAAATTCAAAAATAAACACCTGCTTTGAGGCCACTGGGAGCAACATCGAAGTTACTTGCGAGCCACTGGTTAGGGATCACTGCTCTTAGTATATCACTCCACCTACAGACATAAGTGTTGACCGAAACGGACACTGAGGGGGCCATTAGGATAATTGTTACTCAATTATTAGCACAAGCATGATTAGAGACTGGAGATTTCCATTATACAAACGTCTTCGTCCATTAACACTAACTGATAGGCCAGATATATCCAGTTTGAAGCAATCATTGAAAGTCAACCCCCAACAACTTTTGCTAAGAATTGTTTGGAGCAATTCTGGTTGGACATAGTATAATTGGCAAAACATGCTGGGAACTGTACTCCAGCAACATTAAATTTATATTCTTCTAGTAATATTTGGCTTTATGAAACATTTCCTAGCTCACCAGAGCCAGTGCCAATATTAAAATGTTAAATAATCCTCCAATGAGCAGTCCAAATAATCAATGCCCTCCCTTTAAATATCTGAGCACACAATGATCTCCATATGTAACATAACAGCAAGATGACATGTTACTGCCTCAGCATTCTCATTGGTGAATTCTCTTACACCAATAATAATAATTTCGTAGAGAACTAGGGATGTAGAAGTAGAGTTATGGAGGGTTTAAATCCCAAACACATCTAATTCATCATTAGGTAGATGGGACAAACTTAATCTAGCATAATCTAGTTCTTTTCTTAGATCCATACTGTAACCCTTCCCACCGGTCAGCCTCCTATGCTGACCGGCGGGGGCAAGATGTTGTGATGTCTTCTGTGCATGCGCCACTTGCGTGTCAAATTGGATGCCTGCGTCGAAATGGACACTCGCGCCAAAACTGTTAGGCGCAATTATGTCAATCCTGGGCGCCTTTTTTTCTATTTGGTCCCAAATCTGTCCATCATGGCTCAAGCTCTTCCTGATTGGTTCCTGGTCCTTTAAATACCCTTCCCATTATTCCCTCATTGCCCAAGCTGGCTTCTGTTCCTACAGTTCCTGCTCAAGCCCTGTTTGACTTTGTATCCTGTTTTTTTAATTCCTTGGCCTGTTTATCGACTTCTGATCCTCTGCCGCCTGAACCGACCCCTGCCAATGTTTGACTTTGCCTTTGCCTGATCCTCTTCTGTACTTCGCCTCCGGTAATACGCCTTGCTCCTTTACCACCTCCGCTGCAGAAAGCCCGGGGTCCCAAAAGGGTGAAGACCGGAGCCGTAAAGGCACGCCAGTTACCATCAATCTTCCTCGGACCAGTCATCCTCTACCCGGATCCGAGCAATCCACCAGGATCCGAGGTAACAGATTGTTACACATATCAAGGTAGAAACCTGTAGCTTTTTCTTTCATAATTTTGTAAGTCCTTTGTTTCCAGCGAACACTAAAGGGGGGGAATTTCTTGTCAGAGCCAGACATGAATAGCATTGCAGAGACACAGCAGGTAAGTGACAGTGACATGGTTTTAAAGTGTCAGTAAGGATGGCTGCTGGTAGCACATGGTAATAGATAAGAAATAGGCATAGCGGACATATAGGAGAGAGGAATTTGACAACAGGCCACTGAATGTCAAAAGAAAGACTTTACATATTATTAATTATTGTAGGGGAATGTGTTCATGGTCTATTAATATAGACAAAATGACAACAGTAAAAGGCTATAAAATGTGATACTTTAATGCCGGTTAAAGGACAAGGAAAGCTAACATACAACAGGACATCAGCAGCAAGGGTTTTTTTTTTTTTAAAAGCATCTCTTTAAACTACCTGCAAAGCTTAATAGTGTTTCCAAGACTGAGCAATTATTTCAGGGTTAGGGAAGGGTTACACCACAGCATTCCCCTTCTCCTATACAAATCCCCCTGGCCATGTGTCAGCTTTAAACCAGAGGTGAAAGAGGAAGGTACCACTGTAATACCGTAAAAAAGAGTAAGAAAAATTCAAAAAAGAGATTTTATTGGCAAAACACTCGTTTGAAGCAAAACATTATATCTCACAACTGAGATGGCAGATCCTTGAGGTAATACATAGAGATGCAGGTAATGTCTATAAAAGGTCTTTATTAAGATGGGAGGCGTTTTGGAACTGAGAATTTTAGCTACACATTTTTTTATAAAAGCTGAATGGTAATTTTGACCATTTTTATTTCACAGATAAGAAATACCAGGAGGATTTCATAAAGGAATAATGTTATGGCAAAACATGTTTTTTCAAAACACATCAGTTAATAGTGCTGCTCCAGTAGACTTCTGCACTGAAATCCATTTCTCAAAAGAGCAAACATATTTTTTTATATTCAGTTTTGAAATCTGACATGAGGCTAGATATTTTGTTAATTTCCCAGCTGCCCACGGTCATGTGACGAGTGCCTGCACTTTAGGAGGGAACTGCTTTCTGGCAGGCTGTTGCTTTTCCTTCTCAGGGCAAGGCCAGACGGGGAGATTCGGGGGAGATCTGTCGCCTGGCGACTTATCGCCGCAATGAATCTCCCCGAATAGCTAGGTAGCGCTGCGCACCCGCTAGGCGTAAAGTCGCCTGCGCTTGTTCACACGCAGCGGCGCGATTTTAAAAGTCGCTCAAAATTGCCTGGCGGGGCAACTTTGAGCGACTTTTAAAATCGTGCCGCTGCGTGTGAACAAGCGCAGGCGACTTTACGCCTAGCGGGTGCGCATCGCTAGCTAGCTATTCGGGGAGATTAATCGCGGCGATAAGTCGCCAGGCGACAGATCTCCCCCGAATCTCCCCGTCTGGCCTTGCCCTTAATGTAACTGAATAGAACACACTGGGACATGGGTTTTACTATTGAGTGCTGTTCTTAGATCTACCAGGCAGCTGTTATCTTGTGTTAGGGAGCTGTTATCTGGTTACCTTCCCATTGTTCTGTTGTTAGACTTATGGGGGGGGGTGATATCACTCCAACTTGCAGTACAGCAGTAAAGAGTTATTGAAGTTTATCAGAGCACAAGTCACATGACTTGGAGCAGCTGAGAAACTGACAAAATGTCTAGCCCCATGTCAGATTTCAATATGAAATATAAAAAAAATCTGTTTGCTCTTTTGAGAAATGGGTTTCAATTCAGAATTCTGCTGGAGCAGCACTATTAACTGATGCATTTAGAAAAAAAATATTTAGAATATACTTAACAGCTCCACAAGTAGTGAGTAAAGATAAAGATTTTTTTTATATTATAAGAATAATGTATATTCAATATATAGTCAGTATATGTGTAGTATGTGTATATGTATAGTGTTTCATGGACTCGCTTTGGACACTTGACTACACAAGGATTCCTTAATAATATAATTGGAATTTTTTCTTTAATAATTGAATTTAAGGAAGTATACACTGGGTTAAATCTTGCACCTGTTCATGTTGGAATTGTGGGTGAAGATGGTGGGGTCTGTTCAGTTTAAAGGTGATGGTGCACTTGAATCTGTATCCTGATGATCCTCCCCCCAAAACGTTGGTATGGTTGGTGGCATAATAAAAGGGGTAAGCTCCCAGACTGCAATAATTATGTGTGTGTGGATCCGTTCAGAAATCGTTTGCTGTTTCTAAGGAACCCGGCTGGGTCAACAGAGGCCATTACCACCAGTGCAGTTAAAGTGAATCAAAGATGTGCATTGGATCCATCACATCTATCAGATGAGAGCATAAGCAGGTGAAACATAGCTAGACCTGTGCATGCTCTTCAGTTTGTAGATGTTTTCTTATTTTATAGTGCAGCTAAAAATTGGGGCATTTGCAGTTGTGATACCTTTAGGGGAAGTGACTTTTGACAAAAAGCAGGTACAAAGTATTGATGATGCACTGAAGTTTGGGTGGCAGGTAAAAAAATAAAATAGAGGTTCAGGAGAGGAGCAGACAAACTATCTATAAACAATGAGTTGTGTCAGTACCTTGTGTTCTCCATTAATTGGCATTAATGTTTGTGAATGTAATAAGGACCTTCAATTGTAACTTCCATGGGACAAGGACCAACGTAAATGATGTATTATATCTGTAAAGAGCTTTGGTTTATGTCATCTCTATATAAATAAAGAACAATTATCAAGAGAACAAAGAGATGGAGGAATGAATTATTTGAAATGAGGAAACCTTCTGACAGACTTTTCATTACTTTCAAGAAGTGATCCCCAACCAGTGGCCCAAACCATTGAGTGTTGTTGGACTCAAAGCAGTTGCTTATTTTTGAATTCCAGGCTTGGAGGCATGTTTTAGTTGTATAACTAAAAAATAGAACCTCCTATAGGCTGTCAGTCCACATAGGGGCTACCAAATAGCCAATCACAGCCCTCATTTGGCATCCCCTGGATAAATCTTCCTACATGTGTTGCTCCCAGATACTTTTTACATTTGAAGGTAACTCATTGGTAAAAAAGGTTGTGGACCACTACTTTAAAGCAAACTCAGGAACAGAGAAAAATACTTTATATTATCAAATGGAATTTGTAAATTGGTCTATCATTTTACCCAGCAGTTTAAATTTGATTGCGTCTATTATCAGGGATGCATGAATACTAAATTGGCAGGATACCTAACTGAATGTCATTCAAATAGTAAAATTTGTGAAAAAAAATCTAAATTTTACATGGTCTGCTAACGAAAATGTTTGTTTTCTGTTCATAGCTTTAGGATTTAGATTGGGTTTGGCTGCACGCTAAGTACTTGGACTTGAAAAATTGTGGATTGTGCAGAATTCTGTCAGGCACCCAACGAAACAGAATCAGCACTGCGTTAATTTCAACACAATGCAAATATATGGGTTATGCACTTTGCCAAAATTAATATAAATGCAAGTTATACACTAAATGGCAGTGTGTTGGGAGTTTCCTTAAGTGAGAAGGATCTTGGAGTTTTTATAAATAACAAATTGTCTAATTCTGGGCAGTGTCATTCTGTAGCCACTAAAGCAAATAAAGTTCTGTCTTGCATAAAAAAGGGCATAAACTCAAGGGATGAAAACATAATTATACCTCTTTATAGATCCCTAGTAAGGCCTCATCTGGAGTATGCAGTGCAGTTTTGGACTCCAGTCCTTAAGAGGGATGTAAATGAGCTGGAGAGAGTGCAGAGACGTGCAACTAAACTGGTTAGAGGGAGGGGAGACTTAAATTATGAGGGGAGACTGTCCAGGTTGGGGTTGTTTTCTCTGGAAAAAAGGCACTTGCGAGGGGACATGATTACACTTTACAAATATATTCGAGGACATTATAGACAAATATCAGGGGACCTTTTTACCCATAAAGAGGATCACCAGAGGCCACCCCTTCAGACTAGAAGAAAAGGACTTTCATTTGAAGCAGCGTAGGTGGTTCTTCACAGTGAGGACAGTGAGGTTGTGGAATGCACTGCCGGGTGATGTTGTGATGGCTCATTCTGTTGATGCTTTTAAGAGGGTCTTGGATGATTTTTTGGACAGACATAATATCAAAGGCTATTTTGATACTAAACTCTACAGTTAGTATAGCTATGGGCATATATGGTTTGTGTTTGAAAGAGTGGAGATGTGTGTGTGTGTATGTATGCTGGGTTTTTAATTTGGAGGGGTTGATGGACTCTTGTCTTTTTTCAACCCAATTTAACTATGTAACTATGGAGCAACTCCTTTCCAAGTCATTTTGATTGCCAAGTAATGCAGGAACGATTTGTAAATCAGAAGAGGATTGATCTTTCCCCCTAGTATTAACTACAAAAAAGCAACAAAAAAGAAAAAGCTGCCCCTTTGGTTAAAAAGAGTTGAGTCATTGCTAGTGGGATGAGGGGATGATTGTGTGAAAGATGGAAATAGCAAATGTAGAGATATAAAAACACAGTAAAATGTAATATGTTTGGATTATGATGATCTTGCCTTGACAAATATCATATTAGCAAACAATATAAGGCATTGGAATGATGCAGCCTACTAGAGGCTGTAGCAGAGCATCCATGTGTTGCTCAGCTGAAATTGCCCGATCCCTGATTTAGCTGCTCCGCTTGGCTGCTAGTATTACAGAAAAACAACCCTCACCAATTATCTGGACACCGTGTTAAGCTTAATAATTATTATTGTGCAGCCTTAGGATTTCTCCACATTGAATAGTAAAGATTCATTGTTACTCTCAGAGATTCAAAGTGAAAAGGTTTTCTCTGTCTCATTGGTTTCTCTCTTTTTGTCAAGTGAATTGAATCCCCTGCAGCAGTTTTCTGTATTTATAATGCTCAAAGTGATTCAGCCTGCAAAACACGATGCCTGGAATAGTGACATATTTCTACTGCCTTTGTGATATTTAGCAGCTTGACAGAAAATACAAAGGTATGTGTGTGTGGACAGGGAAAGTAAATGGTCACAGCGACTATAAATATTGTAGAAAAGGACGCAGCTTGAGTCAGAGACCCCTGCAAGGTTTGGATTTGTTAATGGAAGGTGTGGGAGAAAAATAAAGACAGAAAATCGGAAGACGCAGACTCAAAGGCCTCTCAGATGCCAACAATTATCAGAGTCCCATTGTAAGGTCAAAAATCCTTTGCGGCTAGCAACATAAACGGAGGACTATTGTGTCTGTGTGAAGGTGAATCGTTTCCTATGAAACCGTTTTTAGATTCAAGAGAAAACCCAAGACAGCAGCTGAAAGGGAAGCCTTGAAATCTAGATATTTTGCCCCGGGATGTGTCTCCACTGAGATTCGTTTGGCTTCAGTACAAGAGCTCAAACAAACCATTCAACTATGTCAGCTTCATGTAAAATGTATATACTCGCTTGAAATGATAATGTATATTGCCAAGTCTAAGCTTGAATACATCCTTCAATACATGGAGGAATATAATTCACTTTTCTTCATTTGTATATCAAAGTAAACTATTGTTTTTCAGTGCAGCAGGAATGGCAAATCTAATCCTTTCCCTTGTCATTTTTAAGATGGCCATAGAAGCAACGATCCCATCGTACGAATCTTCGATTCGTGCGATTTTCGGATCGTGTGTGGAGTGTTCCGACATTTGTCGTGCCATGCCGATCGGTCGTTTGGTCGATCGGCCAGGTTAGAAAATTTCGGCTGGCGATCATATCTTTGCGTCTATTGCAGATCGTACGATTTTCTGTCGGAGACCGTCACTAGGTTTTTAATCGTACAACTTTTGTACGATCCCTGTCAGGGGCAGAACTGTAGGTGTCCAATTTCCTCCCACATTCCAAACCATACTGACTAGCCAACTGGTTCCTGATGAAATCGACCCTTGTATATATATATATATATATATATATATATATATGTGTGTGTGTGTGTGTGTGTGTGTGTGTGTGACGGTGTTCAGGCAATTAAATTGTGAACGCCACTGGGGCATTTGAATACTTTATCATTCTCTGTATATACAGTACAACCTCTACTTAACGTTTTTCAGGGGACCAGAAAAAAAATAGTTTAGACTCTGTTTTACATAATATATAGGTGGGACCACAAAACAACAATGTGAGATGAGGGAAAACTTAAAATCAGGGGATGTGAAATGAAGGTTCTACTGTATAGCATTTTAACATGTTAATGCTTTCTAAATCAATGGATAATTGTTTCGATTGGGTTTCCTGCTACGGTGTATGTAACTTACCATAGAACAGCCCTTGTTATTGATAAGATATTGTATTCACTGTATTAAAATCATCCTAAAATCCCATATGATATTATCTTACCATCCATCTGCCAGCTAGGGCCATAACAAAAGGATTATGGGATAACGTAATCTCAGTGTGATTGGTACTCTAATATACTGTAAACTGTGTAATTCTCCAAACTGAAGGGTCACCAGAGCATGAAAACTGTGAGATCTGATCACACATAGTCGGAAACACTACTAAAACCAAACTCTTCTTGGGACGCTGCCAGTATAATAATCAAAAGAGCAAACCTTTGTTACTTCAGTAGCTGTGAAGGGAGGTCAGTGTATAACTACAGGTGTGTAACTACAGGTGTGTAACTACAGGTACGTAACTACAGGTACGTAACTACAGGTGTATAACTACACGTGTATAACTACAGGTACGTAACTACAGGTACGTAACTACAGGTGTATAACTAAAGGTATGTAACTAAAGGTGTATAACTACACGTGTGACTACAGGTGTGTAACTAAAGGTGTGTAACTAAAGGTGTATAACTAAAGGTGTGTAACTAAAGGTGTATAACTACACGTGTGTAACTACAGGTGTGTAACCACAGGTGTGTAACTACAGGAGTGTAACTACAGGAGTGTAACTATAAATGAAGCAGACCTTGTGGCTGCAGGGAGGCCCAGGAAGAATAGGGGCCACATAAGGTCCTAATTTATATACAATTTCAATAAATACTTGTAAAACAGATCAAACTCTTGACCAGTGATCCCCAACCAGTAGCTCATGAGCAACATGGTGCTCTCCAACCCTTTGGATGTTGCTCCCAGTGGCCTCAGAGCAGGTGCTTATTTTTGAATTCTAGGCTTGGAGACAAGTTTTGGTTGCATAAAAACCAAGTGTACTGTCAAACAGAGGCTCCTGTAGGCTGCCAGTCCAAATAGGGCTACCAATAGTCAATCACAACCCTTATTTGGCACCACCCAAGAACATTTTTAAAAGCTTGTGTTGCTCCTCAATGTTTTTATATCTGAATCTTGCTCATGGGTGAAAAAAGGTTGGGGACCTCTGCTTTAGACATTTGGGGACCTGAAAATAATTTGCTCCGGGGCCCAGTAATATCTAGTTATGCCACAGTTAACTTTTAGTATGTTATAGAATGGCTAATTTTTCAATTGCCCTTCATTTTTTTCCTTTATAGTTTTTTGCATTATTTGCCTTCTTTGTCTGACGCCTTCCAGCTTTCAAATAGGGGTCACTGACCCCATCTAAAAACAAATGCTCTGACTACAAATGTATTGTTATCACCACTTTTTTTTCTACAGCCCTCTCCTATTCATATTCCAGTCTCTTGTTCCATCAATGCATGGTTACTAGGGTAATCTAGATCCTAGCAACCAGATTGCTGAAATCGTAAATTGGAAAGCTGCAGAATAAAAAGTTCAAAAACAGCAAATAATAAAAACTGAAAACTAATTGCAAATTGTCTCAGAATATCACTCTCTACATCATACTAAAAGTTAATGTAAAGGTGAACAACATGTTTAATATTGTACTGTTACTGTATATAACACCATCCAGGGATCAAAAACCTGGAGAGCCATGGTCCCCACTCTGCGTTGATTCAAAATGCACAGTGAATTCATGCTTAAAGGGATACTATCATGGGGGAAAAAATATCTTTTTTTCAAAATGCATAAGTTAATAGTGCTGCTTCAGCAGAATTCTGCACTGAAATTCATTTCTCAAAAGAGCAAACAGATTTTTCAATATTTAATTTTGAAATCTGACATTGGGCTAGACATTTTGTCAATTTCCCAGCTGTCCTGAGTCGTGTGACTTGTGCCCTGATAAACTTCTGTAAGTTGGAGTGATATCATCCCCTTCCTTTCCCCCCAGCTGCCTAACAACAGAAAAATGAAAAGGTAACCAGATAGCAGCTCCCAAACACAAGATAACAGCTGCCTGGTAGATCTAAGAACAACACTCAGTTGCAAAATCCAGGTCCCACTGAGACACATTCAGTTACATTGAGTAGGCGAAACAACAGCCTGCCAGAAAGCAGTTCCATCCTAAAGTGCTGACTCTTTCTGAAAGCACATGACCAGGCAAAATGACCTGAGGTGGCTGTCTACACACTAAAATCACAACTAAAAATGACATTTTATATTGTAGAGTGAATTATTTGAAGTGTAATTTAGAAATAAAAATTATATCATGAAAATCATGACAGAATCCCTTTAAAGAAATAGGCACAGATTTAATTTTGACAGAAATTACACCATCCAAAGACTTAGTGCAAATTTTTAGCGTACCTGATTTGAGTTAAAGTAAAATTGTGTATGGTTTGATGCAAACTCCTAGCAGAAATACATGGTGATTTGCAGTTAGAATTGCGCCTCAGACCTGGGAAGAAGTGTAGGCCATTAAGGAGCAAATGGAATGCTTCAGATTAGTGATGGGCGAATCTACCCGGTTTCGCCGAAAAAATTTGGCGAAAAAATTCGCGAAACGAGTTGTGGCACTTTTTTGACGCGTCACGTCGTTTTTGACACGCGTCGCGTCAAAAACGATGCGCGACTCGTTTTTTTTCGCAAATTTTTGGTGACGTTTCGCAAATTTATTCGCCAGCGACGAATTGCGGGAATACGCTGCAAATTTGCAAATAAATTCGCCCATCACTACTTCAGATACATTTCCCAGTGACATCTTCAAGAAAAATAATACGCAGCAAGTCCAGTTGATTTGACTTATTTCTGCAGATATACTTTGACCTGGATGAATGAGAATCTTCACAAACACTTCTACTCTTTAGAAAATAGTTGTTCTTTTTTTATGATATATCTCAAATAATTGTTTTAAAAACGCTGAAAGAATGGTCACAATTGTTTTCTTTTTTTTGGCTACAATTTAACCAAATCTCAGATAAAAAACAATCTCAACTACTCATTTATAAAGGCCTTGGTGTCTGTCAGTGCAGTTTTGGGCAACCGGCCTGATTTATTTTAAAATATTTTATTTGATTTTCACATAAACAAGAGAAATCAACATGACCGCAAATACCATGCAGGCTCAGAGGATGAGCTGTAATTGGTACAATCTTGTTTTCAAAAATTTACTTTTAATGGAGAAAACCATAGACAAACAAAAATGTAAAGACAATCAAAAAGAAAAGATAGAAAAAGCCCATTGTTTTCGGGAAAGACGGATTACCCAGTATTCATTCATTTTACATTCGACGCAACTGAGAAATGTGACCTTTGTTATTGGAGTCAAATTGGCCTTATTGGTTGGTTACTGTGGAGGAAAAGTCAGTGGGACAAATTCACTTAAGGGTGAATTTTTACCTGTGAAGGGTTTGCACCCAGGGTCAGACTTGGCCAGCGAGAAACTGGGAAAAACCTGGTGGGCGCCCGCTCCAGTGGACCCTTCTGGCCCAGATCCGCACCCACTTCCTGCACAGTGTGAGCTTATGCGCTGATGTGCACGCTCGTGCTGATGTGCATGTACGTGGGGGGCGGCAGCCCTCGGGTCCGGAGGGGGCCCTGAGGCAGAAGTTCCAGTGGGTCCCGGGCCCCCCAGTCCGACCCTGTTTGTGCCACTCCTCTAGGCGGAAGTTCACTAAAATGCAAAGCCAAGCACCTTATTAACTCATGAATCAATCCTTTTGGTTACACATGGCCAATGTTTCAACAATTATTATTTTAAGTATTCTCCTACATCCAAGGACAAAGGCTGACATTGGTCTCTCCTGAAGTGTTCATAAAAACAAACAGCTGGCTAAAATGATGTATTCTAGAGAATCATAATATAAAAAGATTTAAATAAACCAAATAAAAACAGCTGTTTTCTGGTTAAAGTCTTTCTGTATTGCTGTTTAGAGCTTTAATTGGCCGCATATGGATGGTACAGGCAGTAATTAACAACACATCTGCAGACAGAAGCAGCACTGTGCAGGTGTACACTAATGCTTTGCGAGACAAGCCGCTTCTCTCTGAATGTTCCCATTTGCTTGTGTAGGTGCTGCACCAAATTACAGAACAATGCAATCACATCTTTAGCTGTAGATATAACAAAATGTCCAGACCAATGTTCTTATCTGAACTCACCACCCCAACTTCTGAGTCACTGGCTGTTTCCGATTCTGCAAAAGAAGCTTCCTCTGCATTCGAATAAAAGCGTGAACTAATTTCTATGCTTCCATTTCATTTAGGGGCCACGGTTAAATAATACAGAGGGCAGATGACCATTTGCAAAGTGCAAGTCAAGTGTAAATGAACTTGGCTGAAGGGCTTTCTTTTATTAGAGACTGTTAATTAAAGCAATGCCTCTCCTTTATTGGCATCTGTCATCTGAACTTTTCTACTTTTAAGCATCAGACTGTTCCTCTCCTTCAGTTCCCAATGCACTGCCATTCATTGCTTTCCCATATTCTTTGAATGTAAATTCCCTGGCAATTGGTTTTTGTTAATACGCTTGTCCTATAAGGTTTTCATAACATAAATGTTAAAGGACAAGGAATGGCAAAAAAAAAATAATATCCCATTTTTACTTTCTTGAATGAAAGAGAAACCTATCTCCAATATACTTAAATTAAAAAATGTGTACCATTTTTATAAGAAAACTGACTGTATGCCGTAAAATTCTCCCTTCATTTACTGCTGTGGATAGGAATTGTCAGACGGTCCCTTAATGCTGGGCAGGGAAACAATCATACTTATGAACAGCAGGGGGAGCCCCTGCCTTACTTCCCGGCCCTGCAGAACTAAAGCAGCATTGTTCCCTGTTTTGATCATTTATGACGATCCCTAAGCAGCCCAGATCACACTGAGCATGTGCACAGTCTTGGTCTTGCAAAGATGTTTAACAAAGTTACAAGATGACAGCCCCCTGTGGCCAACTTTGAAAGCATAAATCATTTGTTTAATTAGGCTTGTGGTGCAGTAAGTTCATGTTTATGTTTTGTATACAAAATACAGTATTTCTAGCCTTATTCTATTTTACACTTTCCTTGTCCTTTAAATCAAAGGCAAATGACCTTATTTTTCATTTAACCTACAAGCTATGAATCAAAAATAGGTCCCAATGATGTTAAGATGTCTATAACCTGATATGATTATTATTATAATATAATAGTAATAATAATATTAATAACATAAGATCATGTATGCCCATGTATTGGCTGTAATAATGGTGAAACTATAGGAAAAACAATTCATTATGGGGAAAAAATGCCAATTTCCCTATTGCCTTCCTAATGTACTTAATTAATTATGGGTGCCAGAAAATAGAACTGATGTTACAAGCATGTGTTCATTAATTCTATTGAACTCCAAGTGGTATAAATTGCCTACTAAGTCAGCAGGGGAGTTCCATAAGTAGGGGGGGGGGGTGCAAAAATATAAGCTACACAAAGTGAAAACCAAAAGCCTAAACAAGCAAAAAAAAGTATGAGATCCATTATCTGGAAACCCACTATCCAGAAAGCGCCAAATTATGGTAAGGACATCTCTCATAGACTCAATTTCATCCAAATAATTAAATTTTTAAAAATGATTTCCCTTTTCTATGTAATAACTAAATAGTACACCTTGAACTTGATCTAATCTAAGATAATCCTTCTTGGAAGCGAAAAAAGATACGAGATCCATTATCTGGAAACCCATTACCCGGAAAGTGCCAAATTATGGGAAGGACGTCTCTCATAGGGGGAAATTCACTAAGTGGCAAAAATTCGCTAGCATTGCCTTCGCTAACGTTCGCCGCACTTCGCCAGGCGAATTTTCGCCAGCACTACGCAAATTCACTAAAGTGCGAAGTTACGCTCAGGTCGGCGAGCAGTAGCGTAGTTGCGCTAGTGTTACTTCTCCAGGCAAAGCGTATTTACGCTAGCGATGCCTAATTTGCATACGGCGCAAAGTTAAATGTATAATAGAAGTATATGTTACAGCCACTACATTTCACTACACAAGCCCAGGAAACCTTTAATAAATAAAATAAAGTTGTCCTATTGCCCTACATGTGCCCCCTGTATAGTTGTGTTGTCATATGTTAGGAAATGTAGGGGTGAAGGAGGGTAACCCCCCCAAAAATTACGCTATTTTTCACACTATCACCCTAAAAAAGTAAAAGACGCCAGCATGTTTTGGGGCTTAGCAAAAATTTCAAGTTTATTTTCAAACTCCTATCTATTGTATTGAACTTCACCAGGTCTGGCCTGGCCAAGTAAAGTCTAGCGCAAGAGGTAACGCTCAGTAAAATGGGCATCTTAGTGAATTAGTGGAGTTACGTCCCTTCGTCAGTGCGGAACTTAGCCTTGCGTAAAGGTGCGAAGTTGCGCTAGTCTATCTACTTCGCTAGCGAAAATTCGCCAGAATCGGCGTTAGTAAATTTCCGAAGTTACGAATTGACGTCACGCTGGCGAATTGGCGATAGCGTTAGACGCTTCGCACTTTAGTGAATTTCCCCCATAGACTCAATTTCATCCAAATAATTAAATTTTTAGAAATGATTTCCTTTTTCTATGTAACAATTAAATAGTACCTTGAACTTGATCTAATGTGAGATATAATTAATCTTTATAGGAAGCAAAACCAGCTGATTGGGTTTATTGAACATTCTGGATAACAGGTTCCCATACCTGTACTAATAGCACAACGAAACAAGTGCATGTTATTGTTGATATAATTATAACAAGTCAGAATGGAATATGCCAGAGCACTTGTACTTGCATCCAGCTGCTTATCACAATGAAATGATGCATTTGGTATTTTTTCCCTTTAAGACTGTGCACAAACCAATGAAAAAGAGGTTAATCTTGCTGACAGTGCCGTGTGATGATATATTTTAATAGGCAAGACATTTTTAACGTACCCTTGCTACATGAGTACAGCCAAGGTATCAGAACATTCTAATCAGAAAGGAATCAGAAAGCCAAAAGCACAATTGCTGGTGGAATTGCCAACATATCCAGATGGCATCAGAGGCTATTCAAGTTGTTCAGCACAGAAACAATGTCTGCTCGTGATGCTTCTCAAAAGAAACTGTATAAAGGCATACCAGCAGGAAATAAAAGAAATGAAACCATTGTTTTACAACTGACAACAGTATGGACTCCCTCTTCCTATCACTCACATCTTCTCTGTCTTTGTGTCTTTCAAAGGGAGCAATCAGTATTGTGTTCAGCTGCTGCTGCACCTCATTAGATAAACATTTCATGGGCTTTTTAAATGTTCTCTCTAATATGGTGACAGAGAATAAAAGAGAGTGGTGCAAACCCCAAACAGTAAGTATAGATTTATCTGCATTTTGTTAGTTTATCAGTTCAACTCAATTTTTTTCCCCCATTGTGTGTCTCAAATGGAAGAACACATTTAATCGCCAATGAAATATCACCCAGACTAAAATCAATAATGCCCTATGGGACCAGGCTGTTGACTATTGCTTGCATACAGATCTTGTTCATTGTGAGTTCATTCTCGCCTGGTACAAAGAACTTGCTGGTATCTATCTTTGTCACTCAAGTACAGCCACTGCTTTTACAGAAGTCAGCCATGGTGGTCTAATCTGAAGAGCATTTAAAACAAGGGTCCCCAACATTTTTTACCCATGAGCCATATTCAGATCAGATGTAAAAAGAGTTGGGGAGCAATGCATCATGAAAAATATTACTGGATGACAGGGCTGCCATCACAAATCATGGAGCCCCGTACCGTCGGACTGGCCTACCAGGACACCAGGAAAAGTCCCGGTGGGCCCTCATGCTGCTAATTTGGCCAAGTTCATGGCCATTCCCAATTTCTAGAGGCTAAATAGATGGAATAATAGATTATAGTATGAAAAGAAAATACAATAGGAGAATAGAGGTTGAATGAGTAGAGGAAGAATAATAGTACTGAGAGTGGGCCCTGGACTAAAAATTTTTGGTGAGCCCCTAGTGTAAGGTTTTTGGGTGGGCCCCTGATGTCCCAGTCCGACACTGCCCATACGAAAAAAATTTCTGGGCCCCCTGGTCCCCAGCCACCCCACGCCTCAGAAAAAAGTCCACACCAGTGCTAAAAACTGTAAATCCCCTCATTCACAAGTTATAAAAAGCCATTGGTGGTCAGGGCCCCCTTATAATTTAAAAAAGAAAAAAATTGGCGGCCATAAAAGTTTTTAAAAAAACATTGGTGGTCAGGGCCTCCCTAGAAGTTAAAAAAAATCATAGGTGGTCAAGACCCCCCCCATAAGTAAAAAAAAAAAACTATTAGTGCAAGGACCCCCATAATAGTTTTTTAAAAAAAACATTGGTCAGGACCCCCCTATAAGTTAAAAAAAGACTATTGGTGCCAGGGCCCCCGTAAAAGTTTTTTTTTTCAGGGCCCTCCTACAAGTTAAAATAAATCATTGGTGACCTGGGGCCCCCCAAAACAGAAAAGGAAAAATTGCACCAGGGCCCCCCATAAAAAAAACATTGGTGGTCAGGGCCCCCTACAAATTTAAAGAAACATTGGTGGAAAGGAGTTTAAAAAATAAAAAACACACATTGGTGTTCAATAGAACTGAACTTGTGGCTTCAGGACTTCTTCATCTATTCAGGTCTTTTCCCCAATTTAGGACTTCAACTTTGTCTATTTTCTTGGCTTTGGATCTTTTCGCCACTTCGGGGCTTCGGCATGTTCGACATTTCGGCTGCTCAGGACTTCAGAAGAGTTGCTGGCAGCCGGGACCCCCTTAAGGCCTTGGTCTGGTACAAGGGTACCCCCTGATGGGCCCTGCTGGCTGAATCAAATAAGTGCTGTGGTCATTTTGTAGCCCCTAGGTGGACTGGCAGCCTGGCAGTATATCTGGTTTTTATCAACCAAAACTTGCCTCCAAGCTTAAAATTAAAAAATATAAGCACCTGCTTTGAGACCATTGCGAGCAACATCTAAGGAGTTGGTGAGCAGAGAGGCCCATTTATTAAAGGTCAACTTTTAGAGGTATTAGAACTGTTTGAAACCAAAATTATACTCTATGGGTGAAAAGTGATAAAAATTTGCAAAGAGCAAAACTTTGAAAATAAAAATTTGCCTGTGGCAATGTAATATTCTTCATTAGGCTTTTATTGCATTGCGAATTACGAATTGCGCATTGCAAACCTTTTAGCAATGCAAACATCCTTCAGCAGGGATGTCTGGTAGCTGCTATGTGGTTAGATGCACATTGTTCTGTTGATAGGCTGCTGATGGGCTGCCGGGGGGAAGGGAGGGGGATGATATCACCAAGTCACCTGACCAAATGGCACCTGGAAACTGACAATATGTCTAGCCCTATGCCAAATTTCAAAATTAGATATAAGAAAATCCGTTTGTCCTTTTAAAAAATGGATTTCAGCGCAGAATTCTGCTGCACTATTAACTGGTGCATTTTGAGACAAAAAAATATTTTCCCGCAAAAGCTTATTGATGCTATTGGACATGTACAGTACAAGTGTGATTGAGTTTGCTTCACCCAATTATGGTGGGCACAGTAACTCAGCTGCAGTTACTGTGAAGTTATGGAAAGTAACACTGCATTATGGGTAAAGCATGCAAACAATGCAATGTATACACTTCATTAGTGGTCTAAGTGACCCTTAATATGTGATTCTTGCATTTTTAATAAAACATTGACTAGAGCTTTGTTTAGTTACATACATATGATCAGTATCTTCCTGGCCGTGGTTTAAATTAGGGGTGCACCGAATCCAGGATTCGGTTCGGGATTTGGCCTTTTTCAGCAGGATTTGGCTGAATCCTTGTGTCTGGCAGAACCGAATCCTAATTTTCATATGTAACTGTGACTTTTCATCACAAAAGAAGGAAGTGAGAAAAATGTTCACACTTTTTCCTCTCCCACCCCTAATTTGAATATACAAATTAGGATGTGTATTTGGTTAGGTTTTCGGCCGAACCTTTCTCAAAGGATTTAGGGATTCGGCCGAATCCCAAATAGTGGATTCAATGCATCCCTAGTTTAAATATCAGTGAGTTAGTAAGAGGTAGTCACCGGAATAACTACACAAATTCTTATTCTTACTCCAGCAATATACTATACTATACTTAGCAACACAAAGCACTAGTGTAGTTCTAGCAAGGAGTGACCTCAGACCTTTAACCTGAATCAATGAATAAAAGAACAAATGAATGAATAAAGAAGGAAGGAAGGCCTCTGCTCATACTTGCTGCTTCTCTCCCAGAATGATCCCCTAAGTCTTCATTAAGCAGTCAAGTCACCGGATACATAATTTAGCGTCTTGCCTGAAACGCTTTACCTTGTGTGTATTATCAGCAAATCCCCAGATTTTGCTTTCAGTCATAATGTCAGAATAATTAATGAAAGAAATTACATAGAGGACCCCCAGGTATTCCACGTATATTGCAAGTCAAATTAGAACATCCTCAATTCATCATGACTCATTCTATCCCGTAGCCTGTTTTCCCGTACAAACAGGAGGCATAAGAATCTACTTTTCATTGTCACTGGGATCTATGGTGGCAAATTCACTAAGCGGTGAAAATGCGCTAGCAATGGCTTCGCCACAATTCGCCGCACTTGGCCAGGCGAATTTTCGTCAGCCCACCGCTAATTCACTAAAATGTGAAGTTGCACTCAGGGAGGCAAACGGTAGCGAAGTTCTGCTACTGTTACTTCGCCAGGCAGAGGGCATTTACACTAACGATGCCTAATTTGCATACGGCGCAAAGTTAAACGTATAATAGAAGTGTATGTTTCAGCCACTACATTCCACTACACAAGCCCAGGAAACCTTTAATAAATAAAATGAAGTTGTCCTATTGCCCTACATGTGCCCCTTGTATAGCTGTGTTGCCATATGTAGGAGGGATTTACGCAATTTTTCAGACTATCACCCTAAAAAAGTAAAAGACGCCAGCGTTTTTTTGGGGCTTAGCAAAAATATCAAGTTTTTTTTTCAAACTCCTATCTATTGTATTGAACTTCACCAGGTCTGTCCTGGCCAAGTAAGGTCTAGCGCAAGAGGTAACGTTCAGTAAAATGGGCATCTTAGTGAATTAGCGTAGTTACGTCCCTTCGTCAGTGCGGAACTTCGCCTTGCGTAAGGATGCGAAGATGCGCTAGTCTATCTACTTCGCTAGCGAATTTTCACCAGGGACACTGTAAATCGATTTGTGAAGTTGCGAAATGACGTCACGCTGGCGAATAAGCACTAGCGTTAGATGCTTCGCGCTTTAGTGATTTTGCCCCCATGGTGTCCAGTGTTTTAGCAGAACCAGACTCAGCCCCCTATCACCTCACCATCCAGCTATAATTGTATGCTTAGTGGTCCATTTCTAAACATTCTTTTGGAAACCACAAAAAAAAAAACACATTTCCTGTAAAAGCATGAATTCCAAATAAATGCAAATACAACAAGCAAGAATAACTAAAAATGTGGAAATAATCAGAATACTAATAGGAAAACCTTGTGCAGATTTTACAATTTGATGAGGACAACTCCCACTGACTTTGACATGACCTTGACAGCTTTTACATGGAGAGGTTTTATATAAGTGTTTTTGTGTCTTTTTCCTTTAATATATTACAAATTTGTTGTGGTTTACAATAATCTCTAGAATCCACGATGTTTAGTGCTAACAAAAAAATTAAATAAGAATGTTAGTAAATGGCCCCTTACTCTCTTTAGAGCAAGATGTTATTGCATAAAACCAATTCTTACAGGAAACAATTGTTGTTTATAATGTGTCTTAAAGGGGTTGTTCACCTTTACATTGAATTTTAGTACAGGTATGGGATCCATTATCAGGAAACCCATTATCCAGAAAGATCTGAATTACGGAAAGGCTGTCTCCTATAGACTTAATTTTATCCACTAATCCAAATATTGGAAGCAAACCAATATAATGGTTTTATTTAAAGGGATACTATCATGGGATTTTTTTTAAAAATGCATCACTTAATAGTGCTGCTCCAGCAGACGTCTGCACTGAAATCCATTTCTCAAAAGAGCAAACAGATTTTTTTTTTATATTTCATTTTGAAATCTGACATGGGCTAGACATATTGTCAGTTTCCCAGCTGCCCCAAGTCATGTGACTTGTGCTCTGATAAACTTCAGTCACTCTTTACTGCTGTACTGCAAGTTGAAGTGATATCACCCCCTCCCTCCCAACCCCACCAGCAGCCTAACAACAAAACAAGGGGAAGGTAACCAGATAGCAGCTCCCTAATAATAGATAACAGCTGCCTGGTAGATCTAAGAAAAACACTCAATAGTAAAAACCCAAGTCCCACTGTGACTCCTTCAGTTACATTGAGAAGGAAAAATAACAGCCTGCCAGAAAGCAGTTCCCTCCTAGGGGCAAATTCACTAAGATTTGAAAATTCGCCAGCACTTCTCCAGGCGAACTTTCGCCAGCGCTATGCAAATTCACTAAAGTACGAATTTACGCTCAGGTCGGCGAACGGTAGCGTAGTTGCGCTAATGTTACTTCACTAGGCAGAGCGCAGTTACGCTAGCGACGCCTAATTTGCATACGGTGCAAACTTAAGCATATAATAGAAGTATATGTTACAGCCACTACATTCCACTACACAAGCCCAGGAAACCTTTACTAAATAAAGTTGTCCTATTGCCCTACATGTGCCCCCTGTATAGTTGTGTTGCCATATGTAAGAAATGTAGGGGGGAAGGATGGTAACCCCCCCCCCAAAAAAAAATTGATCTTTTTCAGACTATCACCCTCCAATGGTAAAACACACCAGCATTTTTTTGGGACTTAAAAAAATTATGAAATTTTTTTTTTCAACCTCCTATCTATTGTATTGAACTTCGCCTGGTCTGACCAGGCTAAGTAAAGTCTAACGTAAGTGGTAACGTTCAGGAAAATGCTCATCTTAGTGAATTTGCGAAATTATGATCCTTCGTCAGTGAGCAACTTCACCTGGCATAAGGGTAGGAAGTTGCACAAGTCTATCTACTTCACTAGCGAAAAGTCGCCAGAGCCGGTGTTAGTGAATTACCGAAGTTACGAATCGATGTCACGCTGGCGATATATATAAGGAAAATCATGCAAACCAGCCATTCCAATCACATCTTGTTTTTTGTTACACTTAAAAAAGTGGATTTTGACTTTGTAAGGGTAACTGGGAATGCTACTGTATTCTTAGGTATAAATTAAAAGAAAACTATTTTATATTTTTACTCCCATGAGTAAAAAGTGAAACCCAATATAATAAAAGTTCTACAATAGGGACATTTTCTATATTTAAGAAAAGAGTTCTTAATTTTAAGAATGTGTTAGTATAATATTAAAATACGACCTTGTACTTAAAGGAACAGTAACACCAAAAAATAAAAGTGTTTTAAATGAAAGAAAATATCATATAGTGTTGCCCTGCACTGTTAAAACTGATCTGTTTGCTTCAGAAACACTACTATAGTTCATATAAACAAGCTGCTAAGTAGCAATGGTGGAAATTGAAAAATGGCTACATGGCACAGGATAAGTAATTAGTAACAGATAACATTATGTTCTACAGAGCTCATCTGCTGTGTAACGTGAGCCTTTTCTCCTTTGAATGGCTGCCCCCATGGCTACACAACAGCTTATTTATATAAACAATAGAAGTATTTCTGAAGCAAACACTGCAGTTTTACCAGTGCAGGGCAACACTGCATTATATTTTTATTACTTTAAAAAAATTTCATTTTTCGATGATGTCCTTTAAGGATAACTAAGTTGCATTAGTCAAATAATCCTTTTGAGGGGCCAGTTATAGTTTAATATTTTTTTAACTAGTTGTTTTCAGATAGTTCGCCATAAGTAACAACTTTTTCCCAATTACTTTCTATTTTCTATTTGTTTTTCTAATATTGAAGTCTAAAGTGTCATTTTTCACCTTCTAAAGCAGCTCTGGGATGGGGGTCATCGACCCCAAAACAGTTTTAAATTGATACATTTAGTGGATACATTTCTTATCTTTGTATCTGCCTGGATTTCATTACAGTCAGCTGTTTCTCCAGAGATGTTGCTTAAAAATGTATCAACTAAATGTTGCAAAGTTGTAACAGTTTAGAGTCTGCCCCTGAATTACTGAGCTGCCAGACTCAAACACCAGAGACAAACTTAAAACTTAGAATTTGGAAAAACTGTAAAAAATAAATAATGGAAAGTAATTGAAAAAAGTCTTTATTCCTGGGTAACAACCTCAAAACAACTGAACTGAAGTGTTTGGAAGGTGAAATTTAAGAAATATACAGAAAATCACAGGTCCAAAGCACCCTGGATAATGGAACCACTGTATTGATCCCATTGCTCTTCTCTGCAGACAATTTTAAACTCTGTTCCAAGAATCATTCTACTTTCTCCTAAGTCTAAGGCCAGACGGGGAGATTCGGGGGAGATCCGTCGCCTGGCGACTTCTCGCGGCGACGAATCTCCCCGAATAGCTAGATAGCGCTGCGCGCCCGCTAGGCTTAAAGTTGCCTGCGCTTGTTCAGACGGAGCGGCGCGATTTTAAAAGTCGCGGCGACGAATCTCCCCGAATAGCTAGATAGCGCTGCGCACCCGCTAGGCTTAAAGTTGCCTGCGCTTGTTCAGACGGAGCGGCGCGATTTTAAAAGTCGCTCAAAATTGCCTGGCGAGGCAATTTTGAGCGACTTTTAAAATCGCGCCGCTCCGTCTGAACAAGAACAGGCGACTTTAAGCCTAGCGGGCGCGCAGCGCTATCTAGCTATTCGGGGGAGATTCGTCGCCGCGAGAAGTCGCCAGGCGACGGATCTCCCCTGAATCTCCCAGTCTGGCCTTAGCCTAAGAGAGAACAGCCTGGTAAAATCGCTATCATGGCTGCCTGTTTGGCAAGGGATAGAATACAGTCCTCTGCTCACATTCTAAGCCCTTCACTCCTCTCATTCTCACTACATTTCCTCACTTGTCTCCCTGTCCCTCACGACCTTCATCTTCTGTTATATTTATAGTGTAAACAAAAACAGATGCTACTTTTTGGGGCACTAGAACACTACCTGCCCTGTCTTGGAACTTAAGGACCAATGCCCAAACCTTTGTTTACTTTACACCAGTATTTGTGCCTGTATGATATCCAGCCACTTAGATTGTAAGCTTTATGGGTCAGGTACTTCCTTCCTATTGCTTCTCTTAAGACTCTGCTGCATTGTGGTTGCTGTAGTGCAAATCTGATGAGCACAAAATCTTAGACAGCATTAGAGTTATGTTAAAAAGGCATTTGGCAGGGATGAGATGGACACATTTTAAAGCAAATAATGCATCCAATTCAGTTGGCAGAAAGCCTGGAGAACCCACTAACACTGAAAAGAATAATTTGATTTTAGCTGAGGGACAGTCTGTTCAGCAAAGAAGCATTATCCTGCAGCCCATAGATCCACAAAACATTCATCTGGCCATTTCTGTTTAGTGCACATAATATCAATAAAGTGAGCACAGCAAGCGCACATATCATTCCACTGAGACTAATTACAGGTAGCTACAAAAAGTTTAATACCCTTTCATGATGGCCTATTAAAAGGCAAACCATATGTTGATTGAATTATTCAGAATTAATGGTCCCCAAGTAAAAGGTTACAATTTCTCCTTAGTTAAAAAACAAAACATAGCTTTATTCATATTTTTTCCTTGAACAAAGGCTTTTATGAAACAGAGATGTCACTGTCTGTTGTCACATTGTTGGCTGGGGTTCCCTTAGGGTCTGACCATTGGTCTAAACATCTGGACAGATAAACAAAAGAACCATTTTGACATTGTTCTTGCAATACTAGTTAACTAGGAACCCACGGAGATCGCTAGTAAGTAGTGATGGGCGAATCTCCCGAGATTTGCTTCGCCGAGAAATTCGCGAATTGCGAAAAATTCGCGAAACGAGTTGCGGGACGCTTTTGACGTGTGTTGCATCAACTTCGGCGTGCGTTGCGTCGTTTCCGGCGCACGTTGCGTCGTTTTTGTCCCGCGTCATTTTCGACGCGCGACTTGTTTTTTTCAGCAAAATTTCGCTAAGCGAGAATTTCGCTGGTGATGCGGGAATTCACCGCAAATTCGCCCCTGGCGAATAAATTCGCCCATCACTACTAGTAAGTACCCCTTAGTGAACAAGGTCACCTCTGATGACCCTGGTCTTCACCGACACACTTTCTCCACCAGTCTTTCTGCTGCAAAATCAACAGGGAACCTGAACACGTCTAGGATACTCGCAGTACAGACAAGGAGAAAGCAGAAACAGTGTAAACTAGAAGGATAAGGCAGGCTCTGGGTCAAGAGGCAGGCAGAAGTCAAAACGGGAATCACAGAAAGGAACAATGCTTCTGAGTACACAGAAGCCAACTTATGCAAGGAAAGGAATGGGAAGCCACTATTTAAGGTAAAGAGATGGACAGTCTGATGGCTGTCAGAGATGGACAGCGAAGGGGATCAATAACTAACCGATAGAACAATCAGCGTCCAATTGGACACAGGCACCAGTTACATTGGAGGAAAGTGTGAGGTGCACATGCGACAAATGTGGATGAGCAGATCGCGTTTTGCCTGCGCTGAAGCAGGACGTGCATGTGCAGAAGCCAAGTGCTCTGAGCGCATTACCTTTGGGCGCTTCAGCACCAGAAGAGAATGCACCATAGGCGCTTCCACCTGAACCCGCCAGTCAGTGTGTCTGGAGGTAAGATTAGACGGCCGACTGGCGGGCGGGTTACAGTTCTACTGGTGTCAAGCACATCTGGTTATAGGCTACTAGTTGTTCTTTGGCATCGCCAAAGGCCACTTGTATAACATTCTTTCGGGGTTATGTAATGAAAGGCACTAAGTTTAGCCAGGAGCACTGACCCATAGCAACCAATTAGCAGGTAGTATTTACAGGTCACCTGTTTAAAAGCAAACATCTTATCGGTTGTGTTGTGGAGTTTCATGAACCAGAGACAACCTGACCACTCTCAAAAAGATTCAAAACCCTGAGCAAATAAATCATAGAGAGAGTTATAGACTTAGGAATGTATGACATGAGAAAGCACAAGTGCAGGACTGAAAGGGAGTTACTGGTGGGAGAGCATAGAGCAGTGATCCTTAACCAGTGGCTGGCGATGTTGCTCACCAACCTCTTGGATGTTGCTCCTAGTGGCCTCAAAGCAGGTGCTTATTTTTGTATTCCTGGCATGGGGGCAAGTTTTGATTGCACAACAACTAGGTGTGCTGCCAAACAGAGCTTCCTGTAGGGGCTACCAAATAGCCAATCACAGCCCTTATTTGGTACCCAAAAGAATGTGGATACTTTCATATCTCCCCAACGTTTTTTTACATTTGAATGTGGTTCATGGGTAAAAACGTTGGGGATCCCTGACATAGAGGTATTGCTCTACAACACAGAAAAACAAAGAGCTGCTTTTACAGCTAAGCAGGTGGCTCTGCCTCAAGGCCAGTGACCAAGGCTAGCCTGAGGAAAAAATCCATCCAAGGCAGGGGGCTAACTGGGGAATCTGCATACACAGAATGTTATTCTATCTCAGTTGCTATGGGTTACTGCTCCTGGGAAACTTAGTGCCTTAAATTACATATGGGGGTTTGTCTTTAGTTTTGTGTGCTTCATTAATTACTTTGATTATGCTCTTTCTGTTAGTAATATGCATAAGGTCAACATGAATTAATCCATTGACTCATGTATTCTCACATCTCTGTACATGTCTTTGGGATATGCTTATATTTTGCTTCTTTAAAATAAAAATACATTATTGTCTACCTTAGGCCTGATTTGGCAGACAAACTGTAAAGATGACCAAAAAGTCCCCTTGTCTTTTGTATTTGCATATTGCACTGTGGGTTGTCATATAACTCAATTTGTTCACCAGTGCTGCCTTTGTATCCCGTAGTGTTCTTGCATTTGTTTTGGGGGGAATAATTAATGAACATCCTTATCTTTAATACTTGTTCACTCATATTTTTTCCTTGAATTTCTACTTTACAAATATAGATTTAGGGGGTTATTTATTAAAACGTTAGGCACCCCCAAGTGATTGTATCTACCTATCTGAAACCCTGGACCAGTGCTCCTATCAGCAGAAATCTGCACTGGCCTGAGCACCACGGAGAGATCTACTTCTGTCTTCTTCTGTCTTCGCACGGCTGCACATGCGCAGTGGAATGAAATGCCAAAATTTAACAAAAAAGTTGGCCTTTTTGTTAAACTGCGCATGCATTTGTCGCTCAATGACGCTCACTCGTATAATCCTGGGCCGGTGCAGATTTCTGCTGATTGGAGCACTGGCACGGGGTTTCAGGTAGGTATATACAATCACTTGGGGTGTCTAATGTTTGGAACCCCCATCTATGGGGGATGGTCTTTCTGTTATTTCAAATTGAATAATGTTTCTCATACCTGTATATGGATAAACTCTCAGCACCTGTTTCATTCTTTAGTGTGAATTAAAGGACAGAGTGCCTTTTTTCATATTTTATTAATTATACAATAAAACAGTTTTATATTAAGTATTACATTTCATGTTCCTTTAATAACTTTAAAACACTGAAACCCATTAAATGTGCGTAACCGTTTCTTGTTTTTTTGTTGTCTACGTGTGGGATTTTTATAGGCAGCGGGAGATAAAAGTAAAACCGATATCCCAGCTGTCTGTTTCACACGAAATGATCGATATCTGATGAAGAAGTGCTCAAGAATGGCAGTTAATTAAACGAGCATCGATTTTTTCATCTCGTATTGAAAAGCTGTATTCTGCTATTACACAAAATATGGATCCCCCACCTTCCTCTGATTTTAACTGCAAATCACAGAACACTGTAACAAAGGGAAATGTTCTTCCACCATCTGGAAACCCAACCATATTTACCTCGATCAGAAAATCTCCACTTCATTTTAAATTTGCCACAAATACTTAACTTTTAGGGGCTGATTTATTCCTAATTTTTTTCTAGTCAAGGGTTTTAAGGGCAAAACTTGAATTTTTTTTGTGGGAAAGAATTTTTAGAAATGTATAATACCCAAAGCTGCTAAAAATCCAAATTCGAAAATACACCAACTCAAACTTGTCAAGGTCATGTAAAAGACAATTCTGAAGTTGTTTTATGAAATTATGATGGATAATAATAAAAAAATGGATAGTTTGGGGGGGGTTTCACAGCAAAAATTAGATTAAATTGAATTTTCATACTGTTGATTGTACGATATGAATTGATTTTGCCTTGACATTTTGTTGCTGAGACTTTTTCCGAAAAAAATATTGATAAATGAGTTCAACTGGCTAAACCATTCACTATTTGTAAATATAATCTCATCTAGGTTTTCTAATATATATGACTCACCTCGCTCAGGCAGATATCCATGAACTGATAAGAAATGTTCATTACATGGTTGTCACTGTTGGCCTAGATGATTAGAACAGGAGAACTATGTAACTATGTAACTATGAAATGAATGAGGAGCTGCAGTTCTTCAATTCCATGTCTATCAACGTACCATGAACTGGCTAAAGCTGGCCATAGATGTAAAGATTTTTGAAAGATCTTTTCGTTATGGTAAGATCAAGCTTATCTTGAAACAATTGTCTAAATGTATGATTTGTCCATCAACTAAAAAGACCATTTCAAGTGATATTGTCTAGATGAAGCCAGGAAAACTGCGAGGAGCTGCCTGCTTGGCCCTGTGAACAATTGGACAATAGTCAGATAGATTTCACTGCGACCAATGAAAATTTTCTAACCTGGCCGATCATTTTTCTGACCATTGTCAGATGAAAAATAATTAGATGAACGATCGTTTGATTCCCGCTAACCTCATGATAATTTGACGGATTTGTTGGATTACACTGAAATTGGTCGTTCACCAAAGAAAATTCTTCACGTCTATGGGGACCTTAACATGGAGCATCAGCAGATGAAAATTTCAAACCTGATCTGACCAATGAATGGACCAATATCATTATTACACAGATCAGGTATATATTTGGCATCAGCATTCTTCATACACTTTGTTTACACACCAAATTATAGAGTTTAAATATATTTTTACTTATAATTATTGATAACTGGTCCTAAATAAGTACAGTTATGGGATCCGTTATCCGGAGACCCATTATTCAGAAAACTCTGAATTATGAGATCTCACGTAGACTCCACTTTGTTCTGCTCTACCTAAATGCCATATTCCAAGTTCCTTCCCCAGCTTTGCTCCCCCCCTTTTTTGAGTCGTCTGACTAATAGCAGTCTTTGTAGACAATGTTGTAATTGATGAGGATTTTTACAACAATTCATTGTATCATGACATTTATACTTAATAATAATTTTGATATTTGTATTACATATTATCCTCTGTATAAGCCATTTGTATCTTAATCAATACCCAATGAATACTCTTAAGAGTTAAATGTTTTTAGTGGGTGTGTTTAGAGATGCTTTTAAATACCTAGATGCACTCAATTTGATTATGCTTATGAGGAAGTGGTGAAAACCACGAAGCGCGTCAAGCGTATATGCTCCATGCTTTTAAGGATTCTACAATAAAATCTGACTTTTAGCCCCAGCGACAGTGCTCCGTGCTTCACTAATTTAAGGCAGATTTCATTACAATCAAGTTTTTATTGTGATTCAAGTTTCTTTGCAGTAAAAATAGCAAATCAAATTTGAGTTTCTTGAAATTTAAATATTCAACATTTATAAACCACAAAAAAAAACTTGAAATTAAATACTCGAATACAAAAATAAGCCAACTAAAAGCCAGCAAGTTGAGGTAGAAGTCAATGTCAATTGTATTCGCAAAATTCAAGCAATTTTTCAATTTCAGTTTTCAAATACTTATTTGAGATTCTGTTTCCATTTTTTCCATGTTTTTACACAATCTAGTCTTCGAGAGTTGAAATAAATTAGCTCACATTCGAGTTTGGTGAGTTCTTATGATTTAAATGGAAACCTGAGAATTTGGAAATCAAATTTTTGACAAATGGGCCTCTGTACGGCACATAAAGGAGAGAGTATTGCTGAGAGTCTTTCTTTAGAATGATGGTTGACTTGCATCTGACGTCCATTGCAATCAAGAAAAATAACAGAAAATATTGTATAAATAATAATACCATTTTTTTTAATGTAACTATTTTTACCTTCACAGCCATATTATGTGGTTCAAATTAAATGTTGCGGAAACCCTTCATTCAACCCATCACGGTAGCATTTAAAATATATTTTGTAGTCATTTCTCCTAGACCATTAAGCAATAAATGTGCTGGAAAGAACAAGAGCAAGTGTGGCTTTTCATCACCATCTGTTCTAGTAAGAAATGGCAGCCATTCATGGTAGGGACTTAGCAACCTTCCAAGAGCATTTAGCAGCACGCTGAAATGGTTTATGGGCAAGTTAAAAAACATTCCTTTCCAGATATGAGAAACCAAGTAAACTGTATAATACAGTCTAATTGCTCAGATATTTGTTTTTACATCCTTCTGCCCAACACATTTGCCAAACAGGCTCTTAGCAACCACCGTTCTTGATTGAAAATAAATAAATATATATATATATAAAATTTATTTATTGGTTATAAATCTCTTGGTTTTGCAGTGTTTTCTCGTGGAATCACTGGGGGGGTTTGTTTAATTGTGTTGGATAACCTTGAAGCCCTCACATGACTTGAATAGCTCTCTAGAGTCCAATGAACTATTCCAATGATACAGATGGAGTATAGGGTTTGGCAAGTAACTCTGCCCAAGGACACAAGCTGCAATGTATGAGAGACAAGCTGTTTAAAACAAGGCTTGTTCTCCTTTAAATTAACTTAATAGTATGAAGTTGAGAGCGATACTCTGAGACAATTTGCAATAGATTAAAAATTTTTTATAATCTGTGGTTTTTGAGTTATTTCGCTTTGTAGTGTCCAAATTGCCCCTGCAACCATGCACTGATTTGAATAAGAGACTGGGATATGAATAGGCGAGGGTCAGAATAGAAAGATGAGTAATAGAAAGTAGCAATGCCAATAAGTAGCATTTATTTATAGATGGGGTCAGTGACCCCTGTTTGAAAGCTGGAAACAGAAGAAGGAGGCAAATAATTAAAAAACCATAAAAAAACCAGAAAAAAATTATGGCCAGTTGAAAAGTTGCCTAGAATTAGCCATTCTATAACATAGTAAATGTTAACCTAACAAGAACCGCCTCTTTTAATGGGCCCACCTTTCTCTGTGTAGTCAACCAGTGGCCCTGCTACCCCTATAGATATCCCACTGGCTCTCTGTAATATATGACCTTTGTTTGTGACTCAACAAACAGACCATGCTTATACCTCAAATGTATGAATAAGATCATTTTAGCCTATACTAAACAGCCGACATGTGATGACTATTAGGGAATAATAAGATGAAAAACTACAGCTGTGCAATATACTATATACCACGAATCCAACCCCAGCATATGACTTTGTAATACATAGAAGAAAGCTAAGGAGAGAATAAGGAGAGAGTTATAACCTATAAACACATCTCTTACAGAACCAGCATTTTAATGCTGCTACAAAGTGACACCTAATGGTAGAAATGGAAATGACACCTGCATAGGATTAAACAGATTATTTTATAGGGCTTGATTACAGGTACAGAGAACTTTTATCCAGAATGCCCAACCTGGGGGTTTCCAGATAACAGATTAGCACCTTAAGTCTACTAGGAAATCATGGAAACATTAAATAAACCCAATAGACAGGTTTTGCTTTCAATAAGGATTCATTATATCTTAGTTGGGATCAAGCACAAGCTACTGTTTTATTATTACAGAGAAAAAAGGGAATCATTTTTAACAATTATTCAGATGAAATGGAGTCTGTGGGAGACAGGCTTTCTGTATTTCGATAACGGGTTTCCGGATAACAGATCACACACCTATACGAGTTAGGGATGCACCGAATCCACTATTTTGGATTCGGCCGAACTCCCAAATCCTTCCCGAAAGATTTGGCCGAATACTGAACCGAATCCGAACCCTAATTTGCATATGCAAATTATGGGTGGGAAGGGGAAAACATTTTTTACTTCCTTGTTTTGTGCCAAAAAGTCACGTGATTTAGCTCCCTGGCCTTAATTTGCATATGCAAATTAGGATTCGGTTCGGCCAGGCAGAAGGATTCGGCCGAATCCGAATCCTGCTGATAAAGGCCGAATCCTGGCCGAATCCCGAACCGAATCCTGGATTCGGTGCATCCCTAATACGAGTGCAAGTGCAGCATGTGGAATGTGATTTTAGATGCAAGTCACCATGTTTTTTTACCCACAATGGTGTTCGGATCAGTGGAGGAACTACCAGAGGTGCTAGCGGGACAGGGTCTGCACCCCCTCAGGGCCCCCGAGTACAACCGAAATGCGATGAAAAATCTTGTACAGCGAAGGCACCCTCCCCCTCTAATTAAGTTACTGGTTCAGATGTTGTCATTTCCACCGATTGCCTCCAAAGGACATGTGCATTGAATTCTTCAGAGACAATATTATTATACAGGTATGGGATCCGTTATCCAGAAACTCATTATCTAGAAAGCTCTGAATTATGGAAAGGCCGTCTCGCATAGATTCCATTTTATCCAAATAATTCACATTTAAAAAAATGATTTCCTTTTTCTTTGTAATAATAAAACAGTATCTTGTACTTGATCCCAACTAAGATATAATATATGATATAATTAATTACACGTGGGCTGTAATCCCCTGCAGCTGAAAAAACTCCAAGAAAATACAAAAAGCGGAGCACTGGAGAGCCATGAAACGCGTCAAGCGGGCAGCCAGGCTCACTATATGTACTGCTGTAACTGTTTACTTTAAATGGACAAGTAAATAAATTTTAACTTTTTTACTTTTTGAACTGATTTTCTCCGGTGCTCCACTTTTTTGTATTTTCCTGTATAATAATTTTATTATATGCACCAATATTGAAGTGGGTATTCCGTGGAACAAAAGGCAGAAGACTGTAATGATGGCCTATTATAGGCTTGTAAATTTTATTTGACATATAACTGTTCCTCACTTACACCTAATGAGGGAGAATTAATCCTCTCAGGTCCTGCAACAAACACTGCATCACGTAATCTTTTCCGGATAATTAATTGGCTAAGGCCTTTAGTAGATCTAGTAAGTGGATTAGTTTCATAGGTTTAGCATAGGTCAAAAATAAGGCACAGGACTGGGACAGTAATCTTGCCAGCATGTCTTTGTGAAAATTGTCTCCCAGTAGGAAACTGAGGTAGTATTTGAACCAAAAAAAAAAAAGTTATTTAAAGGGCAAGGATAGGCAAAGAAATAAAATCCCATTTTTACTTTCTTTAATGAAAAAGAAATCTATCTCCAATATACTTTGATTAAAAAATGTTTACTGTTTTTATAAGAAACCTGACTGTATGCAGTGAAATTCTCCCTTCGTTTAGTGCTGTGGATAGGAGTTTGCAGACAGGCCCTAACTAATGGCAGGGAAACAATCATACTTATGAACAGCAGGGGGAGC
Organism: Xenopus borealis; assembly: GCA_024363595.1. Classification (NCBI taxonomy): domain Eukaryota; kingdom Metazoa; phylum Chordata; class Amphibia; order Anura; family Pipidae; genus Xenopus; species Xenopus borealis. Next base: position 34,665,469 of record CM044433.1, read on the forward strand.
CCCTGCCTTACTTCCCAGCCATGCAGAACTCAAGCAGCTTTGTTTTTTGATCATTTATAATGATCCCTAAGAAGCCCAGATCACACTGAGCTTGTGTATGTAGTCTAGTCTTGCAAAGATGTATAACAAAGTTACAAGATGACAGCCCCCTGTGGCCAACTTTGAAAGCATAAATCATTTGTTTGATTAGGCTTGTGGTGCAGTAAGTTCATGTTTATGTTTAGTATACAAAATACAGCATTTCTAGCCTTATTCTATTTTACACTTTCCTTGCCCTTTAAGGTATATTTATGTTCCGTTTTTTTTTAGTTTATTGTTTTGAAGGGCTTTTTCTTGTAAATGTTGACCAAACCGTTACTGGGTACCTGTTCACATGGAGACATGATGATTATTTATAGAGCACCAACATATTCTACAGAGCTGAACAATAGAAAAATACGTTAAATGCTGACAATCTAAAGCTTACAATCTAAAAGCAGCCATTGTGCATCATTTTAGACTCTTGATCTGTACCATCGTTGCTATCCATCATTATCAATATGTCAGTTGTATTCATCATCTGTCATTCTGCCCACCGACAGGCCGTTGGTCTAAATATCTGCATTTATACACCCAAACCTTGCAACGACTGTCTGCCAGAAGGAAATACAGGTACCTGTTATCCAGACAGCTCCAGACGTCTCTCATAGACACCATTATAATCAACAAATCCAATTTTTTTTAAATGATTGCCTTTATCTCTATAATAATAAAACAGTAGCTTTTACTTGAGCCAAACTAAGATATAATTAATCCTTATTGGAAGCAGAACCAGCCTATTGAGTTTATTTAATGTCTCCACTTAAGGTATGAAGATCCAAGATACGTAAATTTTTGTTATGCAGAAAACCCCAGATCCTGAGCACTATGGATAACAGATCCCATACCTGTATATTAATCAATACAGCTTGATGTGGTCAATTAAAAATTTCCAAAAGGGTTTAAATACAATTTAATTTCCTTTGTTGTGTTATATAAATCATTCATAGTGAATATTATATTATAACTATAATTATGTATTCCCATAGCCTATGAGTAATGACAGCAGAATGTAATGAAGGTTTGATTCGTGGATATGCTGCTTCTGACCCTGGGCGGGGGTGTCACGTAATCATCATTCTTTTGTATAAGCAGCGTCCAAACGTAAGATAATCTGTTATCCTGTAATGGTAATAAAAGCAATTAGTAGTACTAATAGGATGAAAATAAGCAAGGCAAAATGACATTTAAAACTGTTTTACAATGTTTGTCCCTATATAAGGCAGATATGCATAATAGAATGTGAAGGAAGAATCAAAGAAATTTAAGACCCATGATATTCAATGGGCCCCCGGGGCAAAAACCATCACGCCTTTTTGAACCATGAACTGCAAGTAGCACCATAGCTGCAAATCTCTGCAAAGACTTGTGCATCCCCCATGCATATAGCATTGCCTGAATTCTTAAGGAGCAATATGGAGGAAACATCTTTGTGTCCTCGTTATTAAGCTTTTCATTGGGTTCTATCTTCCCCCATATTATTGGAAACCAAAGCTGATGTGTTTTGGTAGCCGACGATAAGCAAGGTATAACAGGGCTTTATTAGCAGGTTCATGCAGCCATTACACAACTGCAGTAACTTGAACTCTGTCACTCTCAAGCTGTACAGAAAGTACTGTGTATATGCATAATACAAGTAATGTGCACAGTGACACCCACACGATATTTGTATAAATACAACATTCCCCCTATAGTAGGAAAGCATTTGGACAAATATAATAACCAGTAACAATTAAACAGTATGTATCTTAAAGCAATATATACATTCTTCACATCACATAGTCCTTGGTCAATGCAGGTATTTTTCTGATTCTCTCAGTACACCTTATAAGTTCACTCTCTTCAGGCCTATTGCAGTCGGCATCAGGAGTAGGAAAACGTCCTTCATCAAATGGAACATCTCCAAAGTCATATCTAGCAGGATTAGGATGACTTGCATACCATATGCGTCCATCAGACAGTTCATATGTGTATGGTCCTCACTGGCATCTCACTTTAAGTGGTGTAGTAAATTTAGATTGTCCTTGTTAAAGTATTCCTGGTTTCCTAATTCTGACTAAAGGTCCAGGCTGGAAGTGCACTTCTCTTGCACCACGTTTTCTGTCGGTATAAGCCTTGCATTTAGCTTGTTGACGTTTGACAATGTCAGCAGTAGATGATTTTGTAGGAACAGTATTTAGTGGAAGTTTGATGTCTGCAACATGTAACTTAGTGTGCATCTGTCTGCCAAGCAGCTGGAGATGCTTGGGTTGTTGCATGGCACGTTGCTGTGTAGTTATGTAATTCCTGTAAGACAACTTCACTTATAGAGTAGGGCAATCACCTCAATTTCTGCATTACCATTTTTACATCTGGTCTCAACTTAACTTTCTGCACAAAGTTCTTTGGACAGCCCAGTGAAGTTTTGCTTTGTGGTGAAATTTTGGACACAGACTGTGTAGTAATGAGACCATCAACTAATTGAAGGTTTAACGCAGCAAAGAGATCTCTTCCAAGTATAGCAGTACCCTTATTCACAATTTAAAAGTCACATTTTGCAGTATTTGATTCAAATTGTACAGTCAATGGCAAGCGACCAAGCACAGGGATTGGTTGCTTTAAGAAACTAAACAGTCTCAGGGCAGGGGCAACAAAAGTATCTTTTGCAAAGTATTTCAAGAAAATATCCTTTGGTAGTATAGAAGCAGCTGACCTGTATCAAGCATCAGGTTAATGGAGTGTCCCTTGTCAGCAGAAGCAGTATTGACATTTACAGTGCATATAAACTTGTCTGGAATAAATGTACCAGCTTTATCCACACTTAATACTGTAATATTTGTAGTAGTGACTTCATGAACATCTTTAGCAGAAGTACGGCAGACCCCAACAAAGTGACCGACCTTTTAGCATCTGTGGAACTGTACAGCTTTTGCTTGCCATGCTGCATAATTTGCAATGTGTTGTATTGCACCACAGCGAAAGCAGTATTTTTTATTTGTATTTGCTGCACAAATAAACTCACTCACTCTCACTGTACAGAAAGTACTATGTATATGCATAGTACAAGTAATACACACAGTGACACCTGCAGGCCATTTGTATAAACACCCCAAAAGCTATGTCTGAAGCCATACCAATTCACCTTGCAAATGTTTCCCTGCCAATGTGATACCACATATATTGATTCTGTATAGATACTTATAGTTAATAGTGCTGCTCCAGCAGACTTCTGCACTGAAATCCCCTTTTCAAAACAGAAAACAGATTTTTATATATTTACTTTTGAAAATTGGCATGGAGCTAGATGTTGTTAGTTTCCCCAGGTTCCCTCAGTCACGTGACTTGTGCTCTGATAGACTTCAGTCACTCTTTACTACTAAATTGCTAGTTGGAACGATATCACCTCCCCCAGCAGCCCATCAAAAACAATGGGAATGTAACCAGATAACAGTTCCCTGACACAAAATAACAGCTCCTTGTACATATGAGAATAGCACTCAGTAGTAAAAATCCAAGTCCCAATGTAACTCCAGTTACATTTAGCAGTAGAAACAATAGCTTAACTGAAAGCAGTTCTTTCTGACAGCACATGACCAGGCAAAATGGCCTGAGTTGGCTGCCTACACACCAATATTACAACTAAAAAAATACACTTGCTGGTTCAGGAATAACATTAAACGTTAAATGGCAGAATTAGTTATTTGCAGTGTAAACAGTGTAATTTTAAAATAAAAACTACACCATAAATATCATGACAGAATCCTGTGTCATCTGGGTACTTCACTTATAGCCCTAGTCTAGCTACAGGACGCACAGCTGAAAAAAGACAAATTGACAATTTGTTTGTTTTAAGCTTATTTTTTCTCCTCCTACTTTGAATAAGTTACTGGAATATGAATAGGAGAAGCCTGAATAGAAAGACAAGTAGTAAAAAAATAATAGCAATAACAATAAATGTGTAGCCTTACAGAGCATATGATCTTTAGATGGGGGTAATGACCCCCATTTGAAAGCTGGAAAGAGTCCGAATAAGGCAAATACTTCAAAAACTATGAAAAATAAATATTGAAGGCCAACTGAACAGTTGCTTAGAATTGGCCATTCTATATTACTCCAACTGCGCATGCACTGCAATTAAGGGTTTAGTTCTCCTTTAAAAAGAGAGCGACAAGGTCCCTTTAATGGAATTCACTGAATTTGTAAATCTGACATTTCCAGAAGGCAAATAAAAAGCTGCTCATCTGTATTACTTGGGCTGTTCTGCAGGACCAACAGCAGTGACTTGCTTGTTCTACTAAGGGCAATGTATTAAAATAACCAAATGACATTTTAGTGTGTTCCCTGTAATATAAAAAACAGTACTGCACTGAGCATCATGCCTGAATATCCATCAGCAAATCGTACTGTATATCTGCACACTATGTACTTACTATTATTATTAACAACACAATCAAACAATATAGTTACATTAATAAAAACATTGGCTTCTCATTTCACATTAGTTTTTCGTTGTAGAATTGCAGTTGAATAATGGATTTTCTTAAAGGTTAACAAAGCATAAACCGTTTTATCTCTGGATCCTAGATGGAAATCAGGGATCCATGGACTAAAAGGGGCAGTATACCCTTTGTTTAAATAGTAAATAAAGTACCCCCTCTTGTAAATTATAAGGATATTATAAGTTACCAAGGAGTTTCATGACTATATAAAAACACGAGGCTGAAGGTCATGGAACTCCTCATATCCTTATAATTTACAAGAAGGGGTACTTTATTTATTATAAGTTTCAGTGAGTTGTGTGATAGAAATGACATCAGAACTCACCGTTTATAGTGATGACATCAGAACTCATAAGGATATAATTTACAAGATATTTACGGCTTTTGTGTATTTCAAGGATATATTTTACAAGATATTCACAGCTTTTGTGTATTATAATACTATAATACACAAAAGCCGTAAATATCTAGTAAATTATATCCTTATAAACGGTGAGTTCTGATGTCATCAGTTATAAACGGTGAGTTCTGATGTCATTTCTGTCACATGACTCACTGAAACTTGTGTATTATAATAAATAAAGTACCCCCAGTTGCAAAATATGAGGATATTAGAAGTTACCTCGGAGTTCCATGACCTGTATAAAAACACTCGGCCTTCGGCCTCGTGTTTTTATATGGTCATGAAACTCCTCGGTAACTTATAATATCCTTATATTTTACAAGAGGGGGTACTTTATTCACTATATATTGATATGAGTCATACATTTTTACAGCCTTAGGTATCAGGTTTATGGATAGCTAAAATTTTCATTATTAAAGTTTCAGGGTGGAGTTTGCCACTGTTTTTTGAGAGTGTTCAACATACAGTATAATGAGTCAATGAGTGCATAACTCTGGGAGGATTTTCTTATAATATAAGTTTGGTAGCCCATCTAAACCTGAAGTTTTGCCTGTGTCCAGCTGTTTTATAGCAAACCCCCTCCACAGTTATATCCTCGTCAATAAAATGGACCTGGTCAGCCGTTAGTTTGGGGAGACTACGATTGGAAAAGAATGTGTCCAAGGCTGGTTTAGATGTTGAGGGTGGTTTGGCACAGAGGTTGATAGAACTGGGCAAATTCATTAGCCATTATACCTACGTTGCCTGTGAGAGCACCTTGGTGCAGAGGGGGTTTATACCTTTCATGCAATTTGTGGGCTAACATTTTTCCAGGTTTTTCTAAGTTACAGTAAAATGTATGTTTAGCCCATCTCAATTTTTCCTCTATGTATGCTGTCAGTAAGAGATGTCATTCTTTCTGTGACTGATACATTTGTGGAGTATGATCAACCTCTGAAGATTCATTTTGTAACAATACTAAACAATCAGGTTCCTGGATGAAGGAATTTATGGCTGGTACTCTGGCTTTCTTACGTCGACAGCCTTGTTGTATAAAAAACCCCTGATGACAGGTTTGTGGGCCTCCCAAAGTGTGACAGCTGATAGGATAAGGGATTCTTTCACTACATTTACAATTGCAGGTATACTCAAAAGGGATTTACTCAATCTCCAAAATCTGGAGACGTACTAAAATATCTGAAAGAGTACTACAGATGGGGCAGGGATCTGACCAACAAATATTTAACATTTTGGCTGAGCGGAGAGATGGCAAAATGGCAGGGGTAAGAAAAATATCCTTGTTAAAGTAAATAAAAAATTCAGCTGATTGACATTGGGCGTATAATAAGATACAAGAGTGAGTGGAATATCTGCAAAATGAACCATAACTATAATATACCTGCCCTAGGGGTCTATGATTGTATTGTCTATAGTTATAGCTAAATGGGTGTGAAAATGAATTGCTTACCCCTTTGGTTCTATCTATTGGGACTGGTAACTAGCAGACCCGTTTGGGTATCTCTTATGCAAATACTTGGGGTAAGAGGAATGTGAGAAATGGGTCTCCTGTAAGAAGATTACGTCTGGAGGAGGAGAAGTAGGTGAAAGCTTTGGACATTTTCTGTTTCAATAGATTTTTATTCACGTGTGACACAAACATATATCTCCATATGTCAAAACATAAATCAATTTACAACTTCCGTATATACAGTATATTGTTTAACAGACATCTTATTTCCCTCCGTTTGTGATAGAAACAGCAATCATCAACTGTATTATACAACAAAGATTTGGACATGTTCAATGGGGAGTTGAAACCCTGGACATTCAGGGGAAGATTTATCAAGGGTCGAATTTCAAATTTGAGGGGTTTTAACGCCATTCGATATATGAAACGATCGAATAAAAAAAATGTTATCGATCAATAAAATCGTTCGAATCGATCGATTCAAACGATTTTAAGCAATCGATCAAATTTTTTTATTCGATAAAAAAACCTAAAAGAATCCTATGGGAGCTTCCCATAGGATTCTATAGCAATTCCGTAAATTCAATCTGGCGAATTTTTAGATCAAATTTTTCTTAAAGGGACAGTACTTAAAAAAAATCGAATTAAAATGTTCAAAGTTGAACAATTCGATTCAAATTTTGGGCTATTCAATAGTCGAATAAGCCCAAAATGAATTTGAAATGAGATTTTTTTAAATTTGAATTTGATTCAAGTTTTCCCTTCGAATCAGTTTGACCCTTGATAAATCTGCCCCTCAAACTCAATTTAGATAATTGATATAGCATTAGTAAATTTTATTTTGCTTGACAAACACACTAGAAAACAATTAGGGCGACAGGTCCCCTTTAAAGTTGAACCACCCCTTTAATAATTTCTAGCTATGCTACATAAAGAGGATTTTCTTTTTGAATGAAATGATAGACATATATGTAAATGTATTTTAGCACATAATATCCACAGGACATTATGGTCTGTTTTTGTATAATTCAGTGGAACTGGGGCATTCATTTCTGATCTTCAAATACCATTATATAGTGAATAAAGTACCCCCTCTTGTAAATTATAAGGATATTATAAGTTACCGAGGGGTTTCATGACCATATAAATATGAGGCAGAAGGCAAGTGTTTTTATACAGGTCATGGAACTCCGAGAAAACTTCTAAAATTCTCATATTTTGCAACTTGGGGTACTTTATTTATTATAATACACAAGTGACAAAAATGACATCACTACTCCCCGTTTGTAACTGATGACACCATTACTCACTGTTTAAAAGGATATAATTTACAAGATATTTATGGCTTTTGTGTATTATACTGAAACCTACACAGTTTGTTTTTATCAATAATGATCGAATAAATGGCCAAACATAGTTGCTCTTAAAATAGATACACTGGTTGCCATTTTATATTTGGGCATTGAAGGGAAACAACATTTTTCAGTTTTTGAATAGCTTACTTGTGAATACTGGCCATTCATTCTAGAAAGGCTTAAAATTAGAAACTAAAAGAGTGCAATATATTTTAATTACTTTTTTCTTTTGTATATACAAAACCAGATTAGCATAATTAAATGATAGTAATGGTAAGAAAATAATTATGCATCTAAACCATTATTGAACTGACCATGGGCAATCCATGATATTAACTGTTCCACCTGAGTGCATTCATTAACATTTGATTAAAAAGCTCTCCTATAAAGTTTGCAATTTAAGTATAAGGAATTAGCCATTGAATGCCCATGTTAGCAATCCTGTTGTTACTTAGCATATTTTGTAATTGAGAAAGTACCTTTTTTTATTCATATGGATTTAAGGAAAACAAATAAAGGATAAAGACATTTTGGTGTGTTAGAGCTGCAGAGAAATATTTCTTTTAACCCTATTAATAAATAATAGGGTTTAATGTATAAGGTATTTGTAAGGAACTCCCCCTGGTGTCTAGTGGAGGGACGGCACCCCCTCGGCGGGGACGCCCGCCGCATCCTTTTTCCCCTGGAGCCAGCTTCTTCTTAGGCGCGCGTGGCACACTTCCGGGTTCCCTTAAAGGCGCAGGCGCGCTGACGTGATGACGTCAGCGCACATCGGCGCGAAGTTCAAACATATTTAAAGGGATTTTTGGCTGCAAAAGCTTCTAGTCTTTCTATTACCTGTGTTTGACCCTGCCTGGCTGTTTTGACTATTCTGACCTCTGGAACCTGACTCTTGCCTGAAACCGACTGTGATTCTGCTTAACCCTCACTCTGAACCTGTCTCTTCCTTATCTGCATTAATCACCTAGTTTGACCCTTTGCCTGCCTGACATTCCGTTGCTATCCGCCCGCCTCGACCCGGCCTGTCTGACCTCGTACCTGCCTATTCCTGCCTAAACCGTGACCTTCGGCCTTTCCAGACTCTGACTACAGTCATGCCCCTTGCTGGACAGAACCCCTGCCTTGCACCTCTCGTTTAAGTCCACGTGGCATCTGAGTAGCTGAGGGCTCCTGCCGAAGCTAAAGATGGTCACACTACTGGTGAAGCACGAGCCGAGACCAGGGTGCTTGGCATTTGTTCTGGTTTGGGTGCCGACCGTGACAGTATTTCCATAATTTGGATCTCCATACTTTAAGGCTACTAAGAAATCATTCAAATATTAAGGGGATTTATTTAAGGGCTGAATTGAAAATTTGAATTTTCGATTTTTTTTTTTTAATGTTTAAATTCAAATTGTGAATTATCCAATTTATCATACTCTGGCCCTTTAAAAACATGAATTTGACTATTCACCACCTAAAACCTTCTGAATTCATGTATGAGTCAATGGGAGAGGTCCAGGGACCAATTTGGACATGTTAGTAGCCTTACTGACGTTCAAGTTTTTTTTCCCAAGTAGAAACTCGAATCGAGTTTAGTCATGTATGAGTTAATCTCCTTTCTAACATCTTCTGGAATACTGGTAAACCCAATAGGCTGATTTTGCTTTCACTTAGGATTAATTATATCTTAGTTTGGATCAAGCACAAAGTACAGTACACATATAAAGTTTTATTACTAGGAAATGATTACTAAAAAAATGTAAACGATTTCATTATATTCCTTTTTTTTTAATTATTCCATTTTAATGGAGTCTATGGGAGATGGCCTTTCTGTAATTTAGAGCTCTCTGGATAAAAGGTTTCTGGCTGACAGATCCTATACCTGTATTTATAATAGGGACATGTCTTTATTTAGAATGTGGTGCTAGAGGATAAAAAATAATTCTCCTTTTTAATGGTCTTAAATAATGTAGAGCATTTTTTAAAACCTGTGTACATTTGCAAGTGCCCAGGACCAGTTGCATGTAAAACCACTTTCATTAAACGGACTTGCATCAAAATGAGCTTCCTGCACTTCCCTTGTTGCCTTTCAGTGCCCCGTGCCGTAAGCTCTGAATAAAGTGCTACTGTGCCTATTGATGGAGGGGAACCCTACATATACCAACACCTCTGGACCAGACAGTAGCTCCATTGTTCCCTTACCACCCTGCATCAATCACCAGTTTATTTGCACAGAAAGAATAGGGATCACTTGCACACTGAAAACCAGAAGTGGTGCCAATGAACACCAGAAATAAAGTTAGCCAGACTTCAAAAATATTCAGCTGAACTGCACCCAATATGCGAGGAAGGGCAAAGGCAGTTCCATCAATTTTATTTCATGGGACACAATTGCGGTAGGTGCAGCTAAACTGGACCAAGCACATTGCTCCTTTTATAACTGCAATGGTGCTGAAATTCTTGGGAAAAAAGTTATCATTTGCTAACATGCATTTTTAAAGGGAAACTGTCATGGGAAAACATGTTTTTTTAAAAACGCATCAGTTAATAGTGCTGCTCCAGTAGACTTCTGCACTGAAATCCATTTCTCAATAGAGCAAACAGATTTTTTTATATTCAGTTTTGAAATCTGACATGGGGCTAGCCATTTTGTCAATTTCCCAGCTGCCCCGGTCATGTGAATTGTGCCGGCACTTCAGGAGGGAACTGCTGTCTGGCAGGCTGTTGTTTTTCCTTCTCAATGTAACTGAATAGTACGCAGTGGGACATGGGATTTTACTATTGAGTGTTGTTCTTAGATCTACCAGGCAGCTGTTATCTTGTGTTAGGGAGCTGTTATCTGTTTACCTTCCCATTGATCTTTTGTTAGGCTGTTGGGTGGGTGAAAGGGAGGGGGTGATATCACTCCAACTTGCAGTACAGCAGTAAAGAGTGATTGAAGTTTATCAGAGCACAAGTCACATGACCTGGGGCAGCTGGGAAATTGACAATATGTCTAGCCCCATGTCAGATTTCAAAATGAAATATAAAAAAATCTGTTTGCTCTTTTGAGAAATGGATTTCAATGCAGAATTCTTCTAGAACCGCACTATTAACTGATGCATTTTGAAAAAATTTTTTTCCCCATGACAGGATCCCTTTAAGGAATGACTAAAGCCAATTTTAAACATTTCCTAACTGCAAGTATACAGTTATCATTTTGCTTTTCAGTTCATTGTCTTTGCAGTAGTCAGTTTATAAGCAAGAGTGCTTCCATCTGCAAGTTATGTTGTTTTATTTTCCTTCATATTATATATCAGATCTCTGTAAGGCAAAATCAAAAGGTCATGGTCAGTCAGTTGGAGCAGTTGAATCCATGTGGACACATTGCTTGTAGGCATATGTAGGAAAAGTCTCCTATGTTTTTGCTGCAATCAGTGGAATGTGAAGGAGTAGCAATATCTTGTTTTAATTGACAATGTGCAGTTAGTTCAAAGCAAACACAGTTGTGCTCATAAGTTTACATACCCTGGCAGAATTTATGATTTCTTAACCATTTTGTTTAAGAATATGAATGATAACACAAAAACTTTTCTTTCACTTGTGGTTAGTGGTTGGCTGAAGCCATTTATTGTCAAACAATTGAGTTTACTCTTTTAAATTATAATCACTACACAAACTACCCAAATGACCCTGATCATTTATTATAATTATTATATATATATATTATTATAGATAAATCTGCCCCTTATTATAGATAAATCTACTTGTCTAACGTTTTTGTCAATGCCTGTGCAGGACATGTGGCCAACACAAAAGAAATTAAACAAAATAATTTGAGCCATGGTGACAGGGAGAAAAAGCTGGGGGAAGTGTACCAGATCTCAAATGCCTATTGTATAGAATATTTATATTGTATATGGTGTAGAAGCTTGTTTCAATGCCCAAAGCACGTGTATATTTCAAATGTTTTCATGGTTAAAAAAATCATTGTCTGGCAACAGATACAAATAGATACTGCGGGGGTGATATAAACTCAAATTTAGCTCATATTTTTATTAAAGCAAGTTTTATTTTATTATAAAAATTATTATTATTACCCCCCAAAAATGCAAGAAAATGTTTAAAGGAGAAGGAAAGTCAAGACTTACTTGGAGGTGGCAAATGTTAGGCACCCCCAAGTGATTATATCTACTTACCTGAAACCCCGGGCCAAAACTGCACCACAGAGCGATAGACGTCCGTCTTCTTCCATCTTCGCATTTCCCAGGGAAATCGCATGCGCAGTAGAACGGAAAAAAACGACATTTAAGTTAAAGTTCGGCTTTTTGTTCTGACACACACGCACAGCTGCGTGAAGACATCAAAAGAAGCAAGTCTATTGCTCCATGGTGCTCACTGTTAAAACCCTGGGTCAGTGCAGTTTTCTGCTGATGAGAGCACCGACCCGGGGTTTCAGGTAAGTCATTACAATCACTTTGTCTAACATTTGGCACCCCAATTACAGTAAGTTTCTCTTTTAAAATGCAATAGCAGTCACCTATTACTTAGTACAGGTATGGGACCTGTTATCCATAATGGGTTTTCCTGGTAAAGGGTATTTCCGTAATTTGGATCTCCAAGTCTACTAAAATCATCATTTAAACATTAAATAAACCCAACAGGGGTTGTTTTGACTCCAGTTTGGCTTAATTATAGCTTAGTTGGGATCAAGTACAAAAAATACTGTTTTATAATTACAGAGAAAAGGATTTTTTTTTTAATTATTTGATTAAAATGGAGTCCAAGGTAGATAGCCTTCCTGTAATTCAGAACTTTCTAATCTAATAACAGATTCCGTACGTGTAGTAACTTACACCATGTCATGAGAAGGATCATGACAAACGGCTTGAATCAACATTTTCGTTGGGCCAAAATTTATCAGAATCAAACTATAAACCATTACCTTGGCTCTTTAAAGGGATGCTGTCATGGGGAAAAAAATCAGTTAATAGTGCTTTTTCAGAAGAATCCTGCATTGAAATCAATTTCTCAAAAGAGCAAACAGATTTTTTTATATTTCATTTTTAAATCTGACATGGGGCTAGATATATTGTCAATTTCCCAGCTGCCCCAAGTCATGTGACTGGTGCTCTGATAAACTTCAATCATTCTTTACTGCTGTACTGCAAGTTGGAGTGATATCACCCCCTCCCTTACCCCCACCCAGCAGCCTAACAACAGAACAATGGGAAGGTAACCAGATAATAGCTCCCTAACACAAGACAACAGCTGCCTGGTAGATTTAAGAACAGCACTCAATAGTAAAACCCATGTCCCACTGCGTACTATTCAGTTACATTGAGAAAACAACAGCCTGCCAGAAAGCAGTTCCCTCCTAAAGTGCTGGCACAAGTCACATGACCAGGGCAGCTGGGAAATTGACAAAATGGCTAGCCCCATGTCAGATTCCAAAATTGAATATAAAAAAAAATCTGTTTGCTCCTTTGAGAAATGGATTTCAGTGCAGAAGTCTACTGGAGCAGCACTATTAACTAATGCGTTTAAAAAAAAAAAAACATGTTTTCCCATGACAGTATCCCTTTAAAATCAACACAAAGGGGCTTTTTGGGGCAAAAACTAAAATTTTTCATGAAAAAAAAACAATTTTTTGAGAATTGTTATACCCTGATGCTGCAAAATGCCCGAATATGAAAAGCTGGCACCTGAAACGTGTTGAGGTCATGTTTAAGTCAATGACAGTAGTCCAAACCAGAAATTTTTAAGCACAAAACATGACCAATCTTGTGGAATAACTCACCAAAGTAGATACTTGGCCCAGGTGCTCCTGCCCCAAGCCCTGAGCTCAATCCATATGAAAACAAACAAGTGTCGGTGCAAGGCACACTGGTAGACCACGTATAGATCAGACAAAAAAAATTGTAGATAACATAGATACTTTTATTTATACAAACATCTCTCACCTGACGAGTTTCATGACACTAGGACACTAAGGGGCAGATTTACTATTGGTCGAATTAAAAAAAATTAAAAATTCGACCATGTGAAGTAAAATCCTTCCAATTCGAAGGATTTTACAGAAATTCGATCGATCGAACAGAAAATTTTTTATCGATCAATTAATCATTCAAATTGATCGATTCAAACGATTTTATCGATTGATCAAATTTTTTTATTCGATCAAAAATAATGGCCCCCAATTCGGCAGCTTGGATCTGGCGAACTAGGTGGTCGAATAGGGGAAGTACTTCGACCATCAAATAGTCTAATAAAATCTAATTCGAATATTCGATGGTCGAATTTGCCTAATTTGCAGATTCAAATTCAAATTTTATGCAAATTCGATTGAACTTCGAATTCTTCACACAAATTTTGTAAATCTGCCGCTTAGTCAAGCCTAGGACACTTAGGGGCAAATTTACTATTATTACCCAAAAATCCTACGAATTTATTTGAAATTCGATTAGCATTCGAATATCGAATGCTTATCGAATAGTTTTAGGATATCTTTTTGCACGATATTCGGTTTCTCGATGAATTTGTACGATCGGATACCGATTGTTCGATTTCACAAAAAAATCATACTTTTTCCTACGAGCCTCCGAAAAATTTGTACAATTCGAACGATCGATCGTACGAATGGTACTTGAGCAGGACTTAGCCAAAGAAGCCTATGGGGGGGGGGGGG
>CM044433.1:34680014-34694514 GCA_024363595.1 Xenopus borealis
GGCCAAATTAGAATATTCGAATATCCGATTAAATTGTACAATCGTAATTCGATCATATTCAATCGAACTTCGATCTATTCATGTGAATTTTGTAAATCCGCCCCCTAGTCAAGCGTATTATTTAAAATAAAAGTACACAGCGTAACTTAGTAAGATAAGGAGTTATTAAGGGGAGAGTTATAACCTATAAACACAGATCCAGCCTATGTTAATGTTGCTACAAAGTGACACCTAATGGTAGAAATGGAAATGACACCTGCATAGGATTAACCAGATTAATTTATAGAGCTCCTTAAACATATGGGAACTGTTACCCAGAATGCTCAGGATGTGGGGTTTTCCGGATAAGGTATCCTTCCATAATTTGGATCATTGTACCTTAAGGGGCAGATTTATTGAGGGTCGAATTTCAAGTCGATGGGAGTTATTTTAAAATCCTATCAACTTGAAATTCAAATAAAAAAAGGACCAACTGAAATGTATTAAAAAAAAATCAAATGTTTTAACTATTTGGGTGAATAGGCGGTATTTGATAATTCCAATCGAATTCAGACCTCAGTCAATTGACTTTGATTAAACGTCCACCAAATGACTCCAAATTGGTTTGAGGTGGTCCCCCATACACCAAAACAGCAGGTTTTAGATGGCAAATAATCGAAGTTCAATTTTTAAAGAGACAGTACATGATAAATTTCGATATTCAAAATTTTTTTTCAAATTCGATTCGAATTTGGACAATTCTCTAGTAGAAGTACACTACAATTAACCTTGAAATTCTAATCTAAAAATTAGATTTTTCAATTCAACCCTTGATAAATCTGCCCCTAAGTCTAATAAAGTAATTTACACATGATTTAAAACCCAAAAGGTTGTTTTACCTCCATTTAGGATTAAATATGTCTTAGTTGGGATCAAGCACCTGCTAATTATGTATTATAACAGAGACAAATCAAATTATTTTTAATTATTTGATTATAATGGAGTCTATGGAAGATGGCCTTTCCGTAATTTGGAGCTTTCTGGATAATGGCTTTCCGGATAAAGTATCCTATACCTGTAAGAAAAACTACAGTATAAAAGTAATGACCGAAAGGCTTTTCTTTCACATGAAAATGCAGTTACTTTCTTCAATAAATGTATTTCCTGCGATAGGCAATTTTAAATTTGTTTCATGTTTACGTTTATGGGCAGATTTGTGACTGCAGGTGTCATTATGCGTGCGATCAGAATGTCAAACCTCACATGTCACATGATAGATTTAACTGCTTGTCTGTCTTAGATCATATGTCTTAGATCATCTATATCATATAACATAACATATATAATATGTCTTAGATCAAATCTGTGGCCCCAGTAATTAGAACCATAGGCTTAAAAAATTATAAAAAATACATAGTTACATAGTTAAATTGGGTTGAAAAAAGACAGAGTCCATCAAGTTCAACCCCTCCAAATTAAAAACCCAGCATACACACACACACACATCTCCACTCTTTCACACAAACCATATATTCATATGTTCATTTTTTCAACATTTCAACAGTTGTACCTGCAAAGCTGTCTCTGCCAATACAACACAATTATCCTTACATTATTATTTAAAAAAAATCTTATTCAGGTATGTAATCCGTTATTCAGAAACCCGTTATCCAGAAAGCTTTGAATTACAGAAAAGCCATCTCCCAGAAGACTCCATTTTGCACAAATAAGTTTTTAAAACTGAATTGACTTAAGGTATGAAGATCCAAATGACAGAAAGATCCCTTATAAGGAAAACCCCAAGTCCCGAGCATTCTGGATTACAGCTTAAATATATTACAATATATGGAGCCATGTTAAATATATTGCAATAAATGGACAAACAATCCCTGTTTTGTTTAAAGGGTAAGACATTTTTTAGTAGCTGTATGCACAAAATGTCTCAATGTCTTAAATATATTGATAATGGGTTGAGTACAGAGGACCTCTTGCATTTGTTTATTCTGGATAAAATGTCCCATACCTGTATGAATATTTACCTTCTTAATTGCAGACTTCCTTAAAAGAAGATACATCAAAGGCAGCAATAATGTCTTTTCCACATATATTCCATACTGAATCCATAAGATGCATGAAAGTCTCTTCCTCTGATCTAATCAATAAAGGATATAGACTGGATTGATTTTCAGCTGTACAGTCAATATAAATAAATAACACTGGTTCACAGAAAGGATTGTGACTGATAAATAAAGTAAAACAAAAACATGAGAAACCTATTGTACTATTAAAAAAAAGAACACCTTTGGAAATCGCCCAATCAAACACATAAAATAGGACAGGACTGTCCAACCACAGTTCTTACATTGTTGGTTTCCTGTTAAAGATCCAGTATGTTACTGACATCTTCTGGTTGCTTTGTATTGCTACATCATGGGGATTAACACAATTACTGAGGCTACAGGCTGAGTGCATCTATACAGGTCACATAACTCCGAGTTGACTTCTGATATCTTTATAAATTTCAGTAAGGGGTACATTATAAATTATAATCTACAGTGAAATGTTGGGAGAGGGTGGGGTCGGGGGGTCCATTATGGTCACCGGACGTGCCGTGTTAAATCGATCGAATCAAACGATTCGAAGGATTTTGCGCAAAATCCTTTGAATTCCTAGGACTTTTTCAGGACAGGTTCTAGGAGGTCCCCCATAGGCTAAAATGACAATTCGGCAGCTTTAAGGTGGCGAAGTATCAAATTAGAAGGATTTTAAAGGGCCAGTACTTTTTTAAATTCGAATCGAATTTTATTCGAATATTCACTTCGACCCATAGGGGCAGATTTTCAAAATTCACGTGAATAGCTCGAAGTTTGATCAAATTCAATCGAATTCCGATCGTACAATTTTATCGGATATTCGAATATGCAAATTTGGCCACTTCGATCATCGAGTATGCAAAATTCGACCGTATCGAATGATCGAATATTTGATGATCGAAGTACTTCAACTTTCAAATTTTATTCGACTGCCTACTTTGCCAGAATGAACCTACCGAATTGCAATAGAAGCCTATGGGAATCCCCCCAAAGGCTTTTTTTCTATCACCTGCTCGAATACCATTGGTACGAACGATCGCTCGAATCATACAAATTTTTCGAACGATCGAAGGAAATGTCATGATTTTTGTGAAATCGAACTATCGGTATTCATTCGTACGATTTTGTGGAGAAATCGAATAGCGAAGAAAAAATAGCCTAAAACTATTCGATAAGCATTCGATGGTCGAATTAATATCGAATTTCGGCCGAAGCCCTCGAATAAGTGAATAATGATAAATTTGCCCCTTAGTATATCTGTCCCTAAATATGGTGAAAAGAGATAACATTTATAGTAAATCTGCCCCTTAAAGTGCATTAGCAATTTTATGGTGATAAATGAGGATAAATGAAGACTTGCAAAGATTAATGTCCGATAAAAAACCAGGTCAGACAATAGGGGGCCGATTTACAAAATTCACGTAAAGTGATCGAAGTTCGATCGAATTTGATCGAATAACGATTGTACGAATTTTTCGTACACTCGAAGGAAATTTCACGATTTATTCGAACGATCAGTATCCGATCGTAGAAATTCATTAAGAAATCAGATATCGAGCAAAATGATAGCCTAAAACTATTCGATAAGCATTCGATGGTCGAATGCTTATCAAATTTCGAATTTGGTTGAATTTATTTTGGGGATTAATAGTAAATTTGCCCCTATGTGTTGTTCACTTGAGGCCAGATCAGGAGTGTTTCCAGGGCAGATAATTATTTTATATATTGATATTTAAACCCTACAATTTAAAAAACACTTATTATGGGTCTATTAGCCTAATGTAAGACGCAGTATCTTTATTTCTGCAGCTGAAATCATATCCAGCAGACTTGTTGAATATAATCCTAGACTTGTATCACTAAGTGCTCCCCCTCCCTTCTGATGTACATGATCTTACAGCCAGAACTTGTCAGAGGCAAATATGATGGTCACATTGGGAGTATAATCTGTTGAGTTCAGAGTACCTTTTTATTACATAAAGGAAATATTCCCTGCAAAGAAAAGCAGCATTTTCAGTTGGGTGTTCACAGGCAATTAAACAGAACACAGACTTTTATCTGACTTTAAACTGACTTTTTTTGGTGTCAGACTCAGTATAATGATAAAAGAAGCTCTCTAGTCCCAGCACCACACAGACAGCTCCTATGATGTGCCGGGCATCAGAAGACGGCACACGCTATGTCACTGCACTGGCATCCCTTGCTGGTAATCACAACACAGGGGCCACCCGCTGCCATGAAAAGAAAGTGGAAATTTCATCAGGCTGCTCATAAAAACATATTTTTATACAGCAAATATTATTGTTTTATGCTTAGGTATTCCTTGGGTGCAACTGTGTACTGGGTTAAACATGGTTAAAGGAGCATTTCAGTGTAAAAACTGGCTAAATAGATAGACTGTGCCAAATAATAAACTATTCAGTGAGTTTGCAACTGATCCTCAGCATTCAGCTCAGATTCAAAAGCAACAGTTATGTCCCATGTGCCCACCCCTAGTCACTGGTTATTGCCTGGTAACCAATCAGTGGAAACCAAGAGAGCTGAAAAGCAGGAAGTAGTGTTCTGGCTATTATGTTAGACATCCAGTCACTCCAGCCTTTATACATTACATTTTTGGCTAACTAACATTATAGAAACATCTATTTACCCAGTTTTTATTTTTATACTGAATAATTCCTTTAAAGGGGTTGTTGAACTTCCAGCACTTTTTCCAGTTTAGTTGGTTTCAGATAGTTCACCAGAAATAAAGACTTTTACAGTTACTTTCTGTTTTCTATGGGGCAGCTTTATCAAGGGTTGAATTTAAAAAAAACTTAGAAATTCGAATTAAAAAAGACCAACCAAAGTTAAATCCATTTTTTTAATCAAATAAGTCCATTTTCGAATTCAAATCGTATGAATCGAAGTAATAGAGCATTCAATCAAATTCAATTGGAAGTTTTTACAAAAAAAAAAAACCTTTGAATTTTCAAAGTCCGCCAATTGACTCCAAAAAGGCAAATAGGTTCTACCAGATCCCCATAGGCTAAAACAGCAATTCCGCAGGTTTTATATTGAATGGTCAAAGTAAAATTTTTAAAAGAGGCAGTACATGATAAATTTGGCAATTGATTTTTCACATTTTTTTGCGAATTCAAATCATATTTAGAATATCCCTAGCTGAATTACATAAAAATAACTCAAAATTTAAATTTTTTAAATTTGAATTTTCACTTTGACCCCCGATAAAGCTGCCCCTATGTGTGACTGTTTTTGTAATATTGAAGTGTACACCTAATGTTTCACATTTTTAAAGCAGGGAGGGGGTCACTGACTCTCTAAACTGTTCTAAATGGATACATTTAGCTGATACATTTCTTATCGAATCCCTGAGTTTCATTAAAGGCAGCTGCTAGAATTGATACAATATTTGCTAATATTCCACAGATGTTGAGAAATGTATTAACTAATGTAGAAAATTGTAACAATCCAGAATCAGCACTGGGATTACGGAGCTGTCAAGACTGAAACAACAGAGACGGGAACTTTACACTTCGATTTTGGAAAAATGGTAAAAAATAAAAACATGAAAAGCAATTGAAAAAAGTCTTTATTTCGGGAGAACAATCTCTAAACAACTGAACTGAAAAAGTGTTTGGAAGGTGAACAAACGCTTTTAATGATTATATTTTAACAGGTCAGCTATATGTCAGCAATGTGTACCTTATAGCATCAGGTAGCACATGTACATGGTTTGGGAATAATACATCATCATGTGGTAGAGTGATCTAGGCCTTGATTTTACCAGATAAACATTGGAGATATCTGTATTTGAAAACAAAGCTTGGAAAGAAAATTGAGATTTTGGGTCTGTAATATTCATTCGAGTTTTAGATATTCAATTTTTTTTTAAAATACCATCCATATTCAAATTTTAAAAGAATTCCAGTTAAAGGAACAGTAACACCAAATAATGAAAGTGGTTTAAAGTAAAGAAAATATCATGTAGTGTTGCCCTGCGCTGTTAAAACTGTTCTGTTTGCTTCAGAAACACTACAGCAGTTCTTATATACAAGCTGCTGAGTAGCAATGGCGGAAATTGAAAAACTGCGATATGGCACAGGATAAGTAATGGATAACAGATAACATTATGTTCTACAGAGTGTATCTGCTATCTGCTGTGTAACTTGAGCCTTTTCTCCTTTGACTAGTTGCTCCCATGGCTACACAGCAGCTTGTTTATATGTACAAAAGTAGTGTTTCTGAAGAAAACACTGCAATTTTACCAGTGCAGGGCAACACTGCATTATATTTTTATTACTTTAAAACAATTTCATTTTTTGATGTTACTGGTCCTTTAAAAAAAAAAAAAAAAAACTTACATGAATTCAAATTCTTTGATAAATGTGCGTCCACATAAACCCAATAGGATTATTTTGTTGCTAATATGGATTCATGCAGAAAAACTGACTCCTGTGAATACACCATTGAATACTTTGCTAAAGCGTTTCCCTGATCTTACACCATTTTTTCAGGTCCCTTGAAAATACTATATTTAATGCTATATATTATATACTGTATACAGGGATTGAACAATCTTGAAAATGTAACTATATAAGATTTCAATAGTGCATTTAATAGTAAAGGGTTAAATGACTAAATAAAATAGCAGCTATAGACAAAGCAATAACAGCTATTTTTTTTACTTGAGGCTAATGCAGCAGCTTGCAAAATGTTCAGTTACTTGAAAAAAAAAAATGGCTGCAAAAACATAAACCGCTTGAGGCTATTTTTAAATGGAGGATGACTGCTGTGTCGTGTGCCACAGACTGAATTACTGAGCAAAGACAAAGATCTTTTCATATAGCTGATAAATATGACAAAGCTTATACCTGCCATATGTCTACACTAGGGTTGCCACCTTTCCCTGCTGCTGAAGCCGGGCAGGGGGTGGTCCCGTGACGTCACGGGGGCGGTCCCGTGACGTCAGTGGGCGGTCCCATGACGTCACGGGGCGGAGCTATGACACCGCGATCGCCGATTGGCCGATCGCGGCGTCAATCAAGCTAATCCCGCCCGGTTTTCCTTATATGGAAAACCGGGCAGGAGGAATTGAACCGGGCAGCCCTTCAAAATACCGGGCTGTCCGGTTCAAAACCGGACAGGTGGCAACCCTAGTCTACACGTTTATCATTCAGTAGCCACTGGACATAGTTTCAAACCAAATTGTTAACATTTTTTTTTAAAAAGAGGATCGCCTTAGAAATATGAAAACCATCTTTATATTCAAGGAGTTGCTGTGGAAAGTCTAAATCCTGTTTGGAATGCAAGGGATCTAGTCCTGTGTTTCTATATTAACTGCTTTGTGGACAATGGATTTAAAGGGGTTGTTCACCTTTGAGTAGAGTCCTGCGCGGGTCCATTTTTTGGGACCCGAACCCGACCCGTACCCGCAACCCGAACCCGCATTCTTACCCGCTTGGACCCGCGACCCGAACCGTACCCGCAACCCGTGATCCGCAACCCGGACCCGCGACCCGCTGACCATCAAGAATCAGGAAGTGCTGTCATCATAAACAGGAAGTGACATCATCGGAAGTAGCCAGGATCAGAGAAAAAAGGATTAAAACAGGAAGTGCTGTCATTGTAAACCGGATGTTACATCATCAGTAGTGGAAATGCTCAGAAAAAGGAGTAAAAATCCCTATAGCGAGGATCCGCGACCCGACCCTCAACCCGCCAACCTGCAGAACCACCGGCCCGCTTCTATACCCGCACCCAGAAATTCTACGAGCAACCCGCAGGGTACCGCGGGATTTTGCGGGTAACCCGCACGTACCCGCGGGTACCCGACCCGCTGCAGGACTCTACCTTTGAGATAACTTTTAGTATGATGTAGAGAGGGATATTCCGAGACAATTTGCAATTGGTTTTCATTTTTTATTATTTGTGGTTTTTGAGATATTTAGCGTTTTATTCAGCAGCTCTTCAATTTGAATTTTAAGCAGTCTGGTAACTAGGGCCCAAATTACCCTAGCAACCATGCACTGATTTGAAAAAGAGACTGGAATATGAATAGGAGAGGGTCTGAATAGAAGTATCAGCAATAAAAAGTGGCAATAACAATACATTTGTAACCTTACAGAGCATTTGTTTTTATAGAAGGGGACGGCAACGCCCATTTGAAAGCTGCAAAGAACCAGAAGAAAAAGACAAATAACTATAAAACTATAAATAATAAACAATGAAAACCAATTGAAAAGTTGCTTAGAATTGGCCGTTGTATAACATAATAAAAGTTACCTTAAAGGTGAACTACCCCTTTAAACGTACTCCCTTGCTGCTGTAAACCACCAAGGATAGCTAATATTTACTTTTTTTAGTTCGGATTTTTTTTGATAAAGGACTGACATTCGTGGAAATAAGTTTGGTAGTGGTTTCAAAAAGCTAAAATTTTACCTTTAATAAGTGTTGAACAGGAATCACAGGAATTATAGAAATTAGCCAGTACATCCCAACCTCAAGAGGGTCTTCAACATAGCAACAGTAGGAGCGTGGAAACAAAAAGAAAACAATTTTTTTAGTAATTCCATTATAAATATGGATCTCTTTGTACTTGCTGGGGCAGATTTACTAAGGGTCGAATGTCGAAGTGAAAAAACAGCGAAATTCAACCATAGAATTTTTTTAAAGGGCTTTTTCTATAGAAAATGGACCTATTTCCATCAAATAAAAATCGTTCAATTGCATCGTTCGAAAACGAACAATTCGAAGGATTTTGCGCAAAATCCTAGGACTTAGAAAAAATTCCAGAACAGGTTCTAGGAGGTCCCCCATAGCCTAAAATGGCAATTCATCAGCTTTAAGGTTGCGAAGTGTCGAAATTGAAGGATGTTAAAGGGCCAGTACTTCGAAAAATTCGACTTGTCGAATATTTTCTATTCAAATCAAATTTTGGCCAATTCGATAGTCGAAGTAGCCCAAAATGAGTTTGAAATTCAAATTTTTAAAATTCTAATTTTATTTTAATATTCACTTCGACCTTAGGTAATGTTTAATGATGTGGTCATCCAAATTAAGTAAATAAAAAAACTGAGATTCATTCGAGTTTTACTAAATCAGCACCTTAATGTGATTAGAGTTGTCACCTTTTCTGGGAAAAAATACTGGCTTTTCTATATATTTATCCTTTTCCCTTTTAATAATATTGGAATCAACCATCGATTATACCGGCCAGGTGGCAACCCTAAATGTGATTCTGAAGTGCAAGATTTTTTATTTTATTTTTATTCCAGTTGGTAAGTTTTTTTATGCATTTACTGTTTTTGACTGGGCTACAGCTTTATTGTTTATTTATTATTGCTCATCTTTATATATATACTATATCCTCTCTCCTACTCAGCTTCTTGTCTCTCATTCTAGGGATGAACCGAATCCCCAAATCCTTCATGAAAGATTCTACTGAATACAGAACCAAATTCTAATTTGCATATGCAAATTAGGAACGGGAATGGAAAATATTTTTTACTTCCTTGTTCTGTGACAAAAAGTCAGTGATTTCCTTTCCTGCACCTAATTATCATATGCAAATTAGGATTCTGTTTTGGTTCGGACATGCACGATGATTCGGCCAAACTAGACACAATTTCAATAAATATTGGTAAAACAGCTCAACCCCTAGACATTTTGGTTTGCCCCCCGACTGTCTGAAATTGAGGAAAGTCACCAGAAAATGTGAGAATGCTTAAGACGGAAAAGGGAGACTGGGGTACAGAGCCCAAAATTTGGTAAACTCCTGACTTCTACACAAGTCAGTCCCATTGCATGCTGGGAATTGTAGTCTTACATTAAACTTAGCAGTTGGCCAATTGTTAAAAATATATGGTCATGGGATAAATGCATCAGTTGCAGCTCCAGCAGAATTCTGCACTGAAATCCATTTCTCAAAAGAGCAAACAGATTTTTTTTTATATTTCATTTTTAAATCTGACATGGGGCTAGACATATTTCCCAGCTACCCCAAGTCATGTGAATTGTGCTCTGATAAACTTCAGTCACTCCTTACTGCTGTACTGCAAGTTGGAGTGATATCACCCCCTCCCTTCCCCCCCAGCAGCCTAACAACAGAACCTGGGAAGGTAACCAGATAACAGCTCCCTTATTGGACATAGACGTAAAGATTTTTGAAAGATCCAATGGTTATCGTGAGACCACGATTGTCTCAAAACGATCGTTTAAATGTCTGATGTGTCCATCAACTAAAAAGACCATTTCAGGCGATATTGCCAGCAAAACTGTAGGGTCGCTGCCTGCTTGGCCCTGCAAACATAGGTAGATTGCATGGGGACCGATAAAGATTTTCTAACCTGGCCGATCAATCATCAGACCAAAGTCGGACGAAAAATTGTAAGATGTACGATCGTTGGTATCCTGCAAACCGCACGATAATTTGACAGATTGGTCGGACTTCCCTAAGATTGGTCGTTTGGCAGAGAAAGATCTTTGCGCCTATAAGGACCTTAAAGGGCACCTATCGTCAAAAACAGTTACCCCCAACCAAATGTGCGGGCTGATATAGCCCGCATTCTGGTTGGGGGTACTGGTGTCTTTTTTAAAATGCCCCTCTCCAGCGCTAGCTCGTTCACACCGGGAGGGAGCTCCCTGTGCGAGCCGCCATGACAGTCTCGGCGCATGCGCGTTTGCCCGCGCATGAAGTCAGGCGCATTCGCATTAAGAAAAGTGGTCAGTGTTGAGGCCGCTTTTCTTAATGCGCATGAGCCTAACGTCATGCGTGCGCAAATGCACATGCGCCAAGACGGTGCGAGTGCCGATAGCTGCCCTTTAACACAAGATAACAGCTAGATCTAAGAACAGCTCATAGTAAAAACCTATGTCCCACTTTGTTCCATTCAGTTACATTGAGAAGGAAAATCAAGAGCCTGCCAGAAAGCAGTTCCCTCCTAAAAAGCAGGCATAAGTCACATGACCAGGGGCAGCTGGGAAACTGGCAATATCTCTAGCCTTATGTCAGATTTCAAAATTGAATATTTAAAAAATCTGTTTGCTCTTTTGAGAAATGGATTTCAGACAGTGCAAAAGTATGCTGGAGTAGTACTATTAACTGATGCAGTTTGAAAAAAATTGTTTTCCTATGACAGGATCCCTTTAAACAAAAACTACATTACCCAACATGCAATGGAACATTAAGGCTCTTGGCACATTAGGTCAAGAAGAAACTTTGGCTGGTTTCCAAAGTAAAACCAGACAAATACCCAACAAATTAGCCAAAATCCGTACCTTGGCTAGTTTGTAGTTTCAAAACTCGCCTGTGCTTTAAATTAGTAGCACAATTTGGCTGGAAAACCTCCAACCTGGCAGTAGCACCGCGGCAAACCTGCGTACTTGCTCATCACTACCTCAAGGCGATTACGTTCGACGTTTAGGCGTACGGTCGTGACGTCACAGTATCGCGAGATGAGATGTAGCCGTACTGCAGGATCCAAAGAGCCGGACATTAATGGCGTTGTGGGACGTTTAAGCAGCGATCTTGGACTACGGGCTGTGTTAAAGAAAGCGGGAGAGTTGTGCGGTATGCACCTGCCCTGTTATATCTCTTAGCTGACGTTTTTGCCCTGAGAGAAAAGAACAATCCGGGGATGTTACGTGCAGTTGCCTGTGAAAGGGACGGAGACGCGAACATTAACAATGAATTCGCTTAGGAATGCTGCAATTACGCTTATTCTTGCTCGTTCTATTGTATTCTAATGTGAAGAAGATACTGCCATCTGCTTTGCGTTCAATGAGCAACTCCATAGGGCAAAATGCAAAAACTCCATGCTCATAGTCTGCCCCAAGTCGCTTTATATGGCAGCATAAAAACCAGCGCGTTCTGCATCCGAATAATCGTAGCTGTGGCAGATAGAAACTCCTTTTATTTAATCATGTTTTGCTAATCTCCAGTGACTCTAAGCTTAGCTTGGCAGTATTCCGGAGTGCACTGAGCATGTGCAGAGCCACTGACACTCAAAAGAGGGCCGCACAAGATAGGGCATGTTTTAGACAACATTGAAGGCCTGGAACATTAGTATTAAAGGGGAAATACATTTCTGGGCTGGTACTGTATGGTCTTAATCAAAAATACAGTATTTATAGCCTTATTTCAGTTTCATTTATCTTTTAAAACCTAATGTGCCCAGAATCCAGCCTTGCTAAATAAAAATCATGCTAGAGTCCTGAAGCAGGTTGGGTACCCACAAGCAGGGCCGGATTTACCTAGCGGGTGCCCCTAGGCCTTTTATTTGCTAAAATTTTCATCATGGGGATGGGCACCCAGGAAATTAAAATCTCTGAACCAATGTGGGTGTGTTTGTACAGCATGCCACCCTAGTCCCTGGCCTAGTTGGTCTCTCCACAAATCCGGGCGTGCCCACAGGTTACCCACAGAAAAAGCGGGGTACCCTGCGGAATAAAGGTAGGCTTTTCAGGTGCGGGTCTGTTCCTGCTGCAGCCCTCTCCCTGCAGCTTTCCCTCCTCTCATCTCCCCCTCCCATCCGACTTCAGGCACAGCTCTCTTACATCACGCGGCGCGCTTCTGTCGCTATCAGCCACTTTTGATGGTCACTTCGGTTTGCAGCAACTTCTGGTTTGATGGTGATACTCAGGTCGGGGTCTCCGGTCAGGTAACTGATCAAAGTGGGAAAACATGCGGGTTCAGTTCGGATCAGGCTCTTAGAAATTGGTTCAGCGCAGGACTCTTAATCATGCTAGCTATTTACTGTTGTTCTGATATCCATTGTTGCATTTTGCCTGCCAATAACATTAGAAATGTACATTATTGCATTTTGCTTGTTCTGAAGAAACGCTATACAAAACTGTGCCGGTCTTTAACTATATCTTATATCAACGTCCTAGTAGAATATTGTAGTGAGTGCAGATTGTTTACAGATGTATGCAATGAATACACTCGACGCAGCAACACACGCCTTAGTTTGGAGCACAATGTCAGATAACAGTATTACTTTGATTTTAATTTTATTTACAGATGGGCCTTTTGGTTCTGAACTTGATTTTTATCACTTTTATTATGTATATGTTAACTGTAAAAAGCAATTGTTTTTATCTGACATTTGTGCTTTGTTTATTTACAGATCCTTTGAGATTATGGCTGCAGCTACAGTAGTGCATGATACGTCGGAAGCTGTAGAGCTCTGTGGCTCCTGTGGGCTTTACTTAAAGCCTATCACCAAAATGATCATCAGCGTGGCCCTACCCCAGCTCAAGCAACCTGGAAAGTCCATTTCCAACTGGGAAGTAATGGAACGTCTGAAAGGCATGGTGAATAACCATCAGTTTTCCACCTTACGCATTTCCAAAAGCACCATGGACTTCATCAGGTTTGAAGGAGAAGTGGAGAACAAAAGTCTGGTAAAGACTTTCCTAACTTCTCTCGATGGGAAGAGTATAAAGCTAAGTGGATTCTCTGATATATTAAAAGTCCGAGCGGCTGAGTATAAATTAGACTTTCCCACCAGGCACGACTGGGATTCTTTTTTCCGTGATGCAAAAGATATGAACGAGAACCTTCCAGGAGAAAGACCGGATACAATTCATTTGGAAGGCCTGCCTTGTAAATGGTTTGCGCTTAAGGATTCCGGCTCTGAAAAACCAATTGAAGAAGTCCTTATAAAGGTCTTCAGTTTGTTCGGGGACATTCGGATGGTGGATATACCTATGCTAGATCCCTATAGAGAAGAAATGACAGGCAGGAGTTTCCAGACTTTTAGCTTTGGTGGCCACTTGAACTTTGAAGCCTACGTGCAATTCAAGGAATATGCAGGTTTTGTAAAAGCCATGAATGCACTGCGTGGTATGAAACTTATGTACAAAGGTGAAGATGGGAAAGCTGTGGCCTGCAATATTAAGGTGGGCTTTAATGCAGCATTGTTTCATACAAATACATTCTGTGTGTGGTTCTACAACAGGCTTGGCATCATTGATCACCTGGCAGACTGAGCTTTGGTTTGCGTATTAGTAGACAGGCATAGTAGAACATATTAGCCCTTTGTTTCTGCTATTTCTTGAGCCATATAGGGTCACTGGCTGTGGGCAAGTTCTCATGATAAAAGCAGGGGGCCACACCTTCACTGGCTAAAGGGGATTGCGGGAAACCCTGAGGATCAGAGAAAAGCAATCACCACCCCTTCCCCGCCCATCAGCACAAAGGTCACACAGGCACAACATGGGCTCCCTATAGATAAAAATAAAAATTTGTTGGCCACGGACCCCCTACAAGTTATAAAGAACATTGGTGGCCAGGGCCCCTATTAGATATTTTAAAAAAAATGGTGCAGGGCCCCTACAAGTTAGTAAAATAAAAAGTAAAAAATTTTACGTTTGGTGATACCTTTTATTGGCTAACTGAATAAGTAACAATTGCAAGCTTTCGGAGC
>CM044433.1:34696593-34783866 GCA_024363595.1 Xenopus borealis
CCCCCCCCCCCTAAACACCCCAGTTGTACCCGCTGTCCTCCACTGATGGCAGCCCTGTAAACAGGCATAGAGATTACTAGCTGTCCTCTTGATATAGTTATTCAAGTGACTCTCAGACACAGAGATCAGGTTAGGGCTTGTATTAGGAGATGTGGCTACCACTGTGGAATTGATTTGGCATATGATCTCCCTATTCAGCCTAATGCTGGCCATAGATGCAAACATCCGCTTGTTTGACGACATCGCCAAATGAGCGAATCTTTCCCCAATATGCCACTAACTGACAGGGCTATATCGTGGTAATCCGAACGTTCGATCCTATGGCAGAACGATGAAATTACGACTAGCGCAACGGACTTCTGACGGGTCAGTCGGTAGAAAATCCAACCTTCCCGATTGATATTGTGTCCAGATATCGGTCGGGAAGACCCGTCGGAACCCCTATACACGGGCAGATAAGCTGTCAAATTGGTCTAGCTTGGCCAGCTTTCGGGTTGAATACAGATCTGCCAGTATGTTTTCACCTTCAGTCAGTGGTTGCTATTTGTAACCTAAGTGCACTTCCATACACCTAATGGAGGTTTCCTGAAAGTCACCAGTCTTGCTGTTTCTGACTTTAGTTTAATAAAGTACAATGTTTAATGAATGAGGTAAGCTTTGAAAAATATGTATTTACTTTAACTTGATGGTAATGAAGCAAACCTCTCCTAATGGGACAGCTACTTACATATGATTGGACAGAGTTAGAACGAAAAATAGTACCGTTGGCCCTATCTTTTGAAAATGACTAGGAAATGTATTTTCAACACTGCTCTTCTTAAATAAATGCATTGTTTAGCTCTATATAATATATTATCGATGGTAGTGTCTTTGAATGACACCCCCAATGCACAATAATTCATTGAGTTGTTTGGACTATGGGGTTAATTGCACAAGAGCAGTTGCCAATAGCCACCAATCAGTTTACTTCAAGTTAAAAAATGAAAGCAAAGACTCCAATTGTCTTGACTTTTTTTTTTAAATACCTTTATTGGCAGAGTTTTATCACGAGAACAAGGGAGTTGTCCCTGATTGCATTTACGGCCGTGTTTGATATCAAACCATGTCCATTAGCTGTCAACTTGTTATGAGATTGTAACCCAGTAGGAAGACTAGAGGAAGAGACGAGGATTATCAGACAATGATGACGGTCAGATGTTAAACACTTTAGAATGGTCATTCAGGGGCCCTATAGAGTGATGATCTAGTAAGTGCTTTAAGAATCCATGCCACACTTTATGTGGCTATATTAAGTCTTGCATTTATTAAATATTCTGGAGAACTGTATCCATAATTACCACATTATTAGTTAGTGATAAGAATATATTTTTGTTTGCCAAAACTGTTATAAGAAGCATGACCATTAGTTTTATTTTACTCACCTGTTTTCTTTCTTTTTCTATTCAAAAGGTTTCTTTTGACTCAACCAAACACTTAAGTGAGACATCTATTAAGAAGCGCCAGCTTGAAAGGCAGAAACTTCAGGAACTGGAACAACGCAGGGAAGAGCAGAAACGGAAGGAAAAAGAAGCAGAAGAGAAACAAAAGGAGGAAGAGCGGTAAGGTTTTGGAAGCAGTAGCCGTTGCATCTACGATCGTCTCTTATTCAGTTTGGGTTATGTAAAAAAGGTGCATAAACAGCGTGAGCTTCCACAAATACATTTATTTTTGTACAGTCATAACTGATTTCACAGGCTAAAAGGAAATTATGATAGTCTACCCATGGTTATCACAAATGATCACATAATGTACAAATTATTTTTCAGCCCTCCTGAAAACAAGAATTTTTGGAAGGTCAGATTGTGTGTATGCACCCAGGCATACTGCCAATTTGTAGATTCTGGTTAATGCCAGAGGAGCTGCTGAAAGATGCCAATAAAAGTTACAATTTAGTGGGCTGGTGGGCCTTTGTGTACTAGTCCAGACCTGTATGCACTTTATGCTTATACAAGTCCAACTCAATGAGCTTATGTTTAAAAAGGGAGTGTTTTTTTCTCCTTTTAATGCTGTGAGACAATTAATTGTGTAGATACTGTTCTATTTGTCTAAGAAGGATTGATCGGCATATATATTGATCTAAGCACAGTAGATTTACATTAAACTCATCATGTTTGTCTGAATGTGAGTTTATTGGAAAATCTTCAGGTGTAACTGAATCCCAAGGTTAGGAGCATGCTTAAAGTGACACATTCCTATAAAAATAGGAACGTGTTGGTATCAGTGAAGAGAGGCTGCACACTAAATATAAGCAGCTGAAAGTCTCTCAAAGCCACCCCAGCCCAGTGAACCTTATTCATGGCGATCCTCTGACACCATTAAATCATCTTGCTGCCTCTCTTCACTATACCAACACGTTCCTATTTTTATAGGAATGTGTCAGTATCACTTTAATCATATTCGATGCTATGTGGGGAAATTCACAAATATGATTTGGATAAAGAATTCAAATGACTTAATACTACAACATTGGAGGTTATTTAAAAAAAAAAAAATTAGAATTGCTAATATTCTGACCTGAAAATTTGATTTGTACACATCGAATTTTCCTCGCAAAAAAAAAACTCGAATGTCAGGAACATCTCTGCCGTTGACTTGTACACAAGCTCGGCAGGTTTTAGGTGGCGAATATTCGAATGAGTAAATTCTGAAACTCAAAAATTTTAATTTACTATTCGACCTTTGATAAATCTACCCCTGTAGGTTAGATTTATTAAAGCTCTTGGAATTCAAGTTTTTTTCCCTAATAAAAATAAAATTTTTAGAGAAAAAAAATCTTGAATTTTTAGAGATTTTTATTTTTTTTATTTTGCTGTAAAGCAGCAAATAATCAAAATCCAAAAATACTTCAGCTAAAACCTGTCAAATTCATGTAAAAATCAGAGGTCCTTTTAACCGTTTCAATGTTTTTTTTTTCTCGTCATGGTTTTGGGGTGTTTGACACTGGTTTTCGCTTAAAAACTCAATAAATTATAGCTTTTAAGCCGATGAACTCAAAGAATTTGACGTATTCATTAAAACTTACATTTTGCAAGTTTCTTTTTTTTGTCTGTTTTTTTTTTTTTAGGAGTTTAATTATTAGTAAATTTGCAAGATTCGTGGGTAGGAGTGAGGTCAAGTTTGTTTCGGTTAAAATATGATTAAAAAACCTAGTTGTAGTAAACAACCCCCTGAGTGTAATTAATTTGTAACCTTTATGTGTATTAAAGTAAACAGAAGGAGTTGGAAGAATTAGAGAGAGAACAAAGGCGCATTGAGAAAATCAGAAGAAAAGAAGAGAAACAGAAAGAGCGTGAAGCACGGAAAAACAAAAAGAAATTGCAGAAAATCCAGGCTGAGGAACAGAAAAAATTGCAGGAGAAAATCAGATTTGAGGAGAGAAGGCTCTTATTGGCTCAGAGGAATTTGCAGTCCATCAGGATAATTGCAGAGCTGCTGAGCCGAGTTAAGGTAAACGTCTTTTATTTGTTCGTCATGTGTTTAAAAAAGAGTTTTGGATGTATAGTACAGAGATTGGGACCTGTTATCCAGCATTCTCGGGACCTGGGATTTTCTGGATAATGGATCTTTCTGTAATTTCTTTCTTCATACCTTGTCTTCTAGAAAATCATGTGAACATTAAATAAACCCAATAGGCTGGTTTTGCTTCCAATAAGGATTAATTATATCTTAGCTGGGATAAAGTACAAGGTACTGGTTTGTTATTACAGATAATTACTTGGATAAAATGGAGTCTATGGCCTTTCCATAATTCGGAGCTTTCTGGATAACCGGTTTCCGGATAACGGATCTGATACCGGTACTTAAGTTCAAAGATCGCAATTAAAACAGTTTAGAGCAGAGCAGAGGCAACTTTTATATTAAAATAAACACTAATGTCTGTGAAGTGTTTGTCTTTGAAGCACATAATTATGTTGAGCTCTGTAGGAACAAATGTATTGGATAGGTTGTATTAAGAAGAGTTTCCCCTTACCTATATTGCAGGCAACAAAGCTCCATGAACAGGAAGAGATGGAAGCGGAGCAGTTACGCCTACTTCAGTTAGAAGAACGGAGAAAGGAGCAGGAGGCAGAACTTAGGCGTGTGGAAGAGGAGAAACAACGGGCCCTGGAACTTCAGCGCAAAGAAAGAGAATTGAGAGAAAAGCTTGTAAAGAGTTTCCTTAATAGAAGTGTGTGTTCTGACCATCCAAATCAAGACGGGTGCAATCCCTTGCTTTGTTTCTCACTTAAACCCAGTACAAATACTCATCAGGAACCACACAACTACGTTACATCTACCTCAACGCAAACACCTTCAGGCAAAGAGCCTCTAAATCTACACAGTCTCTATGCAAATTCAACTGTAAAAAACGGGATTTGTTGTGAAGTGTCTGCCCTGCAAGAGTATAAACAAGCCAATGTTAAAGCTCTGCACATTATGCCTCTGCACAGCATTCTTGGTAACAGTGCTCAGCAGAACCCATCGGCTAATGTTCAGGATTGCAGCTTGAAAGAAACGGAAGCTGAAAAAAACGAAACTGAGAAGAAAGAAGAGCAGACATTTGGAGTACACGGTCAGCCTGAGGACAAAGTGCGCAAGCATAAGTCAAAACACAAACGAGATGTAAGCAGTGATGTCGACAGAAAGAAAAAGGTAAAGAAGTCCGCCAAATCCCATTTTTCCGGAGCCCGCAGCCCAAACCGGAAAAGTAGCAGCAGCCCTAAACTTTCCAAACATAAAAGTAAACATGTAAAGGAGAGACATGATCATAAACCTAAAAGACACCATAGAAGATCTTACAGTAGAGAGAGAGAATCCTGGAGCAGCTGAATGCACGACCAATCCATGCATGGCTCTTGGACAGAGGACCTCGGCATATTGCTGTATAATTATTGCATTAAATAGCCACTCTTTTGTGCTTTATTTCAAAGTGGCCCACATTTTATTTTTCAGTGTCATTTTAAAGTCCGTGTTTTCCTAATACTTTTCAAGGGAAAAAACGTTTATTGATCTGTCCGTACAATACAAGCTTATTTTGTGCTCTTTAACATTCCTTCTCTTTATATCTGCATTTCTACACATGATGGGAGTTGCACTTTTGTCTTAAAGGGGCTCTACGGTCATGTGTTGGTTATATGCTACTGTCGGAACAGGGCTAGTGCCCACCAAATATTTCCTCTGCCATTCTCTGTTTTAATTTGTTACTTTGCACAAAGGATGGATTTGGCTCTGAAACTGCTCACTCAAAGGAAAACTAAATCCCCATCCCCTGCTGTTCATTGGCCCCATAACCAGCTTTCTCCCTCCTTAGTAACTCAGTGGAAAAAGTGTCCCTGCCCTGAACCTTGGCATATTCATGCAGAGCAGCGGAGCTCTTATGCGCCATCTTCTGTATCTTCAGATTCTCTTCTTTTTCTTCAGCAATCTTTGGAGCTTTCCACGCAGTAGGCATGAATACCAGAATGGCCCAACTGCGCTTGCATGAAAAAGCTCAGTGTCGATGCTCATTTCTGCAAGGAACCTTAAAAAACAGAAGATGGCGCCAAAGAGCTCCACTGTGTTACTCTGCATGAAATGCCAAGGGACATGGACACGTTTTCCACTGAGTTACTAAGGAGGGACAAAGCAGGTTGGGGGGGGGGGGGCAATGGACACCAGGGGATGGGGATTTTCGATTAAAGTGGGGTTTAATTTTACTTTAAATGTTTTGGACCCAAATCCTCTTAGGGGGCCATGTAATAAAAGTTTGCTCAGAAGCAGTAACCCATCAGCAAAGGCAAACATCTTGGTTACTGTTGGTTACTGCTCCTGGGAAAACTTTGCACCTTTTATTACATATGGGGATTTGTGTGTGTAGTGACAGATGGACACAAGCAAATGGACAGTGAGACAGAGGTAACATGTGGGCACTGGTGTTTGGTGCTGAGGATACTCCAGGTTTATACTGGTAGACTTACAATGCTCATACTGGGCTTTCAGTTTTGCAGCTGTCTTTCAGAGGTAGTTTTCTGTTTGTTGTCCCTAACTGATACTTTGCTCATCATATTACTGTATATGTTTCCTTGGGATTTTAAATCTGTGCTGTCATTTGGAGGAAGCAGTGGCTTCCTTCCAGCTCATCCAAGCTGGCCATGATTGGTCACATACAAAGGGATATGCTCAACTACCGAACCCCTAATGTCACATGTATGAGCTGTCCTTCTTTACACACAGTACTGATAGTCACAGGATGCCCTGTACTTGCATCTTCACAGCTTGTGCATTAAATAAACAATTAGGGGCATATTTATCATGTTGTGTAAAAACATTGAGATAATACACCTCACATCGCCAGGCTTCACTTCTGTGAGAAGCAATGTAAAACAATAGCTGCAAATTTGGCGTCTGCATGCAGTAAAATTACACACACCTTGATAAAATAACCATTTATTTTTCACAGCTTTTTAGACCTTTTTTTTGTTGAATTTTGTTTCACATATCATAATAAAAATGCCCCTTAATGAGTGTTCTGATGGTTGACTTCCTGTCGCTTGTGTGTGCTGCACAGCTGAATGTGGGCACTTTTGCGTTCAGAAATTGAAGCTTCATTGTAGATGATTTTCTGACCACAAGGAGCAAGTTCGCTTGTTTCTATGTGTTTTTATCAGTTTGCTCCACGCCACACTTTGTAAACGGGCCCTTTCTTCTGCCCATAAACCTTCTCAGCAGTCCCATGGTGCCTCAATGGATGATGAGCCTAAAGAGTAGCTGCAGCTCCTCCATGTTTTTTTTTTTTTGAAAATCTGATTTTAGGTTGTGAGCCCAAGAAAATGGATCCATGCTATTGGGCCGTCTGTGTGTATGGTCTCTGTCACACAGTATCTATTTGGCACAGAGGCTGATTGCTTGGATACCATGTTGGTTTATTGCCCTGTTTGTGTGATTTTACATGGACCTTATTTACTTGTTTACCTTTCCGTAAGGTAATCTCTCATGTAATAGTATAGTGTTATTTTGAAAAGCAGAGAGTTTCCTGCAGAAGTTTATAGGGAATGTCTAAAACAATTGTCAGCGTTCAGCCCTGTG
This sequence comes from Xenopus borealis, assembly GCA_024363595.1. Lineage (NCBI taxonomy): Eukaryota > Metazoa > Chordata > Amphibia > Anura > Pipidae > Xenopus > Xenopus borealis. The sequence goes on from CM044433.1 coordinate 34,703,677, forward strand.
CAAATGAAGCAACGCAAAGCCTTTCCCATCACAAAATAAATACGGGGTAGAAACTCTTTCAGCCAATCAGTTGAGGTTCCTGCCATTCTGGTATATGCTTATGGAAACATTTTGGCTGATTAAGTTTTTAAACATGGGTTAAAGGATGGGGGGGGGGGGGGGGGGAGGGTCAATTATCAATGTGCAAATGTATCTCATTTTCTGAAAACTACTCCAACCAAAAGTTTTTTTTTTCCCCCATATTTATCAATACACTTTCCTGAAAAATTCCTGTGCGGGGAAAAAAACAGGAAAATTTGTATTGTACAACTTTTTCAGATTTTCCACATGAAAGCGCAAATTTTCGGATTTTTGCAGAAAACCACAAACTCTTCGGATTATTGCATGAAACCCAGAGCAGATCAGGATATCTCCCATTGACTTATATGCAACCTCGGCAGTTCTGAGATGCAGGATTTTTCTGACTTTTTCCATGGTTGGATTATAAACCCCCCCCCCCCCCCCAAAAAAAAAAACATTTAAATTTTTTTCCGCTGAAAATCCAGATTGTATAGTTAAAAAAAAATGTTTTGGGGGTTTTTAGCATTCCGACTTAAATAAGTAACTCTTTAAGTATCGGTGCTGACGTCACCAGTTTTGTGCAAATGGTGTAGCAACGTTTAGAAATAGCTGTTCACACTGAAAATAGTTTGCACAGGGTCAGTAATCAAATTGGCACCTTTGCGTGTTGAAGTGCTGCACAATACCAGTCAACCTTGTGTGTCTTAGATCAAATGGAAACCCAGAATCTAGGGCACTGCCACTTAAAAGCAGAACTATTAGCAAAATAATTCTATGCAGAAGACAATAAACAGCTAGTCTGCCTGTGGGCAGCTTATTTTCCATTGAACTCATTTAAATGCATCCATTAACTTAAATTTCATGTTGTGTAAAGACTTTGGTTTCTTTTTTTTAAAGGGATACTGTCATGGGAAAAAATGTATTTTTTTTTCCAAAATGCATCAGTTAATAGTGCTGCTCCAGCAGAATTCTGCACTGAAATCCATTTCTCAAAAGAGCAAACAGATTTCTTTATATTTAATTTTGAAATCTAACGTTGAGCTAGACATTTTGGCAATTTCCCAGCTGCCCCAAGTCATGTGACTTGTGCTCTGATAAACTTCAATCACTCTTTACTGCGGTACTGCAAGTTGGAGTGATATCACCCCCTGCCTCCCCCCCAGTAGCCTAACAGAACAATGGGAAGGTAACCAGAGGTAACCTTAACACAAGATAACAGCTACCTGGTAGAGCGCTACACAATATGTTGGCGCTATAGAAATACATAATAATCTAAGAACAGCATTCAATAGTAAAAACCACTGTCCCACTGCATTCCATTCAGTTACATTGAGAAGGAAAAACAACAGCCTGCCAGAAAGCAGTTCCCTCCTAAAGCACTGGCACAAGTCACATGACTTGGGGCAGCTGGGAAATTGACAAAATGTCTAGCCCCATGTCGGATTTCAAAACTGAATATAAAAAATCTGTTTGTTTGAGAAATGGATTTCAGTGCTGAAGTCTACTGGAGCAGCACTATTAACTGATGCGTTTTGAAAAAATAAAGTAATTTCTGCTGTAATGAAGTTCCCTCCTAGTCATAATGATGTGAAACGGATATTAAGCTCTGTGTGAACTGATTCCAAACAGTAGGGTAAAACTGTGCCCCAAATCATAGATCATTTTAAGGGAGCAGGCCTGAGATTTATAATATATAGGTGGAAAATCCACCAAGAAACTTGATCATATGCAAAAAAAAAAAGTCTCAATTACTGAATGTAAATGGTTTGATTGGATTCAGTCCATCTTTATTATTAAAATCTTGATGTTTTTGTGAAGTGTGTTTTTCATTCTACAGATCTTTTTATAGTTAGAGGTTACTAATGAACATCCATCAGTAACAAAAAAATCAATTATTTAGTGAACAAGCATACATTCTATTGTTTAAGAACAATATTACCGGCATGGGACATGCTTTCCAGAATGCTCGGGACCTGGAGCTTTCTGGATAACGGATATTTCCATAATTTAGATCTTAATTTAGACCTTAAATCTACTAGACTCGTGTAAACATTAAATAAACCCAATAGGCTGGTTGGTTTTGCTTCCAGTAAGGATCCATTATATCTTAGTTTGGATCAAGTACAAGCTACTGTTTTATTATTACACAGAAAAAGGAAATCGGAAATTGGATTATTTGATTATAATGAAGTCTGTGGGAAATGTAATTAGGATCTTTCTGGATAACAGGTTTCCAGATAACAAATCCCATACCTGTACTAGGAAATGCATAAAGAAAAACCTTTTTGAATTCTTAAGGGCAGATTTTTAAAATGGAGGTTAGAGCTTAAAGGGGTTGGGCACCTTTGGGATAGATTTTTAGTATGATGTAGAGAGTGATATTCTGAGATCATTTGCAACTGGGTTTCGTTTTTTATTATTGAAGGTTGTTTTGAGTTATTTTGCTTTTTATTCAGCAGCTCTTCAATTTGCATCTTAAGCAATGGTAACTAATGGTATATCTAATTTTGAAATCTGACATGGGACTAGACATATAGTCAGTTTCCCAGCTGCCCCAAGTCATGTGACTTGTGCTCTGATAAACTTCAGTCACTCTTTACTGCTGTACTGCAAGTTGGAGTGATATCACCCCCCCCCAGCAGCCTAACAACAGAACAATGGGATGGGAACCACATAACAGCTCCCTAACACAAGATAGCCTACCAGAAAGCAGTTCTATCCTAAAGTGCTGACTCTTTCTGAAAGCACATGACCAGGCAAAATGACCTGAGATGGCTCCTACACACCAATATTACAACTAAAAAAATACACTTGATTCAGGATATCGGGAATGAAATTTTATATTGCAGAGTGAATTATTTGCAGTATAAACAGTGTAATTTAGAAATAAAAACCACATCATACAACTCATGGCAGAATCCTTTGAAAGATCCCTTATTTGGAAATCCCTAGGTGCTAAGTATTTTGGATAACAGGTCCCATACCTGTGTAAGTACCTCTGTAAGGTATTTTTATTTTCCTTCCCTACTGAGTGCTGGTTTTCCCAAATAACCATTTGTTGAATTCTCAGGAGAACCTTATTCAGCTGGATATTGAAAGACAAGGAAGACATTGGGGGGATTATTTACTAAACCTCACATTTATTTGGTGGGGCTTTTTGGGGCAAAAACTCAGATTTTTTATGAAAAACAAAAACCCTGAAAAATTTTGAGATTTATTATATCCCGATACTGCACAAAGCCAAATCCAAAAATCCACCATCTCAGACCTGTTGAGATCCTGCATAAGTCAACAGCAGATGTCCCTATTGCAATTTGAAGATATTGTGGCTTTGTGCTGGTTTTAGCCTGATAATCCAAAACATTCTGGGTTTTTGGGCAAAACTCTCCAAAAAAATCATGGATTTAGGAAAAAAAAGTTAAAAAAATTTGGCATTTCTGGGAAAAAAGTCAGAAAAAATGGAAGATTTGGGTTTTTCGCTCGATTTTATCTGGGTTTTTCCTGATTCGATTAATAAATAAAGTGAAATGGGACATGGCAGTTTGGTTGTGTTTTTTTAATAAAAAAATAAGATAAATTTGGAGTTTAGCACATAACGTCCTTGGTTTGGACTTGATACACATACAAGTTGTTCATGTACTGTATATTCACACGTGTGAGAGCGTTGGTGCAACTTCAGCAATCCACTGCTACTAACTGTCAGGAAATCACCCTCAGTGACATTACAGTTTACTCAGAAAAATTAACAAAGCCTTTGATGTTTACGTGACTTCTCTTCTTCAGACACTGAAAGTGAGATGATGTTGTAGCTTTTGCATTGGTATTTTATATTTTTTTGTGTCCTGTGGTTGACACAAACAAAGTGTAAAAGGAAGGAACAGGCTTGAAGCAGCGCATTTTCACTCACACTGTATCACAAGTCTGTCTTCTAGGTAAGTATCGTAAATATATAGATGCTTGCCATCATTATATGTACTGCATTTTTTAATAATGTCTTATCAGTCATTGGATGGAGGGAATGTGGGATTAACACTTATGTGTGTCTCTTGAGTGAGCAGCTGCTAGACTTCCTAGTTCTACACTAAGGATTGTGCTGCCATGCTTGGTTAATTAAAGGGCAATTAATATCACTGGGCTGTAGTGGCTGATATTTGTCCCAGTATTGATTCTAATCAATTAGTGGCAGACTTGCTTATATCAGCTTTGCTCTATACAGCAAAAGACCAGGGCGAGCAGATGGACATTATAGAAGGAACATTGTTGTAGGGATCCGCATGAATTTAGGGAAACTATGCAAGGAGTATATTGTAAACATAATCTACTAATTACATGATCTATATAGGAATGTGCCCCTATATGTATACAGTAGAACCCCCCCCCCCATTTCAAAGGGGTGATTCAAATTTAAAGAAGTGAACCCTAAAAACTAATGTTTAAAAATGCCATTTTTTTATATAGTGAATTATTGCTCCAGCCTAAAGTTTCAGCTGCTCAATAGCAGCAATGGCCCCGGACTTCAAACTTGTCACCATCTTGGAAAGTTTTTGCCACACTCACATACTCAGTGGGCCCTGAGCAGATGTTGAGAAGTTAAGCTTAGGGGTCGTCACAAATTATCAAGCAGAAAACGAGGTTGGCCTGTAATATAAGCTGATGCTACAAGTCTGATTATTCTAATGCAGTGGTCCTCAAACTTGGCCCTCCAGCTGTTAAGGAACTACAAGTCCCACAATGCATTTGCCTGACTGTGGCTGTCAGACTCCATCATTGCATTGTGGGACTTGTAGTTCCTTAACAGCTGGAGGGCCAAGTTTGAGGACCACTGTTCTAATGCCAGTTGCACTGGTTTCTGTGCTGATATGTAGTAATTATCTGTATTAATTACTAATCAGCCTTATATTGTGACATTTATATTGTATAAAAAGGAGTTTGTTTATCATTGGCTGAGCTTTCAAATTAGCAACTTACTTTTCATATATAACATGCCTTATGGAAACAGTAGTATTTCAGCAGTGACAACGTTTATTGGATTAACAGAAAATATGCAATATGCATCATAACAAAATGAGACAGGTGCATAAATGTGGGCACCCCAACAGAAATATTACATCAATACTTAGTTGAGCCTCCTTTTGCAAATGTAACAGCCTCTAGATGCCTCCTATAGCCTGTGATGAGTGGCTGGATTCTAGGTATTTTTGACCATTGTTCCATACACAATCACTCCAGTTCAGTTAAATTTGATCGCTCCCGAGCAAATCATCCCATAGATTTTTGATGATATTCAAGTTGTGGGACTGTGACAGCCATTCCACAATAATATACTTCTCCCTCTGTATAAATACCTTTGTAGGTTTCAAAGTGTGTTTAGGCTCATTGCCTTGGAATATCCAACCCTCTGCGTAACTTCAACTTTGTGACTTTGTGACTGATGCATGAACATTATCCTGAAGAATTTGTTGAATTCATCCGACCCTCAACTTTAACAAAGGCACCTGTCCCCCAGTCCCTGAACTAGCCACACAGCCCCACAGCATGATGGAACTTCCACCAAATTTGACAGTAGGTAGCAGGTGTTCTTCTTCTGCCATGCAAAGCACTTTTTGTTATGACCAAATAACAAAATTTGTATGTCATCAGTCCAAAGCACTTTGTTTCAAAATGACTGTGACTTGTCTAACAACAACAAGCGACTCTGTGGCGTGAGTGCAAAAAATGGCTTCTTTATCATCACAGGTGTTCTTTGTTCAAATTGCACTAAATTGTAGAACAATGTCCAGATACACCATCTGCAGCAAGATGTTCTTGCAGGTCTTTAGAGGTGATCTTTGGGTAACCATTCTCACAATCCTCCGCATATGCCGCTCCTGTATTTTTCTTGGCACATTGACTGTGGCGTTCCATTTCCTGATTATATTCCTTACAGTTGAAACTGACAGTTTAAACCTCTGAGATAGCTTTTTTAGACTTCCCTTAAACCAGGGCTGTCCAACTGGCGGCCAGCAAACCACCCTTCTGTGGCCCTCCATGAGAGTCTGCCCACTGTGTCTGCTTACCATGTGCAAGCTTTAAAAGGTATCAATACAGAGAGTAACTGTCAATGTTGTAAACGGGTGAAGGGGAGCACTCACTTGTTCCGAAGCCCTCGTTGCGATGTGCTGCAGCGTATTAAAGCCGACTCCCAATGGCCAAAAATCCGTGGTGAAAAAATGAAATACGGAGCACTATCGCTGGAGCTAAAAATTAAATTTTATTGTGAAATCCTTAAAATCATGGAGCATCTACGCTTGACGCGTTTCGTGGTTACACACCACTTCCTCATAAGCATATGCTTCAGACTAATTGTTCACACCTGTAATACCCCTGCATTGTTCACACTTGTAACACCTCTATTGCTCACACCCCTAAAGAACTGAACTGTTCACACCTGAGACCCAGACTGAAACTGCCCTCATTGTTCTGCACCTTTTCACACCTTATTAAAATGCTAATTGGGCACCAGTACTGTGTCATTGTATGTAGTACATCTTAGACTGGTCCTGATAGGTTTCCATGTCTCATGCTCTGTTCTGCCTTCCCTATGCTCCCTGTGTGTGCCATACTCTGCTTTCCCAGTGCTGCTTGTGTGTGTGATACTCTGCTTGCCCAGTGCTGCTTGTGTGTGCCATACTCTGCTTGCCCAGTGCTGCTTGTGTGTGCCATACTCTGCTTGCCCAGTGCTGCTTGTGTGTGTCATACTCTGCTTGCCCAGTGCTGCTTGTTTGTCATTCAGTGCTTGCCCTATGCTACCTGTTGGATGTAAGCCTGGTAGGCGTTTGTAGCATTTGGATAGTAATTAGGGTTTAATCATGTCTTGGGGGGGGGTTCTGTATTATCTGCAGGGGAGGATTAGGCATATGGCTGACAACTTTTCTCATATGAGTGATGGGGGATATATCAGCAGTGAGCACCAACCATTTGGTTTTTTGGTGTGCTACGACCGTTGATGTGGATATGATCTTAAAAGTTCTTGTGATGAAGTGAGTGTAGTTTACAGTGGGTGTGGTTTAAAAGGGGAGTGTTACATAGTTACATAGTTAAATCGGGTTGAAAAAAAACAGAGTCCATCAAGTTCAACCCCTCCAAATTAAAAACCCAGCATACACACACACACACACACACATCCACTCTTTCAAACACAAACCATATATGCCCATAGCTATACTAACTGTAAAGTTTAGTATCAAAATAGCTTTTGATATTATGTCTGTTCAAAAAATCATCCAACCCCCTCTTAAAAGCATCAACAGAATGAGCCATCACAACATCACCCGGCAGTGCATTCCACAACCTCACTGTCCTCACTGTGAAGAACCACCTACGCTGCTTCAAATGAAAGTCCTTTTCTTCTAGTCTGAAGGGGTGGCCTCTGGTGCGGTGATCCTCTTTATGTGTAAAAAGGTCCCCTGATATTTGTCTATAATGTCCTCTAATGTATTTATAAAGTGTAATCATGTCCCCTCGCAAGCGCCTTTTTTCCAGAGAAAACAACCCCAACCTGGACAGTCTCCCCTCATAATTTAAGTCTTCCATCCCCCTAACCAGTTTAGTTGCACGTCTCTGCACTCTCTCCAGCTCATTTACATCCCTCCTAAGGACTGGAGTCCAAAACTGCACTGCATACTCCAGATGAGGCCTTACTAGGGATCTATAAAGAGGTATAATTATGTTTTCATCCCTTGAGTTTATGCCCTTTTTTATGCAAGACAGAACTTTATTTGCTTTAGTAGCTACAGAATGACACTGCCCAGAATTAGACAATTTGTTATCTATAAAAACCCCAAGATCCTTCTCACTTAAGGAAACTCCCAACACACGGCCATTTAGTGTATAACTTGCATTTATATTATTTTTGCCAAAGTGCATAACCTTGCATTTATCAACATTGAACCTCATTTTCCAGTTTGCTGCCCAGTTTCCCAACTTAGACAAATCACTCTGCAAAGTGGCAGCATCCTGCAAGGAACCTATAGTTCTGCACAATTTAGTATCATCTGCAAAAATAGAAACCGTACTTTCAATGCCCACATCCAGGTCATTAATAAACAAGCTGAAAAGCAAGGGACCCAGTATAGAGCCCTGCGGTACCCCACTAACAACACTGGTCCAATTAGAAAATAGTCTATCTTTTAGCCAGTTCTCTATCCAGGTGCAAATGCTGACTTCCATTGTCGGCCCTCCACCGCGTAGGCCAGAAAAAAAGTTTGTCCCTCGGTACCACAGAAGTTGGACAGCACTGCCCTAAACCATGATACTGAACAATCTTTGTTTTCAGATAATTTGAGAGTTGGTTTGAGGATCCCATGCTGTCACTCTTTAGAGGAGAGTCAAACAGAAGCACCACTTGAAACTGGCCACCTTAAATACCTTTTCTTATGATTGACAACACCTGCCTCTAAAGTTCAAGGCTTAATGAGCTAATCCAACCAATTTGGTGTTGCCAGTAATCAGTATTAAGCAGTTACATGCATTCAAATTAGCAAAATTACAAGGATATCCAAATACAAGGATATACAAATCCAATACCATACTGAATACTGCTTCTTTAAAAAATTTTGTTCCGAAAACACCCCAGTATCCAGATGTTCCTGGCATATGAAAGACATACCACTATTATATATTTTTTTTTTGTTGAAAGTGGAATAAATTATTATGCAGGCTGAGAGGGGTTCCCAAGCTTTTTCATTTGACTGTATGTGTACTGTATATTGTAAGTTGGTCCCTAAGTTCAGTAAGTGACAGCAGCACAGAGCATGTGAATCAGTGAATCAGTAGAAAAGAAGATGGGGAGCTACTGGGGTGTCTTTGGAGACACAGATCTTTACTGCTAAATGGCTGAGGTTGCCTTGGGTTGGTACAGGAGCCAAAAACATAACTTCTTTGGTTAAAGTTAAAGCTTTGGTTAATGTTTTCTTCCTGCATAGATCAATGTATGCAGTTCATAGGCACATAACGGACTGCTGACCCCAACTCATGCAGTATTTATGATATACAAGCACACTGAAGCAAGCAGTAGAGAACTAGTCAACCTTTGACTGACGTATTTAGGATAAAGGTGCCAGACATTTTTAGTAGTAAGACACAGATGGTAGAATTGACAGAAGCCAAGTCAGACAAGTCAGAAGCTAGACAAGGACTTATTTATTTAGATAAAACACAAGGGTCAACATGTACAGGATATAGCCAGAAGGGAGAATCAAGGATAAAACCAGAAAATGAAGCTGAATTAAAATGCTAAAGCGCAGAAGTAATTCCACAATGCTAATGATTAAACACAACAAAGGATCATAGTCATAGCAAGAGCAGTGAATTGTACCCAGCACAGAGTTCATGTGGGAAAGTGCATAATCATATATGGACCACTATATATGCAGATGATAAATGTTGAATCTTGGAAGCAGTCAGAACAGAAAGAGGCACGATAAAACCGCAATTGTAAGACAAGTGGAGGGCCAAGAAAAGGGAGAATTTCTGTGATATGAATGTGATAAGAATGTTACTTCTTTTCATCCAACATCTAGGCACTCTTCGTCAATACATGCAAAGCAAAGATGACCGACATGCACATGCTTGAAATCACTGGAAACAATACAGCCAATAGCACTATGCTACAAACTCTGCCTAATAACACGTTGGAGATGCTGCAAAGCAAAATGCTGCAAACTGCTTTACCAGTCCTATACCTGGTGATCTTTTGTATCAGCGTACCATTAAATTTACTGTCTTTGATCATGCTCTGGGGAAACCAACCATGGACACCAACAGTTGTATTTCTGCTCAATTTGGCCATCACAGACTTGATTTATGGAATTACGCTCCCCTTCCAGGTCATTTATCATCTCAGAGGAAACGACTGGCCATTTGGAGATACATTTTGCTCCGTAGCAACCATTTTGTTCTATGGAAACATGCATTGTTCCATATTGACCATGACAAGTATCAGTGTGGAACGCTTCATTGGAATTGTACTTCCCTTGCGCTCTAAGAACTGTATTACTGTCAGGAGGGCTCTGCTCACTTGTTTGTTGCTTTGGGCACTTGGTCTCTTGGTAGATTTACCACTTATGCTTTCTAAACTGACTTTCCATGTACGAGAGCTACATATAGTCACTTGCTTTGATGTCTTACCAAAAAAACTGTTTTCCAGTCCGGCTTATTTTTCTTTTTATATCTCATGCCGCCTTATATTGTTTTTCTTTATTCCATTAGTTATTATGGGAATCTGTTACCTGTCAATAATTATAACTCTTCTGCGGTCTGAGACCATTCCAGCAGAGACAAAGAGACAAACAATTCATATTATTGTGGTGTTGTTCATTGTGTTCCTGGTCTGCTACCTGCCAAATAACCTGCTGTTAATCATTCACTACCATTTCTATTCAAAAGGGAAGCCGCTGTACATAGAATACAAGCTTTCCCTTGCCTTAAGTAGTCTTAATTGTTGCTTGGACCCAGTGGTGTATTTCTTTGGTTCTAAACAGTTTCGACAAAAGGTACAGGATAAATCAAGGTGCTGCAAGTCTGCCAATAATCCACATGAAAATACACAGACATTTGAGTACAACCCACCTCTGTCATCTTTTTAAAGGAGTTGTTGGCCTTTGGACTAACTTTTAAAATGATATAGAGAGTGATATTCTGAGACAATTTGTAATTGGCTTTAAAAAAATTTTTAATTTGTAGTTTTTCAGTTATTTAGCTTTTTATTCAGCAGCTCTTCAGTTTTCTGGTGACTACGGTCCAAATTAACCTAGCAACCATGCATTGATTTGAATAAGAGGCTGGAATATCAACAGGGCCTGAATAGAAAGAATAGAAACATGTATTAAAAACAAGTGGCAATAACAATACATTGGTAGCCTTAAAGATAATTCATTTTTTTTTTAAATCTGGAAAGAGTCAAATGAAAATGGAAAAGGTTTAAGAAACTATAAATAAATGAATAATGAAGGAAGACCAATTGAAAAGTTGCTTAGACTTGGTCACTCTATGACATCTGTAACTTAAAGTAGAATAGAAGCTACCGAGGCAGTTTATTGACAATAGATTAACCACAGTAGTACAAGCTAGAACATTATATTTATTCTGCAGAATGCTTTACCATACCTGAGAAAACAGCTCTGGCATAGCAGCTGCCATATTAGCTTGGTGTGACATCACTTCCTGCCTGAGTCTCTACCTGCTCGCATATAGCTCTGGACTCAGATTACAGCTGGGAGGGGAGGAGAGAGGAGCAAACTGAGCATGCTAAAGCCCGAACCCTGGAGGTTTATGCTGAAAACAGGAAGTCTGTTACAGAAGCCCATGTATACACAATAGAAGGAAAGAAGATTTAGAGCAGCATTACTTTGAGGGTTTACTGTGTATTTCCTTCTCCTTTAAAGGTGAGCAAACCTTTTAAATTGACTGTAAATTACCGGAAATGCCTCTGAATTAAAACTAGTCTTCAGAAATGCTGGACATTCTAGTCCAGGTATGGAAGACAGTCCTAAAGAGGTGATTAAAAAGCCAAATACAGGGCACTGAAGTAGAAAACCTAGTGGAAGCTTCACCTACAGTAGATATAGAACTTTATTTTATATTTCAGTTCAACTCCATTTATAAAGAACCTTCAACACCCAATATATTACTGAAATAACTTCAATATTATTTCCTATGAGATGGAAGGAGGAACTGCATTTGGGCACAATTAGAGATTCAACCATTGGTATTTAATGACTGAGGAAGCTTTTAGTAACTCTGAAGTCTTCTAAATAGGCATTTTCAACATTATTAACTCTATTAACACCAGATAAATATATATATATAGAGAGAGAGAGAGAATATCCTGACAAATTAATTAAGCTTTTTATAAATAAAGAAAATTATAATATGCTTTATTTTTTATTGCTCCATTAATTTTTGTGTTTTTTTTTTGTATTTTTTCATTTTGTTTACAGTGTTTGGATATCTACCCTTATATTTCAGTGTATGTTAACCTGAATGCTGCATATTTAGTTGCATCTACTGCTGGTAGACTTAATTCTTAGAGTAAACACAGGCGCTAACAATCATATATATGTGTAAGTGCATGCAGATAATCAAAGGTGTAATAAATGATGGAAAAATAAAACATAAGATGCCAGCTGGTTCAACATCACAATAATGTATAGTAATAACTCCTTGCACTAAAATTTATATGTATGGAAATGATGGGAGTGGATTGTTCATAGTAGTGGGGATGCACCGAATCCTAGATTCGTTTTGGCATTCGGCCAAACCCCAAAACGGGATTCAGATTTGGCTGAATTCAAGAATGTGGGCAAACCAAATCCTAGGCATTTCTAGCTTGCAGAGGGTTTGGATTTAATTCAATATTCAGTCAAATCTGTTAAATTGGATTTAAATGAATACTGAATGAGGAGATTTGGTGCATCCCTACATGCTAGATGATCCACCTGAAGAACTTGATTTTTTGTTTTGTAGTCTTCTGGATTCTGAAAATTCGACATATTTTTGATGTACAGGTATTTTTCTTATTAATAAAGAATACTATGAAAGGTGCAGAAACATGTCCCATTGTTCTGTTGTTCTGTTGTCTATAAATTTAAAATGTTCTATCATTTTAATTATTTACTAAGTACCTATCTAAATTCTAGGTTAGCATGCCCTTAGAAATTCACAGTATGTTCCACTTTTCCCGAACCATATTTTTGTTCTCACCTTATCATGTTTTTTTATATAACTACAGTAAGAGCTTTCCCTCTATTTGCCAGAAAACATCTGGTCACAGCTACCAGATTAGAATGATATTGAGAGATGCTAGGTTCCATTCTGTCAAACAAGGCCACCCACATATTTTTGTATATGGTGGACCTTGCTGGTTCAGAAATGAGTTGGAATGTTTTATCCACACCTCATTGTGAGAACACAAAGGTCCGGCCTGAGGGTGGCATAAATAAAGGTCAATATGCAAGTTAAACAGCTAAGCTGGCCCATTTCCGTCAAAGTTTGTCGGTGGTTATAAGTGTGGAATCAACTGCTATATAACCTGTAAATGTGAGTAAACTCACACCTGGTGGTCTAGTGGGGGGCTGATTCTCCATTCGCGCAGTGATACATGTCTTCTCCATGTGCGTCCGGCGCTTCCAGATTTTGACACTGCACACATTTGACGTCATCGCGCAAGGCACTAAAATTCAAATATTTAAAGGGCTTCCATCCAAAAATTTGTTGCCCAATGTAGGTCTATTTACATAGATCCTGGGTGCTGTTTTTGACCCTGCCTGTTCCTAATCTTGTCTAGTCCACTGCCTGTTCTGATCTCACCTGTCCTGACCTTGCCTGACCTTTGACTATTCTTCTGGATTACAATTTTGCATTGTGCTTACGTGATTGACCGGCTTGTGACCTCTACTCCGCTTTGTCTTTCGATTCCGTACTGCACTGCCTGATTGGTAACGGCTCGGCCTGTACCTTGATCACACTCCTACTGTATTCTCTGTACCTTCTGTTAACATTCAGTTTCCCTAGTCTGCCCAGAACTTTCCCCCGGTCATCTCACACTAAGGCCTGGCAGCATCTGAGTAGCTGAGGGCTCCTCCCAAAGGCAAAGACAGCTGTTATAGGCGGAAAAGTGAGCCGTGTCCGGGTCCTTGGGGTTTGTTCTGGGTTTGGGATACCAAACATAACAGTACATTTTTGCAAGTTTCGCAAGAATTTTAAGCTACAGTTACAAATAAAACATATAGTATCAAACAATTTGTAAACTGTAACAGTACAGGAATAAGTTATCTAATAATCAGCAGTAAGTGGGTTGTACCATGCAGTCCCTGAAAGCAGGGGCGTAACAACAGCGCAGCAGGCCCCTCCGCCAGAAAAACATTTGGAGGGCCCGGCACGCATAGTGACTCTAGCGCACGCCTCCAATCCCTGCCCTGGCCGACCGCGTGCTCATGGAGGTGCAAGCAAGCCGAATTTTTTAAGAAGAAAGGGGAGTTTCAAGACTATAGAGGAAACAGACCCTGCGGTTCAGGCCCCCTTTTTTTCTGGCCCCCCCTTGACAGCAGGGTCTGCTTCCTCTATAGTTATGCTAGTGCCTGAAAGAAAGCATTAGAGAACATATAAATTAAATTAGTAATATCAAATACTGCAACAAAACCAATGTCACTAGACACTTTATGGAATGTAATAATAGGGACTTGAGGTATTGAACAGGTATTACAGGAGGAGATATTCTGACCATGCTACACAGAAGTATTCCATTAGGGCTGAATTTTGTGACTTGCTTTGTATAAAGTAATTTGTATTTTATAAATATATAGTATTAACAGCATTTTACCCCTGAACATGGATCATTTAGAATTAGCTAAGTGAAATGATTTTATAACTGAGTGGGCGGGTCTACGTAACGTTAATGATGTGTTGATGCAATAATGACCTGGCTCAATTACAATTAGTCTTAATTTATGGGAGGGTCTGTTTGAAAATGTATATATATATATATGTACATGGAGACGTGCTTCGTCTTTTGAGATTGCCTATGACTAAGTGCTGGGTAAGAATGAAATGCGTTAGGCTCCATGTGGGGTAATTGAAATGTATTTTAACATGATACAATAAATATACTTTTATAACAGCACCTCTTTGTGGTCACTAGAGGTCTCTATGATGCTTAATTTTGCATCTTATATTTAATATAGATCCTGTAGCCAATGTATTTGTCATGATTACATATGAATGGGTGGCATACCGCCCAGCCACACAGCAGATTTGTTTGATTGCAGAGAACTAGCCACTAGTGCTCCGGTATGAAGAAAGGATGGAGGATGCACCCTCAGTGCAAATCCATCCCAGTTTGAATTTAGTTAGTTCTAGTTTTGTAACTCAGTCTACACAATTATATACCTGGAGGAATTTACATTTTGAATAAGCTTACTCTGATCTTTCAGGATTTTCCATTGGACCATCCAAATGTCTAGGGTACAATATACAAAAGTCTACTTACCTAATACTCCTGGCCCAGGGACTCCTATTAGCAAAGAAAAAAAAATACACTGGGCCAGGGTTTTCTCAGCAACCAACACATAGTGGTACTGTTCTTCTGTTTTTCTATCTTCAGCGCCTGGGGCCAACACATGCAGTAGAGTAAAGTTTGGCTTTTCACATTGGCACCCGTGTGAACAGTGTTGGACTGGCCCACCAGAATACCAGGAAAACTCCCAGTGGGCCCAGGTCTCCGTGGGCCTCTTTCTTCTATAGAACAAAATGACCGTCACACAAGGCATCAGTGCAGATACGCAACGTTTTTGGGGCTAACCCCCTTTCTCAAGCATCATGCTTGAGAAAGGGGTTTGGCCCTGAAACATTGCACATCTGACCCTAAAATAAAGCAAGGTCTTATTCTGCACAACTAATGCCTTGTGTGCCGGTAATTTTGTTCTATTGATTATTGGGATGTAGCCGAAGCCTCCATTACTTAGCGCCAGGTGAACTGTCGGAAGGAGTTGTAGAGGGTGTGCGTCTGCTCCACCTTGTTCCAGGGACCTCTTGCTTCTAAACATTTGGCCTATTTCATGGTCATTCTTCTATTGCTTTATGGGAACAAAGAGGCTTAATAATGGATGAATAGAGTATAGTATGTAGAGAAAACAGACTAGGAGAATAAAGAGGTTGAGTGAGTAGAAGAAAAATAGCGTTTTTACCTGCGCTCCCCTGTGTTGCGTTTTGCTGCGTTCAGCCGCAGGGGAGCGCAGGTAAAAATGCTCGTGTGTTAGGGGGTTAATTATCTCATATTTTTATTAAGGGCTCTTATAAACGAGCGTTTGAAGCTGCGCTCCCCTGCGTTTCCGGTGCAGGGGAGCGCAGGTACTGTATAGACTCACTCAATGCTTTTTAATGGGGCTGTACTCACACAAGCACATGTAGGCGCAGAACGCAGGGAAAATGCAGCATGTTGCGTCTGAACGCAGCTAAACGGAACGCAGGGGAGCGCAGGTAAAAACGCTCGTGTGTAAGAGCCCTAAACCAAGCTCGACCAAACTGCCACCTACAATTTTATCTTATTTATCGATAAAATAACTCAAAAAGTCCGATTGTCGCCAAAAACCCCGAATTTTTCAGATAATCTTTTTCAGATCACAATATCTTCAAATTGTAAATTGCACATCTGCCATTAACTTCTACATGACCTCAGCAGGTTTCAGATGGTGGATTTTTTTGCAGCTTCGGGGGTTAAATACAACTAAAAAAATTTGAGGTTTTTTTTTTTGCCATGAAAAAATTCCGTTTATGACCCCCACCAGAATCAAATCGCGCTTCAGTATATAACCCCCGTTAGCATTTCCTCAGATAGTTTTAACTACTAATCAAGGAATCAAGGTGGAGACTTGAAAAGGAAACCATAGCACCTAGATAAAACCACAGGGAAAACACAGACACACAGGGAAACATACTTTGCAGAAAGTGCACAGATTAGAGTCTGGAAATTAAATGAAATATATGATATAATCTGCACGCTATGGGAGGGAAATTCCAACAATGGCGTAGGGTGTAATCTTTAAAAGCAACACAAACCACATCAAACCCTACATCTGTACTAGTTTTGTATTTGTATGCAATTAGAATTAAAATTAAAGGGCACATTATCGGCTGCTGTTTTTCAGTCAATGGGGCAGATTCATCAAAGAGTGAAGTGAAGAGTGAAGTTCCACCACTAGAGCTAAATTCCGCAGCTCTCAATTCATTTATATGGGATTTTTGAAGGCGTATTTATCAAAGGGTGAAACTTCACTTCACCCATTGATAAATATGCCTTTCAAAATCTCATAGAAATGAACTGAGAGCTGTGGAATTTCACTCTAGTGGCGGAACTTCACTCTTTGATGAATCTCCCCCAATCTGTCTAAACCATGGGAAATTGCTCTTCCCAGAGCCGGGTTATATTAATGCATCATCAGTCCTTAACTATAGATATGGCTAACACTCTCTGCAGTATGTATATGCCCAAAAAAGGTTTGATAGAATAATAATACCTTAACAAACCCACGAAACAACAGCAGTAGGAACAGACAATATAAATTCCAGTACCGTGTTGACCAAAAAAAGAAGCTTTACAAAACGAAATGGCTCATAAAGGTAAAATAAAAATCTTGCTGCCTATGCACTACCATTGCTGTAAGCATTACCCAGACTGTATTGCAAGAACATTGGTCTTCATTATTTTTTTTTTTATAATTATTTGCCTTTTTCTTCAATTTCCAGCTTTCAACGGGCGGTCACTGGCCCCATCTAAAAAACAAATGCTCTGTAAGTCTACACATGTATTGTTGTTGCTACTTTTTATTACTCATCTTTCTATTCAGGCCTCTCATATTCCAGTCTGTTATTCACATCAATGCATGGTTGGTAGTGTAACATGGGCCCTAGCAACCACTTCAAACTGAAGCGCTGCTGAATACAAAGATAAGTAACTCAAATAATAAAAAATGAAAAGCAATTGCAAATTGTCTCGGACTATCCCTCTCTGCATCAAACTAACAGTTCATTTAAAGGTGACCTTTAAGAATTGTTTGATTTACAATCAAGATAAGGTAATATAGTGACACCTGCAGGAAACATGTCAGATAACAAACTGAAAATGTATTCAGTGGTAATCTGAATGCCATTCCTAATCAAAGTAAATACAGGTATGGGATCCATTATATGGAAATAAGTTATCAAGAAACCTCCAAATAATGGGAAGGCTATCTCCCATATTTTAATCAAATATGATTTCCCTTTTCCCTGTAATAATAAAACAGGAGCTTGTACATGATCCCAACTAAGAAATCATTCATCCTTATTATATAGTAGAACTAAAATATAGAGATCCAATTATGGAAAAATCCCTAATCCAAAAAACCACAGGTCCTAAGTAGTGATGGGCGAATTCCCGCAATCCGTGAAATGCCGGCGAAAATTTACCGGCGTCTCGTCTTGGACGCGCACGTCCGTTTTTGGATGCCGGCGTCTGTATTTGGAAGCGAGCCTCTGTCCAAAAACAGACGTGCGCGTCCAAAACGAGACGCGGCGGCGTTTTGCGAATTTTTTGCATAATTTAAAAAAAATAAAAAAATTCCCTCTGCCGGGAATGCTGACCTTTGAAAGCTGGAAAGAGAAATGTAAAAGCTATAAAAGATATACAATGAAGATTAAACGAATAAAACATTCTATAAAGTTCTAAAAGTTGTGGCTTGTTGCACACTGATGACCCACATTGTATCATAAAACAACACATGCAAATGAATACGCACATGCTAAGCTTAAGAAGAAAAAACATAAAGGTTCAACCTTTATTTTAAATGGAGAAATTGTGTTTAAAGGGGTTGTTCACCTTTGAGTTAACTTTTAGTATGATGTAGAGAGAGATTCTGAGACAATCTGCAGTTGGTTTTCATTTTTTATTATTTGTGATTTTTTTGTTATTTAGTTATTTAGCTACAATTTCAGCAATCCGGGTGCTAGGGTTCAAATGACCATAGCAACCCTGCATTGATTTGAATAAGAGACTGGAATATGAATAGGAGAGGGTCTGAATAGAAAGATGAGAAATAAAAAGAAGAATAACAATACATTTGTAGCCTTACAGAGCATTAGTTTTTTAGATGTGGGTCAGTGACCCCCATTTTAAAGCTGGAAAGCGTAAGACAATGAAGGCAAATCATTTATAAGATTTAAAAAATAAACAATGAAGACTGATTGAAAACTTGCTTAGGGCTAATACTCACAATCGTTTTTCCAAGCGCCCCCCTGCATTCCCGTTTTGCTGCATTCAGCCGCAGGGGAGCGCAGGAATAGACACAAGCAATTCTTTTCAATGGGGCTATACTCACACAAGCGCATGTAAGCGCCAAACGCAGGTTGAGATGCAACATGCTGCAATTTTAAAGGAGAAGGAAAGATTAAAACTAAGTAAGCCTTATCAGAAAGGTCCACCTGCGTTCGGCGCTTACACGCGTCGCGTGGATACAACGCCATTGAAACTAATGGAGTGCAGGTCAAAAACGTTCATGTGTAAGGGCCCTTAACTTCCTTGCCCTGGGCTTGAGCATGCTCAGTTTTCTCCTCTTCAATCCCACTCATTCTATGCTGTAATCTGAGCCCAGAGCAGGGAGAGACTTAGGTAGGAAGTGATGTCACACCAAGCTAATACTGCAGCTGCTATCCTAAACAAACAGAGAGCTTCTACAGCTTTTTACTCAGGTATGGTAAAACATTCTACAGAATAAATATAGCATTCTAGCTTGTACTATTGCAGCTAATCTACTGGTAATAAAATGCCTCTGTAGCTTCCCTTCTCCTTTAATTAGACATTACAGTTAATTACATATATAAAATTGCTTGTGCAGAAGAATACACTGATTTGTATCTGACAGACTGATACAGCAGGGTGTGCTCTGAAGTTTTGTGTACACTTTACTCACTGCTGCCATTGCTTTGGTCATATTTTCTGTTATAATCTTTGTTTCAGACTCATTTGCGGAACGCAAGTTGAAACCTGTTGCTAGCTAACACCCTTCCTGATCTAAAAATTTTGGGTGCAGCCCTTTGGGCTTCCTGTGTGAGCACTAGAGGAACACACACACACCGTATAGTTATTTTAGTTTATATTGATGTACGTTTTAACAGGTTGCATGTGACATACACTGAGATTTATGTCTTGCCGGACAGTCTTGCATTGTGGACTTGAAAAGAACCAGGGCTTTGTGGAGAAGCTAGCAAATGTCTGGCAGATCAATGTTATGTTTTGGTAGTCGAGGATGATCAGAGTACAACAGTGGTTTATTAGCAGGTTCATGCAGCCATTACACATCAGCAGTAACTTGAACTCTAGCACCTTAAGCAGTATAGAAAGTACTTGTATGCACAGAATGCTGTAGTGCAAAGTGACATCTACAGGCCATTTGTATAAACACCACATATTCCCCATATAGCAGGAAAGCATTTGGGCAAATGCAATGAATAACAAAAATGCATCTTAAAGCAATAATATACATTCATCACATGACATAGTGTTTGGTCCATGCAGGTAGTTTTCTGATTCTCTCAGTACTCATAGGTTCACTTTCTTCAGGCCTATTGCAGTTGGCATCAGGAGTAGGAAAATGTCCTTCTTCATATGGAGCTTCTCCAAAGTCATATCTAGCAGGCACAAGACAACTTGCATTCCATATGCGTCCATCGGACAGTTCATATGTATGGTCCTCGCTGGTGTCTCACTTCAAGTGGTGTAGTAAATTTATATTGACCTTGTTTCAGTATTCCTGGTTTCTTAATTCTGACTAACGATCCAGGCTGAAAGTGCACTTCTCTTGCATTACGTTTTCTGTCAGTATAAGGGCCCTTACACACGGGCGTTTTGGACCTGCGCTCCCCTGCGTTGCGTTTGGCTGCGTTCAGCCGCAGGGGAGCGCAGGTATAGACGCACCTCATTCTTTTCAATGGGCCTGTACTCACGAGACGCGTGTAAGCGCCGAACGCAGGTTCAGACGCAACATGCTGCATTTTTCCTGCGTTTGGCGCCTACATGCGTTTGTGTGAGTACAGCCCCATTGAAAATAATTGAGTGCGTCTATACCTGCGCTCCCCTGCGGCTGAGCGCAGCCAAACGCAACGCAGGGGAGCGCAGGTAAAAACGCCCGTGTGTAAGGGCCCTAATCCTTGCATTTGGCTTGCTGACATTTGACAATATCAGCAGTTGATGATTTTGTAGGAACAGTATTTGGTGGAAGTTTGATGTCTGCAACATGTAATAATTCAGCTTGGGTTGTTGCATGGCCCGTTGCTCTGTAGTTCTGTTGGAACTGTGTTGTAAATACTTTCCAAGATTTCCCAGTAAGATTTGCTGTCTGTAATGCTTCTTTCAGACTTCTGTTGAATCGCTCGATTTCTCGATTTGCTTGCGGGTAATACACTGAAGATTTCCTATGCACAGTATTCCTCTCTCTCAGAAAGAATTCAAACTCATATAAGACAAACTGTGGTCTGTTGTCTGATATTAACTCCTTTGGATTAACTTCTCTGCTGAAGACTGTAGACAGAAATGTTATGACTGTAGCTGATGTTACATGAGAAACAAATGCAATTTCTGGCCATTTACTCTAATAGTCTATCAGAGTTATAGCAAATCTGCAGTCTATAGGAGCATCTGCAAAAGGACCCACAATGTCAATAGCAAGTTTTTCCCATGCCGAATCAGGAAATGGCACTGGCTGAAGTGGTGGTGTATGTGTGATAGCTGTTTTGTCATGATTCAGACACAAGAAACACAAGAATGAATGACAGTTATAA
Source organism: Xenopus borealis (assembly GCA_024363595.1). Taxonomy (NCBI): domain Eukaryota; kingdom Metazoa; phylum Chordata; class Amphibia; order Anura; family Pipidae; genus Xenopus; species Xenopus borealis. Next base: position 34,725,085 of record CM044433.1, read on the forward strand.
CACCGGCATCCATTGCTGGCCACCAGTATAGTTCTCGTAGTCTTTGTTTTGTACGTACAATTCCTTGATGACTCTCATGTGCAAGTTGTATGAGCTTTTTTTTGCAAGGTCTCTGGTACCAGTAAGTGGTGAGCTCCACAGACAACATAGCAATCTTCTAAGGACAGTTTGTCTATAATCCTGTAGTAAGGTTGTAGATCAGGACTGAGTTTCTTCTCAGTATTTGGCCATTTGCTTTGTAAGATGTCCTGTAGTTTTACTTGAATTGGACATGTGAGGCAAGCTTGCTTAAAATCAGCAGCTGTAACAGTAAATGATAGTAAATCAGTCAGTGTTACAACTTACTGAGTATTCATAGTATACTCTTGTTCACAGTGATATCTACAGGCCATTTGTATAAACACCACAATCAGGTGATTGTTGGGGGCATAACTGGGAATGGTGAGGGCTAAAGCTCAGGGAAACAAATAATGCAGATTCCATGCAGGGAAAATGATAGTTCCATTTACAGTGGAAAAACAGTGACTCTGGGGTCTCAAAAACAGTTATGGCTTCCTAAGGAAACCACTATTCCTAAACATACAAATAAATCTTGGTAAGTCTGCTAGAATATCAATATCACACACAGACAAAGATAAAATGACCGCTGCACTTAACCCATTTTCAGTACAGTATATTAAGGACATTGAGATATTTTGTGTGCTAAGCTACTTAAAAAATGCCCTCCCCTTTGAACAACACAGGGATTGTGTGTCCATAAATTGCAATAAAATCAAGCCAGCCAACTATGTCACAGTCATCCCTGGTCTGGTCAGTCCTATACTCGTCCCCATCTGATCCATCAAGAATTCCACTTCTTCACTACATACCCCACACAGGGAACAAGCAGATAACCTGGTATGGCTGAGGACTACCAAAATCTAGGGAAATTGTATATACTATAAGTCACATAGGAGTTTATTGGCCATATAAAGATTTGAGGTCAAAAGTAATGGATTTCAAAGGTGACTTCTAATTTTTTTCTCAAGATATCTTAGTTAGGAAACATATTGGAGGCCTTCAGGGATGTTTAAGGACTGTGTGGTCTCTCTGAATATTAATGGTGAGCTATGAGAGGAAATATTTCATATTTTCTATTGTCTTGTGACTTCCAATATCCTCATATTTCTAGTAGTGGGAGATCCAAATTACAGAAAGATCCCAGGTCCCAAACATTCTGAATAAGGGTCCAATATCTGTACCAGATCTGCAGAAATTATAAAAAAAAAAAAATCACATTTGTTTACCATTACTTTACAAACAGTTTAACTTAGGTACACATTACAGACAGTGGGCTCCCATATCAATCCACACATTCTGAGCTTAAATATCTCACCTGTGCCCCTCAGGCTGTTTTTAAAAAAAAAAAAATTCGAATTTCGAGCTATTTTTGTGTTCCTCGACTAGGGAATAGTCCAAATCTGATTTGAATGTGCAAAAAATTCGAAAATTTGAATTTCGAAATGTATCATGTACTGTCTCTTAAAAGTTTGTATTCGAACCATTCGCCATCTAAAACCTGCCGAATTGCTATTTTAGCCTATGGGGGAGCTCTTAGAACCTATATGGAGTCAATTGGTGGACTCTTTTTTTCCCAAAAAAACTTAGAATCGAATGTGCTAAAAATATGAACAATATATGAAACAATTCGATCGAAAACGGACCTATTAAAAAAAAAATTCCAGTTAATTTCGTTTGGCCTTTTTTAATTCAAAGTTTTTGCACTTCGAAATTCGAGCCTTGATATATCTGCGTCATAATAAGGGGGGAATGTCCTTTTTAAAAAATGTCAGCACCTCATATAAATCTGTTTTAAATGAGAATTCAATCCCCCCAACTAATAAAAACCACTACCATAGTCCCCCCTCGCTACTCCCACCCGCACAGGTGTTAATACCCGTAAATGACCCTAATCCTTTAATTACCCCTTGTTACAGAGTCAATGCAGTGGAGCTCACGGGCGCCAATCTTCAATGCTTCAGTAATCTTTGGGAAGTAATCGCGCATGTGCAGTTGGAGCAGTCTTCCGCTTTGTGATAACTGCGCATGCACCAAATGTGACGAAAATTCCCGAAGGGATGGAAGAAGACCCAAAGATTACCAAAGTGCTGGAAAATGGCGCCCATGAGCTCCACTGCTCCAACTCTGCAACAAGAAGTAATTTACTGGATATGGGGCATTTACAGGTATTAACACCTGTGCAGGGGTAGCAGGGAGGGGGGACTATGGAGGGTAGAGGTTTATTAGTTGGTTGAATTCCCCTTTTTTTGATACTGTAATTCAAAGCAAGCACTTACCCCATAAGTGCAGAGACAGAGGGCAGAAAATGCTTTAGCGAGGACAGGGTAGCATTAGACACTACTGCACATCTGCATTCACTTGCATAGCATTAATACTATTGGTTGACAATATAATTATTGTTATGCAAATGTGTGATGCTTAAGCAGATGATGTATAACTGCTGCCAATCTATGGGGCAGATTCACTAAAGGGCGAAGTGGCTGTCGCTAGTGAAAATTCGTTAGAAATCTAATGCGCAGGGACATCGCCAAGTCACTAACAGGTGCAGACAATTATTCGCTGTTAAAGTGGACCTGTCACCCAAAAAAAATATTCAAAATCACTATTTTATCACATTAGTCAAGCAAAATGAACATTAATTACACTATATAAATTATTTTAATCTTGTTTCCTTCAGTCTGGGAATTCATAATTATAGCAAACAGGCAGGAGCCATTTTGTGGACACTGTTATTAAGACAAGCCTTGTATCATCTCAGAATCTTGTTTGTGTACCAGAATTGGGGACCAGATGTCTATCCCCATGTCCTGGCTACACAATTAAATGGTTAAGGGAACTGGGGGAATGTGTGGGGAGCAGTGACATGTAGGAAGTGCTGAATGGAAAGTGAAAGTAATTGTCTGTCCCGCCTCTATGCCTAAGGCATAGAGGAGTGTCAGACAATATTTGATTGACAGCTGAGATTTTTAAATGAGCTTAAAACAGCTATGAATGATTTAATTAAAATTTGAAATTGGATTTCATGTTTGATTTGAAAAGGACTTTTATTATACAGATTTTTGTGTCTGGGTGACAGGTCCACTTTAAAATGAAAGACGTTTTTTCAAATGAGAATGTGGCCATTATCCTGCAAGTTTTTCGGTCAGCGCTGAGCTGCGATTCCTAGCTCAATATTGTTAACATTCAGTACAGTCACCAGGGTGTTGCAACACACTTCTGTGTGGGTTTTGAACCACAGAAAGTCTATGCACAGATTTTTCTTGTTTGTTCTAAAGTGCTATTGTGATTTTTACAAAGCATTATCAAAAAAATGAAATGGAAATGCCATAAAACAAAGTGCTTGTAGTGCTTGCTTCAAAAGGTAAAATGAATTAAAATAAGGTGCAAAGGTGGTTTCTTTAATACAACTCAGAACAACTTCTCCACTCAGGGCCGGGCCTTGCAGATTGCACACCCACACGCACGCGCTCTTGAATGCATGGATGTGTTGTTGCGCATGCGCAATAAGACGACAGCTCAGTGCGGCGGGGTAAGTAAGGAACAAGGGAGGGAGTGCCGGAGCGAGGGAAGGGGATGGGCAGGGGTGGGAGGGGGAGTGCCAGCGGGAGGGAAGAGTGCTAAGGGGAAAAGAAGGGAGGGACGAGGAGGAGGCAAGAACAGCAGGGGCGAGAGTGACCTGTAGTGAATTTGCGGCGAATTTCTGACATTCGCCGATGGCGAAAGCTTTGGCGAAATGCTCACAAAAATTTGCCGCATGTTTAGTTTCGCCACGCGTTGAGTTTTGTTGCGTGTTGAGTTCGTCGCTTCACTTCAAAACAGCACAATCTCTGCAGTGAAAAATAAGCGCGCGTCAACTTGGGCGCACGACAAAACATCAGCGCGATCGCCGTTTCGCTAATTTTTTGGCGAAGCGAAACGCTACAGATTCGCCCATCACTAGTGACCTGGACTAGGGGTAGGCAGAAACATTTGAAAAGGTACCTACCCAGCGCCCCCACATCTTTGCGCCCTAGGCAGGTGCCTCTTCTGCCTACCCCTAGTTCCGGCCCTGTCTCCTCTCTCTGGTGGGATTGACAACAAGATTCCTGATTTGAAATCAGTCTTTTTCTGTAAAGACATTAAAAAGCAGGGACAACACCCATGGTGTAATTTATATTTATTTTTAAAAGGTTTAAAAACTTATTGCACATAAGCCACACTTTTGAGCATGTCAAACAATCACTTTCTCCAGTGTTATGGTGCAGACCAGGCCCGGACTGGGTCTCTGTGGGTTCTGGAAAATGCTAGAGGGGTTGCTACAAGGTGCCATAGAAAATCAGTATTTAATGGGCTGGTGGGGGCTGTCTGGGCCTCTGTGTGGGCTGAATGGGCCTCTGTTTACCTGAAATGCCAGGACCTATTTTGACTCTCAGTCCAGGCGTGGTACACACTGTGGGGGGGAACTTTTGCAATACAAAGAGATGGATTTGGAGGGCGTCTCCCTCTCCCGTGTGTTCCACCTGTACATCCATTCACTGCTGCGACCGGAAGTCATTTCACACCTGACGCATTTCGCTGAGGACAGCTTCTTTAGAGGTGGATTTCCTTTTTCTGCTAGTTTTCTTATATTGTCTGCAATACCATGGTTATACTTCACATTCATTTTGCAAGTCCATTCAATGCTCTTGTAACCCCCACAAAGTCCATATGGGCACCAGGTTAAAAAGGCTGTTTATACTGCAAAAGTACTTTCTGAAATGTGCCTATAATGTGCAGGTTCACTTTCAATCAATGAATAAATCCATAAATAAAATAAGTGTTTATTGGGTTTATAACCTTAGTATGGAGTAATAAGAGACAGCTTTGCTTTTTAAACTCTGCACATAAAGGCATACCGACTACTGTTGAAAGGACATATGCCAAAGACTTTAATTTACTGCAGGTGCAGAATACTTACCTTACCCTCAGTCTATGCATATATAAATGCAAGGATAATGGTCTTAAAGGAGAAGGAAACCTGTAAGGAAAAAAAAGACCTCCTTCGCCCTCCCCTGTGTAGACCCCCTCCCTCCTCCACTCCAGTCCTATGGGGCAAATTCACTAAGATTCGCCAGGAGAATTTTCGCCAGCACTACACTAAAGTGCGAATTTACGCTCAGGTTGGCAAACGGTAGCGTAGTTGCGCTAGTGTTACTTCGCTAGACAGAGCGCAGTTATGCTAGCGAAGCCTAATTTGTATATGGCGGGAACTTTAAGTTATAATAGAAGTATATGTTACAGCCACTACATTCCACTACACAAGCCCAGGAAACCTTTAATAAATAAAGTTGTCCTATTGCCCTACATGTGCCCCCTGTATAGTTGTGTTGCCATATGTTAGGAAATGTAGGGGGGAAGAACCCCCCCAAAAAATATCTATCTTTTTCATAGCAATTATCAGACAGACGTGGCTAGGTTTCTGTGTAAGGGAACACATCCTGTTGGTTGCTATGGCTTGCAAAACCTTAAATAAACTTTGCACCTGCTCTTATTTGGTAGATACAAAGAGAAAACATTCAGGTTGATCATCCATCTCTAATTCAGACGACTTTATTTCAAACATTATACAGGAGTGGGATCCGTTATCCGGAAACCCATTATCCAGAGATCTCCAAATTACAGGATGGCCCATAGACACAATTTAATCAAATTATTCAGATTTTTTAAAAATTAATTCCAGGTAGAAAAAAAAAAGACAGCTCGAAGCTCCCCTTTGTTCAAAGCAGCTCCAAAATGCCAGGTGCTCAGTCCACAGCATCCCCACTGTAACCATATGTGAAATTCATACAACTGGACAGCACTCTGGTTAAAAATGGATCACTCCCTTAGGACCCTTACATGCGTTCTGTTTTGCTGCGTTCAGCCACAGGGGAGCGTAGGAATAGACACACTCAATTCTTTTCAATGGGCCTATACTCACACAACCGCACGAAGGCGCAGAACGCAGGAAAAATACAGCATGTTGCATCTGAACCTGCGTTCGGTGCCTATATGCGGTTGTTTGAGTATAGGCCCATTGATAAGAATTGAGTGCGTCTATTCCTGAGCTTCCCTGAGGCTGAACGTAGCAAAACGGAACGCAGAGGAGCGCATGTTAACTCCCGTGTGTAAGGGCCCTTAATCATAGGCCTATCACAATCAATAGCGTATGATTAAGGGAGTGATTCATGAAATGAGTTAGGTGTTTTATATCTGCAGCCAATTTTTTTACCAGAGTGCAGTCCAGTTGTATGAATGTCGTGTATGGTTACAGTGGGGACGCTGTGGACCTGGCATTTAGGAGCGTTTGGTCTTTTTTCTATAATTAGTGATGGGCGAATTTGCAGCGAATTCCCGCGATCCGCCACTGGCGAATAAATTCGCGAAACGCCAGCGAAATTTCGTCTGGCGAAAATTCGCTGAAAAAAATGAGTCGTGCATCGTTTTTGACGCGACGTGCGTCGAAAACAAGGTGACGCGCGTCAAAAACGTGCCGCAACTCATTTTGCTAATTTTTTTGCCAATTCGGGAATTTTGCTGGAAATTCAGCAAAGCGAAACTGGTTAGACTCGCCCATCACTATCTATAATGTCATAATAATAATAATAAAACTGCACCTTGTAATTAATCCCAATTAAGATATAATTAATCCTTACTGGAGACAATTATATTGGGGTTATTTAATGATTTTTAAATGACTTAAATGAGGACATCCAAAATAGGGAAAGGTCCCTGGAAAACCCCAGGTCTCAAGCATTCTGGATTACAGGTTACAAATAATATTGCCGGGCAGCACTGCCAAATAAGCTGCACTGGTCTTTATAAATAAAGGACAATCTTAACTTATATCATTTTATATTAGAAAGGTACACTTTATAAAGATAGGAGCTGCGCCTGGTATTCTGAAATCTCTACAGTCCCCAATAGGGTGCTTTCATTAGTCTTTACTCATACCTCCCAAATGTCCCGTTTTTAGAGAGACAGTCCCTCTTTTGGCAGCTCAACCCACGGTCCCTCGTTTGTACTGGAAAGTCACGTTTTTCTCTGCACTAAACAGCCAGAAAAAGAAACAAAGTTTCTAATTCAATTGGTTTTCGGCCCAGAACAGCCGCCGCAGAAAATAAGCAAATAAGTAAGCGTAACAATATAAGATAACAGGTCCCTCGGTAAAAGTTAGACTGTGGTCAAAAAAAATTGTTGATAAGCATGGCAACTTTTTTATCCTTTTTGTTCCAAAAATGTTGGGAGGTATGTTACCCTGGGCATGTGAGTAGTGATGGGCGAATTTATTCGCCAGGGGCGAATTCGCGCGATTCGCGAACCGCTGGTGAAAATTCGCCGAAAAAAACGCAGCGACGCGCATCAAAAGCGTGCCGCGACTCGTTTCGTGAATTTTTTGCCAATTCTCAAATTTCTTTGGAAATTCGCAAATTTTTCAGCGAAGCGAAACTCAGGAGATTCGCCCATCACTCCATGTGAGGAATGCTGTCATGGTCGGCACACAAAATCCAGAACCAAGCACCCTATTCTAGGCTCCTGTTTCTGCCTATAACAGCCGCCTTTCACCTCGGGAGGAGCCCTCTGCTAATTGGATGACGCAAAGGGGCACGGAGAAAATGCAAAGTCTTTTTGAGCAGAAGGTCACAGTACAGAGTATAGAAAAAAGGTGTAGTCAAATCAGGCCGGGTCGGTGCAGGCAGAGTAAGGGTCAAACCAGGAGATCAGTCAGAAGGGATACCGATACAGAAGAGTCGGTTACCAGGCAGGGTCAGGATTAAAGAAGCCAGGATCATCGAAACACAGGTGGGGTCACAACAGGAATCAAGAATCAGAAGTCCCTTTAAATACCGTTAGAATTTGGCGCCATTGTGCACATCACGCCAGCATCAATGCGTCCATAATAAGAGGAAGTGAGCGCCGCATGCGCCTAAGCAACCGACACTAAAGAATCAGAAGAGCAGCACGGAGGGCTTCCCCACTGAGGGTGTGGCAGCGTCCCCGCCAACCCCCACGAACCCCTAGACCACCAGGTTGAGTAGTTATTACAAATGCATCAGCTGCAGAGACAACATTCTCAGCCCTTTTAAAACTATACTGTTAATGGTAAAAGTTAGAAGAAATGGCTATTAAGCAACAATTCTGACATCTGTATGTTGTTAGCATTGCAAAAAAATGCATAACCTGTGAAACACCAGGAGGGGGAGCAATGAGCATAAGGAACAGCTAATGAAAGATCTGATTACTTTTATTTTGACTTTTATTTTGATAGTAAGAGATAAATCTTTAATCCAGAGGTGTCGAACCTTTTGGCTTCCCTGGGCCACATTGGAAAAAGAAAAATTGTCTGGAGCCACACATGAAATACACAAACACTTTTGATTTGTAAACGTAAAGAAATGCACAGAAAAGAACTACAATACAAGTTGGATAACCAGATGGAGCTATACACTGGAATATGGGACATCTGGATATTAAATAGACTTATTATTATATTATTACTACTAACTGGGCAATCGGAAGTTTATTATTAGCCCCAGACACTGAGGCTGGACATGCTTCAAACTTGCATTACAGCAGAAAAGAGTGAAAATTGAAAATTTCAACATTTAGGGGCAGATTTATTAAGGGTTGAATTGAAAATTTTTCAAAATTCTCTATGGTCAAAACTCTCAAATTTGAATTGTGAATTATCCAAACTCGATTCAAGTTTATCAAACACTGGCCCTTTAAATGTTTTGATTCGACTATTCGTCACCTAAAACCTGCAGAGTCCCTGTATAAGTCAATGGGAGAGGTCCAGGCATCAATTTGGAATTGTTACTAGCCTTCTTGACCTTTTAGTTTTTTCCGAAAAAAAAAACCTCAAATCGAATATAGTCGAATTTGCTTCAAATTCAATTAGAGTTTTCGAGTCTGTAAAATTTGTTCGAGTTTTAGATATCTGATTTTTTTTTTTTTTATTAAATAACCCTATTAGGGTAGATGGGGTAGTGGGATTAGTAAGGGGTCATGGGGGAGGAGTGAGGGGGGGCATACAGTTTACCAGCTAAGGAGGTTCCTATGCTACAAGGAAAACAGACTAATACTAACGTAACATTTAATTCCCCTCAAAGTAATGCACATTTAAAAAGTAAAAGTAATAACCTCCGCTGTATGATGGCAAATGCACGAAGTTTGTCAGGTAAAATGGGAGATCTAGAATTAATTGCATGCTATAAAAATTATGATATAATTGGTATCACTGAGACCTGGTGGGATGAAACATGTGACTGGACTGTGAATTTAAATGGTTACACCCTTTTTAGGAGGGACAGAGGGATTAAAAAGGGGGGAGGAGTGTGTTTGTATGTAAAGCCTGAATTAAAGCCGTGCACTAAAGAAATAACCATTGCTGGTAATGGTGAGTGTGTGGAATCTCTCTGGGTAGAGATTTCGACTGGGCAAAAAGTTACAAAGAAAATTTTAATAGGTGTATGCTATAAACCACCTCGAATAAGTGAGGAGTATGAAGCCCAGCTACTTTTACAAATAGAAGCGGCTTCACAACTAGGTCAAGTTATTATTATGGGTGACTTCAATTATCCAGACATTGACTGGGGTAATGGGGTTGCCAAGACAGAAAAAGCTAGTAGGTTTGTAAATATGCTAAATGACAACTTTTTATTCCAGCTCGTTCAAGAACCTACTAGGAATAACTCTCTTTTGGATCTTGTAATAACTAATAACACTGATCTTATCTCAAGCATTTGTGTGGGTGAGCATTTGGGGAATAGTGATCATAACATGGTCTCCTTTGAGATTTTGTTGCAGAGGCAACTCTATAAGGGAGTGACTAAGACATTGAATTTCAGGCATGCAAACTTTGACAGTATAAGGGCATCTCTGCAACATATTAAGTGGGAAATGCTTTTCACAGGGTTAAACACCGAACAAAAATGGGAATTCTTTAAAATACTGCTTAATAAATATATATGTCAGCATATTCCGCTTGTAAACAAAGAACGTTGTTGCAAAACAAAACCTTTTTGGTTCAATAGGAGTGTTGGTATTGAGGTGGGTAAGAAAAGACGTGCTTTTAAGGCTTTCAAATTAGCTGGGACAGCCGAATCATTTATAAGGTACAAGGAGGCCAATAAGTCATGCAAAAAAACAATCAGGCAAGCTAAAATCGATATGGAAAAGGATATAGCAGTAAGCAGTAAAAAGAATCCAAAATTATTTTTTAAATATATTAATAGTAGAAAAATGAAACAGGAAGGGGTAGGACCTTTATTATCAGAGGGGGGTCAGTTGGTTGATGAGAACAAGCAAAAAGCTCAGATTCTGAATGAATACTTCTCATCAGTATACACAAATGAGGAACCAACTAATGAAGGTTTCCTTGTTAATAGCCCCAATTCTAATACATCCAATGATGTATGGTTCACACATGAGGAAATTCAAAAGAGACTAGAAAATGTTAAGATAAACAAAGGTCCAGGCCCAGATGGGATTCATCCCAGGGTACTTAACGAACTTAGCTCTGTTATTGCCAAACCTCTATACTTAATTTTTCAGGATTCTTTGAGGTCTGGCATGGTGCCGAGAGACTGGCGAATTGCTAATGTGGTGCCGCTATTCAAAAAGGGATCCCATTCTCAGCCTCAAAACTATAGGCCAGTTAGTCTGACGTCGGTGGTAGGAAAGCTTTTTGAAGGATTAATTAAGGATAGGATACTGGACTTCATAGCAAATAACAATACTATGAGTTTGTGCCAGCATGGTTTTATGCGTAATAGATCTTGCCAGACTAACTTAATTTCTTTTTATGAGAAGGTAAGCAGGGACCTCGATTCTGGGATGGCAGTGGATGTGATTTACTTAGACTTTGCAAAAGCATTCGATACAGTGCCACACAGAAGGTTACTGGTTAAATTAAGGAATGTTGGCCTTGAACATAGCATTTGCACCTGGATAGAGAACTGGCTAAAAGATAGACTACAAAGAGTGGTAGTAAATGGAACATTTTCTAATTGGACCAGTGTTGTTAGTGGGGTACCGCAGGGCTCTATACTGGGTCCCTTGCTTTTCACCTTGTTTATTAATGACCTGGATGTGGGCATTGAAAGTACGGTTTCTATTTTTGCAGATGATACTAAATTGTGCAGAGCTATAGGTTCCTTGCAGGATGCTGCCACTTTGCAGAGTGATTTGTCTAAGTTGGGAAACTGGGCAGCAAACTGGAAAATGAGGTTTAATGTTGATAAATGCAAGGTTATGCACTTTGGCAAAAATAATATAAATGCAAGTTATACACTAAATGGCAGTGTGTTGGGAGTTTCCTTAAGTGAGAAGGATCTTGGGGTTTTTATAGATAACAAGTTGTCTAATTCTGGGCAGTGTCATTCTGTAGCTACTAAAGCAAATAAAGTTCTGTCTTGCATAAAAAAGGGCATAAACTCAAGGGATCAAAACATAATTATACCTCTTTATAGATCCCTAGTAAGGCCTCATCTGGAGTATGCAGTGCAGTTTTGGACTCCAGTCCTTAGGAGGGATGTAAATGAGCTGGAGAGAGTGCAGAGACGTGCAACTAAACTGGTTAGGGGGATGGAAGACTTAAATTATGAGGTGAGACTGTCCAGGTTGGGGTTGTTTTCTCTGGAAAAAAGGCGCTTGCGAGGGGACATGATTACACTTTACAAATATATTCGAGGACATTATAGACCAATATCAGGGGACCTTTTTACCCATAAAGAGGATCACCGCACCAGAGGCCACCCCTTCAGACTAGAAGAAAAAGACTTTCATTTGAAGCAGCGTAGGTGGTTCTTCACAGTCAGGACAGTGAGGTTGTGGAATGCACTGCCGGGTGATGTTGTGACGGCTCATTCTGTTGATGCTTTTAAGAGGGGTTTGGATGTTTTTTTGGACAGACATAATATCAAAGGCTATTTTGATATTAAACTCTACAGTTAGTATAGCTATGGGCATACAGGTATATGGTTTGTGTTTGAAAGAGTGGAGATGTGTGTGTGTGTGTTGTGTGTGTGTGTGTGTGTGTGTGTGTGTATGCTGGGTTTTTAATTTGGAGGGGTTGAACTTGATGGACTCTTTTTTCAACCCAATTTAACTATGTAACTATGTAACTATGTAACCCCCAATTGAGTTTCAGGTGTATTTGAATTTAAAGGGGTGGTTCATCTTCAAGTTAACTTTTAGTATATTGTAGAAGGGCCAATTCTAAGAAACTTTTCAATTGGTCTTCATTATTTATTTTTCATAGTTTTTAATGATTTGCAATTTTCTTCTGTTTCTTTGCAGCTTTCAAATGGGGGTCACTGACACCATGTAAAAACAAATGCTCTGTAAGGCTACAAATGTATTGTTATTGTCACTTTTTATTACTTATCATTCTATTCAGTCCCTCTCCTATTCATATTCCAGTCTCTTATTCAAATCAATGCAGGGTTGCTAGGGTCATTATTACCCTAGAAACAAAATTGCTGCCACTGCAAACCAGAGAGCTGCTGAATAAAAAGCTAAATAACCATAAAACCACAAATAATAAAAAATGAAAACCAATTGCAAATTGTCTCAGAATATCACTCTCTACATTATACTAAACTCAAAGGTGAACAACCCCTTTAATCGAGTTAAAAACTCACATGAATTTGAAATTCGACCTTTAATAAATGTGCCTCCTTATATAAAATAACTATTTGCACTTTTGAAGAATGTTTTTTTTATTACAGGAATTTGCTTTAGGCTAGTGACACACATGGGAGCTGATCAGCTTTTCTCCACCAGTGTTTTGTATAAAAACATTGTGTTGTCCTGTGTGCAGACAAAAACAGCAGATTTCTGCATGAAAATGAGGAAGTATGCATTTTCACACTGAATGGGTGGGACTGCACTGGCCTTTCATCTCCTGAAAATAAAACACAGGTGGAGAAAAGACAAGACAATCCTCTGTCATTTGTGCCACTAGCCTTAATATTGCACATTGAGATAAGGGGCACCGTTTCTTTTCTTTATAATCAATAAAAATATGGAAAATATGTCTCATGGGTATGTCAGATGAAAACTCCACTGAAGTCTGTGGAGAAATCTAGTGATGTTAGTCTTGTTAAAGGGGTGGTTCACCTTTAGGGTTGGTGCAGATGGGCAGATTTGGGGAGGTTTAGTCGCCTGGCCTCTTCTGCGGGGTGAGAATCTCCCCAAACTAATGCACTCACAGCGCTTCGATTTCCAAAGTTGCCTCCCGAGGAAACGTCAGGCGACTTCAGAAATCAAAGTGCCGCGAGTAGATAGTCGCCTGCTAAAAACGCCAGGCGACAAAATCTCCCTGTCTGTCCCTACCCTAAACCTGCCTAACACCTCAAAGATAAGATAAAAGAAGTTTCCCCTTACTGAATTTCGCTAGTTAAATACAGGACAGAAACTCTGTTCTTGCTGGCAAGCTCTGTTGCTATAGAAACTAGCAGCACTCTGATAGGAGCTTTTGCCTTGAAGCTTCTCCAATCAGAGCACAGATCTTCTTACAGACTGTAAAATGTACCAGTAAGCAAGCAGAAGTGGGAAGGCCTGATGAAACAAGGCAAAAGAGAAAGGCACTGCAGATAAGAAATATTTGCAAAACTTTATCACCTCCTCTGATACTTTCCAGCAGCTTTTGCCCCCTCAAACACAGGTACTGTAAAAGTGTTTTGAGGACTGAGATCAATTTAAATGAACTGCTTTACTAGCTGAAACTGCTAGCATCAGTCATACCTCAGTCACCCTTGTCTTAGTCTCACATTAACCCTTTTAGCTGAAAAAGAAAACTGGGCTTTTAGGGTTGGTGTTTACACACTTAGTTTTTCCTTATTTTCTTTGTTTTGTTAATTTTGTTTGTTAAGTCCTTATGACACTGCATGGCTGGGAAACATTTAACTGAAAGGGTTAACACAAAGAGCTGAAGGTAACAAGAAAAGAATGGAAGATTAAATAGGTGGTTTTAGTATGCTATAAAATGGCAAATTCCAAGCAACTTTTCAATTGGTTTTCATTGTTTATTTTTTTATAGTTTTTTTTTATCCATTTGCCTTCTTCTTCTGACGCTTTCCAGCTTTCAAATAGGGGTTCAGTGACTCCATCCAAAATTAATGGCCTGGAAGGTTTCAAATGTATTGTTAGTGCTGCTTTCTATTACTCGTCTTTCTAATCAGGCGTCTCCTATTGATACTCCAGTCTCTTTTTCAAATCAATGTATGGTTGCTAGGGGAATTAGGACCCTAGTAACCAGATTGCTGAGAGCTGCTGAATAAAAAGATTAATAACTCAACAGAGTACAAATTGTCTCTGAATAACACTGCCTATATCATACTAAAAATGAACTAAATGGGAACAACCCTTTTAATACAGTGCATGAGAGGAAAAAGAGGAGTGGTAGAAAAAAATGTAGAGCAGGGTTTGTCCAAATGGTGCCACGCAGGTCGACCCCCCATTATGTGGCCCCCACCTATTAGTTACGCCTGCTTAACCAGTGTAAACTTTAAATGGTATCACTACAGAGAGAAACTGACCCCTGCATTGTTTAAACCTCAAATTCAGACTAATCCCCTGTATTATTCACACTTGTAACACCTCTATTGATCACACCCCTAAATCCCTGTACTGTTCACACCTGAGACCCAGACTAAAACTGCCCCCATTGTTCACATTTTCACACTTTATACAAAATGCTAATGGGGCACCAGCACTGTGTCACTGTATGTAGTACATCTTAGACTGGTCCTGATCAATGGAAACTGTTTCCTGCTCTGTTCTGCCTTCCCTATGCTCCCATGTGTGTGACATACTTTGCCTGTGTGTACCATGCTGTGCATGTGTCTGTGCCATACTCTGCCTGTTTGTGCCATACTCTGCCTGTGCCCTGCCTGTGTGTGTGCCCTGCTGTCTGCCAGTGTGTGACATGCTCTGCCTGTGTGTGGTGCCCTTCTCTGTCTGCGTGTGCCCTGCTCTGTCTGTGTGTGCCCTGCTCTGTCTGCGTGTGCCCTGCTCTGCCTGCGTGTGCCCTACTCTGCCTGCGTGTGCCCTACTCTGCCTGTGTGTGCCCTGCTCTGCCTGTGTGTGCCCTGCTCTGCCTGTGTGTGCCCTGCTCTGTCTGTGTGTGCCCTGCTCTGCCTGTGTGTGCCCTGCTCTGCCTGTGTGTGCCCTGCTCTGTTTGTGTGTGCCCTGCTCTGTTTGTTTGTGCTCTGTCTGTGTGTGCTCTGATCTGCCTGCGTGTGCCCCACTCTGCCTGCGTGTGCCCCACTCTGCCTGCGTAAATAGTTCAGGTGTCCTTCAAAAGTGAACAAAGCTCATTGCAGCCCCGGGTGCAAGCTGTACCTCCTGCCAAGGCAAAACTCTGCGTATATTCGAATGAAAACAGCAGCACTCCAATGATAGTGAAAAAAGTAAAAAAACTTTAATTAAAATGCTTTAGGCAACATTTGTGCCCTGCTCTGTCTGTGAAACATAAGCCTGGTATTTCTTCTTGGGGTTTGTTAGCATTTGAAAACAAATTATTGTTAGGGGCCCCTAAGGTGCTGGTGATGCAGTGTTATCTACAGAGGAGGCATATGGATTTAAGGGTGTGTCTTAATGTGACAATTTTTTTCACAAGCGATAAGTGATATCCCTGCAGTGAGCACCAGCCATTTGGTTTTTTGTGTGCTACCACAATTAATGTGGATATGGTCTTGTGATAACATGTGTGTGGTTTGAAAACAGGGAGTGGTCAACATTGGCCTCCATAGCCGGCCTACATATGTAGGTAGGGTTGCCACCTTTTCTAAAAATTGTTACCGGCCTGCGGGGGGCGGGAACAAAATGGGGCGGCGCATGACATCAAAGGGGGCATGCCTATGATGGTTTGGGGCGTGCCTATTTTGGGGGCGTGGTCACGACGCCGCGCATTGAACAAGAGGAGGAAAGGTAAGTATATGGGGGATTGGGGGCTGGCCGATGGGTCTTTTTAAGGGTATTACAAATTTACTGGCAGCTATATTGCCGGTAAATTTGTAATACCGGCCCCAGGCCTTGGCGGGTGTTTTACCAGCTAGGCCGGTAAAATACCGGCCGGGTGGCAACCCTATATGTAGGCTGGAAAAATGTTGACATAAATATATTTATACATTTATGTCAGAAAATATACCATGTGTTGTATTTCAGACAGTGATCATGTATGTGCATACGGTCACACATAAAACCTTTGTGTGGGGACATTTTTTGTGAAATTAGCAATTTATTCTGCTACAGTATGTGTTTTGCATTTACCTGTCTTTTTGGGGGTCTTTATTAATGTTCAAATACAAAAATAAGGTTCAAACCACAAATGTAATTTTAGTCCTCCAAAAACAATCGCAACCAGGGTTCTCTCCTTCCCTCAAAATGTGATCAAAAAGATTTCCAAAAGAAACATTGCTGACTGTACCTCAAAACAAGGGGAGACAAAAAACAAAAAAATAGTGTAGTATTCAAATAAATCGAAATTCACCCAGCAGTGTGTTAATCATATGCCCCATAAGTGATTTCTTTCTCATGTGCAATTAAATCTAAGATAAATGTAATAACTGGCGGCACCACTCAATGGGATTTTCTCATAAAATGCCTTTATTAGGACATATGGGCTCTGACCCCAAACACACGGCAACGTTTCAGACCTCGCACGGTCTTTTTTTAAATCTAAGATAACCTCCTATCACCATCAAACAGTGTACGTGTACAATGATAGGACTTTTTAGTACAATTTAAACGGTACCCACGTAGTATCGAGTTTGCATCTGATTATACTCACAGACGTTTAAGTATGGTATGGCGTTTATCTACAACCTGAATTATTCCTTCAGCTTTCCGATCTGGATGGATAATAAGAGTCAATTTGGAGCGATTTCAAAAAGCGCGCCGCTCCGTGTGAATAGGCCCCGGCGTTTTCAAGCAACGCCGGTGCGCCCCAGGACTTGGCTATTCGGGGAGGTTCGGGGGCTACAAGTCGCGGCGAGAAGTCGCCAGGCGACAAATTGCCCCCAGATCTCCCCGTCTGCCCTAGCCCTTAGTCAGAAGACTATTTATCAGTGATTCCAGGGCATCAGGTAACTGCACACTCCCCCCACCCTCAGGAATGCTAGGGGGCATGGCCTATCAGGACACCTGACCTGTGAGAAGGAACCAAGAATATAATGATCATAACTCCTTATAGGAACATAGGAGAGACATGATATTATATTCATTGGTTATGAATTCTCTCCTGGATTCCATAGATACTAAACATCAATACTGTGTGGCCCACCCCTGCCCTGATATTCACATCTGGTAAACAAGAGTACCAAACCTAGTCATGTTTGGACTCATCTGAAAGTTAATGTTACTTTGACCCCATCACCAGTTTTTAATGCTGGGTTCTGTGAGGATGAATATGTTTTTGGGTGTGTTATTTGTCTCCTTCACTTCACCTTCACTCCTTGGGCTTTGCCTCCCTTAACATGGAATGCTCTTACCAGCCAGTGCTTAGAGAAGGGCATAAGAGGTTGTTACAAATGGCTAACTCCAGACCTTCGTGAAGAGAGGCCACATGATTTTTCATGATACCTTGGCCTGTTTCATTAACTATTACAGGCCTGTATCATGACAGGGGCCTTGGTGCCAATGTTCTTTTTTTAAAAATATTCTCTGGGGCACAATTTTTTTTAACTTGTCAGAGGGGCCTTGGCGCCAATGTTTTTTCTTTTTTAAACTTTCTCTGGGGGGGCTCAATTTTTTTTTTTAAACTTTAATGGGGGCACTTGTGCCAATTTTTTGTTTTAACTTGTAGGGGGGCCCTGACCGTCAATTAAAAAAAAAACCTTTTATGCGGGCCCTGGTGCCACAGTTTTCTTTAACTTATATGGGGCCCTAATCATCAATAGTTTTACATAACTTGTATATGTGTGGGGGGGTTACCTTCTTTAGCGCTGATGTCTGCGTGGTATTTTAACTGTGGTGTTAGCTGGATCTGTGGTGGTGCTTAGGGTGGGCGCCCTTTTGATGTACGGGGCCCCATGATGTCTAAAGTGGGCCCTGTTAACACCCCATAGAACAGAATGGTGTTTGCCAACTCAAAGCCATTAAACACATTCTAATGACTGATCTGTTATACTTTTCAGAAAAATGTTCTCAGCACTCAGGAAAGTATCTTGTAAGTGCATCCCTTGAGTATTACTCAATTTACAGCTCAGTAAATCTGCACATGGCACCAACGATAAGTGCTGTCCCTCTAAACATAAACAGAGAGACGGATGGGCAAACGGTTTAACACAAAAATCGTTTTTTTCCCCTTGTTGCTGACACACTTTGTGGCAACCTGGTGAGAGGTTTACCAGTTATAAAACAGGAAGCAGGTGGGTGAGGCATGCAGGAACATGAAAAACTCAACTTACAGCTACACACAATTAAACCTGCTGTGTGCCATTAGAGACTATTAAAATTCCCCCTTTCTTGCAACAGTTTTTTTTTTGCAATAAAGACGGCTTACATATAAGTTAATTTTACCCTATACCAAAGCTGCAACTTTAGATATATGGGGGAATGTAATAAAAGTCGGTAACGGAAAAAATATTTTTTTGTGTGAACAAATTTGCCTTTGTGCAAATTTAATATTGCTTTTTGCGAAAAAAAAAACAAACTATTTAACAACCACTTCCGTCAGGGAAAGAAGGCTTGTGAATGTTATAGTTTGCACCAGTGCACAGTGAATGTAATAAAACTTCTTACTGAAAAAGTTGTGTTTGCTTCAAAAGGTTATGACACCTTCAAGCACTTCTTAAAAGTGGGCAATGCGCAATTAAAATTTTCAATGCAATAACAGTTTAAAGGGATACTGCAGTAGACTTCTGCACTGAACTACATTTCTCAAAAGAGCAAACAGATTTTTTTAAATTCAATTTTGAAATCTGACATGGGGCTCAACGTTTTGTCAATTTCCCAGCTGCCCCGGTCATGTGACTTGTGCCAGCACTGCCAGGAAACTGCTTTCTGGCAGGCTGTTGTTTTTCCTTCTCAATGTAACTGAATAATACACAGTGGGACATGGGTTTTTATAATTGAGTGCTGTTCTTAGATCTACCAGGCAGCTGTTATTTTGTGGTAGGGAGTTGTTATCTGGTTACCTTCCCATTGTTCTGTTGTTAGGCTGCTGGGGGGGAAGGGAGGGGTGATATCACTTCAACTTGCAGTACAGCAGTAAAGAGTGACTGAAGAGAGCACATGACTTGGGGCAGCTGGGAAACTGATAACATGTCTAGCCCCATGTCAGATTTCTAAATGAAATATAAAAAAAAACCGTTTGCTCTTTTGAGAAATGGATTTCAGTGCAGAATTCTGCTGGAGCAGCACTATTAACTGATGCATTTTGAAAAAAAAAATTTTCCCATGACAGTATCCCTTTAAGGAAGAATATTACATTGCAAAATGCACATTTTTTATAATTATTTGTGCAAATTGTTTTGCTCTTTGTGACTTTTATTACATTCCCCCACTAGTTTCTAATTTTTAATTAGGGCCAGTTATAGTGTTTTAAAACTCAAGAGCCTGTAAGATGCATTATTATAAACAGGGCTGAGTTAGGTTACCAGTTATAACGCATGTTAAGTGATGTCACTTGACCTGAGCATATTAGAAGCTATCATGGAGGTCTATGTCCTTGATAAAAGAACTCATCCTGAGGCCTCATGCCTACTGTATATATATATGGTCATGGAACAGCTTGGTAAAATAAAATATTTTTACAAAAGGGTTACATTTCCTACTAATCATGACAGTACAGGTATGGGATCCGTTACCCCGAAAGCCCAGAATTACAGAATGGCCATCTGCCATAAACTTCACTTTCATCAAATTTTTCAAAATTATTTCCTTTTTCTCTGTAATAATAAAACAGTACTTGATCTTAACTAAGATATGAATCCTTACTGAAGGCAAACCAGTCCTATTGACTGGGGACAGAAAAATTCAAATTTCTAAGTCATTTTGGGCTATCGAATAGCCCAAAATTCGATTCGAACTGAAAAAAATTGGAATTTTTTAAGTACTGACTAAAGTTGGCCATAGACATAAAGATTTTTGAAAGATCCAATCGAATAGCCCAAAATTCGATTCGAACTGAAAAAAATTGGAATTTTTTAAGTACTGACTAACGTTGGCCATAGACATAAATATTTTTGAAAGATCCAATGGTTATTGTGAGACCACGATTGTCTCAAAACAATCGTTTAAATGTCCGATGTGTCCATCAACTAAAAAGACCATTTCAGGCGATATTGCCAGCAAAACTGAAGGATCGCAGCCTGCTTGGCCCTGCAAACATAGGTAGATTACATGGGGGCCGATAAAGATTTTCTAACCTGGCCGATCAATCATCAGACCAATGTCGGACGAAAAATCGTAAGATGAACGATCGTTTGTATCCCACTAACCGCACGATAATTTGAGAGATTGGTCGGACTTCCCTCAGATCGGTCTTTCGGCAGAGAAAGAGTTTTGCGTCTATGGGGAGCTTAATCCTTTGAATTCGACTATTCACCACCTTATAGCGGCCGAATTGACATTGTAGCCTATGGGGGACCTCCTGGAAGCAAGTCCTGGAAAATCTAAGCTTTTGATGCATTGGAACGATTTGAATTATTATTATTTGATCGAAAAACGGACCTATTCGATCAAAAATTTTGATCGAATATAGCCTTAAAATATTGATGGTCGAATTTCAAAGTTTTTTCGATATTTGATCCAAATCATGGAAATATCCCTTATCCAGAAAACTCAAAGTCCTGAGCTTTTTGGATTACAGGTCCCATACTTGCACTGTTATATTCTAATATCCAGTAAATAATAATCATAAAATAATAAAAAATAGAATGAAACCAAAATATTTTGTTGCTTTATTAATATCTTTGTTTTAACTACATACAGATAATTCAAGCGCCATGTGTTCCTGTTGTATACTGGTTTTTAAAGCATAATTTTAGAAAACATACATACGTTACTAAAATATCCTTTAATAGGGAAGACTGTGCTTTTGTTTCCTTATGTGTTGTTGTGACCTAAGTGGCCAAGATAGACAGGAAACTGAGTGTTACCCAAATGACACGCGATAGTCCAGAAAAGAAAAAAAAAAGACTTCACCAGTGACATCATCTGGAACTCACTTATGGAGTTGCAAATATAACAAATGTACACATGGGGCAATTTTAGTGTTTTGCAGTGGCGTAACTTCCAGGGGAGCAGGGGGTGCAATTGCACCAGGGCCCACTCCCTCTTAGGGCCTGCCGGTGAGTCTCAACAGCTGCTCAGAGCCCACTGAGCATGTGAGTGTTGCAGACACTTTCCAAGATGGGTGTACACTGTCCCTTTAAAAGTGATAACCACAACACAACAAGTTGCCAGGGACATGAGTGTCCACTGTGAGATGTTCAAATTAAATTCAAAGTGAAAAAGATGTGCTTGTAACATTTGTGGCCCATTCACATTAGTCTTCAGTGGATTCTCAACTGTCTGTGCAGAGTGAGAAATTGGTTGCGGTGTCCTGTATTGCTAACAGTAACCGCTTTCATCACAAACTTTGTAGACAGCGTGCCAGTTAATGAGAGGAAAAGACAAGCATGCTTTTTTTTTTCTTCCTTTTTTTGAAACCCCGCCTATCTACACATGAGAGAGAGAAAAAAAATTCAAGGCACAACTTAATTTTAATTTCTTGTCTTTGTAAGATTCTTTCTGAGCTGATGACAACATGACAAGGATGTCCCTCGCTGAAGTTTGTTGCACAGTAGGTAAGCACTGTACCACTTCAAATATATTTATAGGCTCGTTCTAATTATTTGAACGGTTGGATGATGCGTGGGGATGACTTCCTTATTGGGTAATGACCTAGATGCATTGAAAGCATTGTAGAAAAAAATGCCTTCAAAGGTGAATTTAATTATTCTGTAATATAATTGGTCTGGTCATATACAAGTGCATTGTACTTATTACATATTTGGAGGGAAAAAAACATAAATCCATTGTATATACAATGAAATCACAGAACAACAGTATTTACACTGCTACACAGATAACACAGGTATAGGATCTGTTATCCAAAATGCTCTTGACCTGGGACTTCCGGATAAGAGATCATTCTTTAATTTTGATCTCTATACCTTAAGTCTACATAACAATAATTTAAACATTAAAGGAACCCAGTTTTGCCTCCAATATAGATCAAATGTATTTTAGCTATCATCAAGTGCAAGATACAGCTATTATTATTACAGAGAAAAAAGAAACACTGGGAGTGATTTAATTATGACACCCTTCCAGTAATTGGAGCGTTCTGGATAACGGGTTGACAGATAACCAGGCGAATTTTCGCCAGCGCTACGCAAATTCACTAAAGTACGAAGTTACAGTCAGGTTGGCGAACGGTAGCATAGTTGCGCTAGTATTACTTCGCTAGGCAAAGCGCATTTGCGCTAGCGAAGCCTAATTTGCATATGGCGGGAACTTTAACGTATAATAGAAGTATATATTACAGCCACTACATTCCACTACACAAGCCCAGGAAACCTTTAATAAATTAAATAAAGTTGTCCTATTTCCCTACATGTGCCCCCTGTATAGTTGTGTTGCCATATGTTAGGAAATGTAGGGGTGGAAGGAGGGTAACCCCCCCCAGTATCGGACTGGCCCGGCGGGAAACCGGGAAAATCCCCGGTGGGCCCCGACCCTTAATGGGCCCCCGCCGGGCCAGACCCCTCTCCCGACTGACTTCTGTAGGCACCGTGCACAGCGCCACTTGTGCAGGTGCGCTTGTAGCGCCTTACCAGCAGCAAGCGCGAGCGCAGCACCTCTCCAGCAGGCGCAAGCTCTGCGCCTCTCCAGCAGGCGCGAGCGTGGCGCCTCTCCAGAGGGCAGTCAACAGAGGCTCTTCAAGATATGGGGGCAGGGGGGTCGGAGGGGCCCTGGACAGTAGTGCCGGTGCGCCCCAGGCCCCCCAGTCCGAACCTGACCCCCCCCCAAAAAAATCGATCTTTTTCAGACTATCACCCTCCAATGGTAAAACACGCCAGCGTTTTTTTGGGACAGAAAAATTTGGACATTTTTTTTTCAAACTCCTATCTATTGTATTGAACTTCGCCTGGTCTGACCAGGCGAAGTAAAGTCTAACGTAAGTGGTAACATTCAGGAAAATGTTGACCGTATTGAATTTGCGTAATTACGATCCTTCGTCAGTACGCAACTTCGCCTGGCGTAAGGGTGCGAAGTTGCTCAAATCTATCTACTTCGCTAGCGAAAATTCACCAGAGCCGGTGTTAGTGAATTCACGAAGTTACGAATTGACGTCACGCTGGCAAATTAGCGCTACCGCGCTTTAGTGAATTTGGGCCTATGAGCCCTGGGAATAAAGTGGAAGCATAGGCGGTTTTGTTTACTCTGTCTAACCCATAACAAATATCTCAGCGTGTAAAGCAAGAAATGTTATGGGACTTTTTAGCCAAAATGCTTGGGCCCTGTCATTTGCTGGATAATGGATCTTTCTGTAATTGGAATCTTCATACTAGAAAATCATGTCAGCATTAAAAAGACCCGATAGGCTGGTTTTGCTTCCAATAAGGAACAATTATATCTTATTTGGAATCAAGTACAAGCTACTGTTTTATTATTGCAGAGATAAAGAAAATAATTTCTTATTTGAATAAAATGGAGCCTACGGGAGACAGCCTTTTCTGTAAATCTGAACGGGTTTCCGGATAATAGATCCCATACCTGTATAAGACATTTTGATTGTATTTTCTAGCAACAGATAGGAATGTGGTGAGAAGGAGACATGGGTTTGGGTTTCTTCCCTTCATGTCCGATGTTGTTAGTTTAAGCCATACCATACTGTGGGGGGAAATGTGTGTGGCAAGTAGTAAACACTGTCAGTGGTTTTTGTCCAAAATCGTGTGAATTTCCTGTTTCAAGAATTGGGTCTTTATCGTAAATAAAAAACAGCACTGTCAGTATTACATGTCTATTGCTTAGAAAATGACATTGTATTGTGTTGGTGCAGGACTGGTGTCTATATGATAGACATAGTGATCCAGGTGGGGTGTTGCTTTCACTGTTTGACATTTGGGAGACACATGCTGAACTGGATAAGAGAGGAATAAATGGTCAGGGGTTTTCCATTGTGATTAATGCTTCACTGCTGGTAATTCTGCACAGCAAAGATTCATGGTTTCACTTGACCTGTGAAAGACCTGTCCCAAGCCACTAGGAGCTGAAAAGGAAACTGAGGTCCATGTACATAGATTTGGTAATTACTGCAGTCGTCTCATCTGCACAATGATCTGTAACCTAAAACTATGTAGAAAAATGGGGTGGGAGGGCTTAGAAGTATGGCCTTGTCTTTGGAAGAAAAGCAGATCTGAAGAAGAATGGAAAGTGTTTTTGGGTGAAGTTATGTAATAGACAACAAATATTAAAGTAACATACAATCAAAGCCAAATCTTGAGTTGCAAAGCTATCTTTTAAAAAATGTTTAAGGTAAGGTCACACGCAGGGCTGGGCCAAGGGGTAGGCAGAGTAGTTACGTGGGGCACATAACTGGGGGGTGCCAGTCACATACCTGCTCTGTCACCTACCCCCAGTCCTCTCTCTTTGCCGACTTTCTTCTTGTACTCCTGTGCATGTGCCCGTATACACGTTCATGCATGCCAATCCACGCATGTTCACACCAATTCGCGCATGCGCCCGTTCATGCCAACTCGTGCTTGCGCACGTGAGCGCCACCTTGTGCAGTTCGGGGAGATTGCTACCCAGAAGAAGAGGCCCGTGTGACCTTATCCTTAAAGGAGTGGTTCACCTTTAAGTTAACTTTAAGTATATTATAGGATGAGATGAGTAATTCTAAGCAACTTTTCAACTGGACTTCATTTTTCTTTTTTAAAGTGTTTGAATTATTTGGACCAAAGCAACCAGAGTACTGAAACTGCAAACTGAAGAGCTGCTGCATTAAATGCTAAATAACCACAAAGAATAAAAAATGAAAACCAATTGCAAAATGTCACAGAATATCTCTACATCACGCTAAATGTTCATTTAAAATTGATCAATCCCTTTAAGAGACCCTGTGCTATTCTTTTAATATACCCCACCTTGACTTTTGCGTCTCCCAACTGATCTGCCGCTGGCAACACTCAACACTCAGATCTTCCTGAGTTTATGGTGCATCTCTTCAAAGGTATTACCCCAGTTTCTTTTTGAATCTTACAACATGACCTGGTTTAGGTCTCTGATTAAAAGACCACATTTAAAATGTTTTCATAGAAATTAACATTTTTTTATTTAAAAAAATAAAAACCTCAGTTTTCTCGATTTATGTGACACTGTATTCTACCAAATTGAAACGTTGCCATTTATTAGTTTGAAGTTAGATGAAGAACGCCGTCTGTTTACATTGTGTCTTTCTCCTCCAACACAGTGGAAACTTCTCAGTCTGATGTTCACACTTTGTTTTGCAATTTCTGTTCCATTTTCCTGTCCTGGGTAAAAGGTCAATTTTTCTTTTTAGCTCAGTGACTCACAGACAAACATACACCAAACCAGACGTAAAGGGAACTACATTCCAAAATACCTTTTTTTGAAAATGTAATTCTAAGCAGCTTTTAAGTATACATTAATCACATCATTAGCTTGTGATACTTTTGGTGTAAATGTGTTGTGTTTACTAGTGCAACCCGTTATGGAGAACCTGGAATGACTGGTATTTTCAGGGTGGCGGTAGCACGAGGGTTCCCCAGTGTCAATAGGTGCACTTACTTAAATCAGCAGGAGATGCAGGATAGATACAATGGCACTACCTGGAAGTACAAGAACCATGTTTGGGGCAGGTACTTTTAGAGACACAGGTGGAATTTCGAATTCATGTGAGGTCTTTTAAAACTCCTATAAGCTCCCGTAAATTTGAAATTACAAAATGTATTATTAAAATTGAATTTTTCAGACTCAGACAAATTGAAATGACCCTAAAACTTGATTGTCAGGAAGACTGCAAACACCTCCAGATTGATCCCTGAACGTCTCCCATTGACTTAAAGGGATACTTTCATGGGAAAACATGTTTTTTTCAAAACACATCAGTTAATAGTGCCGCTCCAGTAGACTTCTGCACTGAAATCCATTTCTCAATAGAGCAAACAGATTTTTTTATATTCAGTTTTGAAATCTGACATGGGGCTAGACATTTTGTCAATTTCCCAGCTGCCTCTGGCCATGTGACTTGTGCCAGCACTTTAGGAAAGAACTGCTTTCTGGCAGGCTGTTGTTTTTCCTTCTCAATGTAACTGAATAGTACACAGTGGGACATGGGTTTTTACTATTGAGTTTTGTTCTTAGATCTACCAGGCAGCTGTTATCTTGTTTTAGGGAGCTGCTATCTGGTTACCTTCAAATTGTTCTGTTGTTAGGCTGCTGGGTGGGGGAAAGGGAGCGGGTGATACCACTCCAACTTGCAGTACAGCAGTAAAGAGTGATGGAAGTTTATCAGAGCACAAGTCACATGCCTTGGGGCAGCTGGAAAATTTACAATATGTCTAGCCCCATGTCAGATTTCAAAATGAAATATAAAAAAATCTGTTTGCCCTTTTGAGAAATGGATTTCAGTGCAGAAGTCTGCTGGAGCTGCACTATTAACTGATGCATTTTGAAAAAAAATCCCATGACATGACAGTATCCCTTTAAACAGGTTTTTGGTGGCGAATGGTGCGTCAAATTCTAATTTTTATAGGGCCAGAGTAAGATGACGAAAAGGTTGAAGATTTAAATTCAACTTTTCAATTCAACCCTTGATTAATCTGCCCCTTAAAGAATGGCATAACGTGCAACATTTGTGCGGTATCTCTTCATATCAGTGTGTGTGTGGGGTACATCCTAGCTAAGCAATGTATGTCAGGAACCCATCCCTGGTAAGGTAGAGAAAAACTTGGTCCTCCTGCCAAAGGCTGTCATTTGATTGAACCACAAGAATGCCCCTGTCATTAGATGGATGACAAGAATGCGCTCCAGGCCTTGCAAACCTGGGGTGCCAGATGAACAGTGGTGGGATCAGACACCACAAAGCACCAACACTTTGCATATTGCAATAGAAAGTGACCCCAGCCTTTTGGCCCAGTGGTGAAGAAGTGTTTATATTCTGGCCAATAAGCTGGGGCTGAACACTTTTTCATAATTTTAATTCTTTTTTTATATTTTATTCCTATGGCATCAACCATCACTTTTACTTTTTAGCACTTGTTGGATCACGTGCCTAAGCCCCTGATTTACACACTGATTTGGGGGGAGATGTGCAGTGATAAGGGTCCTTCTCCCTGTGAACCAAACCCCGCCATGGGTGCACCAGACATTGGATTCTCTTTGGAGGTCCACAGGTGTTCCTGACCCCTCATCTTCCTTTTGACTTGATGGAGAAGAAGAAAGGGACCCCCTAAGCCTTGCAGGGAAGATGATCTGAAGATCCTTGCCTCCTGCTGGCCTTTTGGCAGGGGACACAGGGGCCTGCCCTAGTCTTCTGACAAAGGCAGGCCCAAAGAAACTCATGAGAAACTGTGCCTTTTGGTTGGTTGACCTAGGAG
The DNA here is from genome assembly GCA_024363595.1 of Xenopus borealis. NCBI lineage: Eukaryota > Metazoa > Chordata > Amphibia > Anura > Pipidae > Xenopus > Xenopus borealis. The sequence continues at coordinate 34,752,768 of CM044433.1, forward strand.
ATTTTAATGGACTTATGCTGGCCATAGACACAAAGATACTATTGTACAAAACAAAAATGTGTACAATTTTCAGCCCTTGTGTGGATTGTCCCAACATTTTTGTGCCATGACGATCAGTTGTTCAGTCGATCGGATAGGTTAAAAGATTTATATTGGCTACGGATAATATCTCTGCATGTATTGCCTTTCTGAAGATATCAATGGGAGACCATCACTACTATTTTTCAGGCATAACTTTCATATGATTTGTCCTCTGCAGGTCAGAAGTTTGGAACGGACGTTTGTTCATCCGATATAGCATTATAAAATGCACATCTATAGCCAGCTTTAAGACTAAGTCATTGCACCTGTTTGTACTTTTTTGCACTTGGGTAACTTGAAGAACATGGGCTTCAGTAAAAAAATTGTGCCCATCTTAACAACCCACACTTGAATCTGCAAATAAGACTTCTAGGGGCAAATTCACTAAGCGGCGAAAATGTGCTAGCGTAGTTACGCTCAGGGTGGACAAACGGTAGCGTAGTTGTGCTAGTGTTACTTCGCCAGGCAAAGCGCATTTATTCTAGCGATGCCTCATTTGCATTTGGTGCGAATTTCAAAGTATAATAGAAGTATATGTTACAGCCACTACATTCCACTACACAAGCCCAGAAAACCTTTAATAAATAAAAAAAAAGTTGTCATATTGCCCTAAACATGTGTCCCCTGTATAGTTGTGTTGCCATATGTTAGGAAATGTAGTGGGGGAAGGAGGGTAACCCTCTGTTTCGCTGTTTTTCATACTATCACCCAACAAAAAGACGCCAGCGTTTTCTGGGACATAGAAAAAATTTCAAACTCCTATCTATTGTATTGAACTTCGCCAGGTCTGACCTGGGGAAGTAACGTCTAGCCTAGCGTAAGAGATCAGTCTGAGAAGCACTGCTATAAGAAGTAGAGGTTATTGATAGGTACCACCCTAACAGGGGTTATGCACAGATTTTCACAAAAATCTTGTGGCGTGATTTGCGAAAAAAGAGTGATACCAACAGTTTCCACCAAAAAGGGTGGTATAAACTGGAAATGCAGTTCTGCAACATTGACTCTTTCCTGCATTCACTTAATTCTCTAATTCACATTAATGTTTGGAGGTAAACACATCTTAACTATATCAAACATTTATTGCATTGAATTGAATCCGGCCAACTGTATGTCGGCCCATTTATTCCTGTTCTTTGATGAAATATCTAATTATTTGCTCCTGCAGGTCTCCTTCCAGGTCATTTGGCCATATGCAATTACCCTGGGCACATATGCTATGCATTTCTATACTTTATCTTCCATAGACATGGCTAAAAAAATAATGAAGGTGAGCCAAAATAATTCATAGTCATGGAAAGTGCAAAAAAAGACCCTGTATAGCACAACACTGTGAATAATGAATGCATGCAGAGAGGAGGAATAACAGCAAGCCTGGCTTAATGTGTAGCCTCTGAAATTAAGTTGCAACTAAAAATACAAAATCAAAAATGGCATATTTTAAACCTAGTTGTCCTGTTCTAGTATAGCATTATAGCTTTTTATTTGCAACTCATTCACCCAAACAATCGCAACTACTTTCAAGAAACTGGGTGTATCCTCTGTCTGCTTCCTGTGCAGCTTTTTTGCACGTTTATGCATCATCCCCAGGAAAACATGCACCAAAGCTAAATATCAAGGCCTGTCTAAAGAAGGCTTTTTTCATACAATTTAATCTACGGAATTTATACACGGAAGAACCGTGCCTTTAAAGGATGCCCCCAATAGCTCCTCATCTTCTTTTCTGCTGCACATACTCACATACTGCACGTACAGTAACTCTATAATATAAAAGCCATGATACAAAGCTAATTAATAATTAATTCAATTCCATCACATGACACAAGTGCATGGTATATCAGAAATTAATAGTCATCCCTGTAGCATAAGCTTCTAGGGCAAGCAAACCTCATTTACCACTCTACGTTTTTTGACGAGCCCTAAGCGTAGCTTCTTAAGTACAGTATTTCTAATTATATTAATTACTGTATATTAACAATTATGCCGGAGCTACAATGCAAAGGGGGCACATTTAAATTACAAACTTTTAGCATAATATAAAGGTTAAAATTCTTAGACAATATTTTTCAACGATTTAGCTTCGTTCAGCTGCTCTCCAGCTTGACAATTTAGCAGCTATCTGGTTGCTGGGGTCAGGTTTACCCTAGCAACCAAGCAGCGGTGCGAATAAAAGACTTACATTCGATCAGGGAATGGCAAATGAAAGATGAGTAATAAAAAGTAACAATAACAATGTAATGGCTGATTCTGTAAATGCTTTTAAGAGGGGCTTGGATAATTTCTTGGATAGACATAATATCAAAGGCTATTGTGATACTAAACTCTATAGTTAGTATATAGATGGGACGGCACAAGTGGGTGTGCCTAAACGTTGAATAAAGTTCCAGTTTTTTACACCTGAAGAAGTCCCTGGAGTGCGGTTTTGTTTGTAAACTTTATACATATAGATGGATAGATATATAGATATAGATAGATATATCTATAGTTAATATATTGAGTGTGTTAGTATACTAAGGGGCAAATTTACTAAAATTCCCCAAAAATCCCTTGAATTCCCTCGATATTCGATAAGCATTCGACTATCTAATGCTTATCAAATAGTTCTAGGCTATCTTTTTGCTCGATATTCGATTTCTCGATTAAATCGTATGATTGGATACCGATCGTTCGATTTCACGAAAAAAACATACTTTTTCCTCGAGCCTTCGAAAAATTTGTACGATTCGAACGATCGAGGTGTTCGATCGTACGAATGGTATTCAAGCAGGACTTAGCAAAAGAAGCCTATTGGGGGGTGATGATGAGTTTCATTTGGAGGAGTTGAATTGATGGACTTTGGTCTTTTCGCAACTCGATTTAACTATGTAACTATGATACACATCAGTGGCACCTCTGCAGGGTTGAAAAATAGCTGCCCATAGGAAAAGTCACATTTGCTCCCACAGAAGCAGGACTAGAGGTTATAAATAAAAAATGATCAGCAACCCCAGGCTACGAAAAAAAACAAACAAGAAGAAAAGAAGCAATATCATGTAGACTTATTGAATGTGATCGGATCACCATGTGCTCTGAGAATGAAATGTTACATATCTGGTGTAGTTGTCTATAGGAAAAGTTATATGTGCAGGGTGGTGGGGAGTGCAGGGCAGATGGAGCCATTTGGGGGAAATTCACTAAAGCGCGAAGTGTCTAACGCTAGCGCTAATTCGCCAGTGTGACGTCAATTCGTAACTTTGCAAATTTACTAATGTGGACTCTGGCAACTTTTCGCTAGCGAAGTAGATAGACTAGCGCAACTTCGCACCCTTACGCCAGGCCAAGTTGCGCACTGACAAAGGATCGTAATTACGCAAATTCACTAAGATGACCCAAACTGGCGTGTTTTACCTTTCTAGGGTGATAGTCTGAAAAAGAGAGAATTTTTTTTTGGGGGGTTACCCTCCTTCCCCCCTACATTTCCTAACATATGGCAACACAACTATACAGGGGGCACATGTAGGGCAATAGGACAACTTTATTTTATTTATTAAAGGTTTCCTGGGCTTGTGTAGTGGAATGTAGTAGCTGTAACATATACTTCTATTATACATTGAAATTCGCGCCGTATGCAAATTAGGCATCACTAGCGTAAATGCGCTTTGTCTGGTGAAGTAACACTAGCGCAACTACACTACCGTTCGCCGGCCTTAGCATAACTTCGCACTTTAGTGAATTTGCGTAGCGCTAGCGAAAATTCGCCTGGCGAAGTGCAGCGAATGTTAGCGAAGGCAACGCTAGCGAATTTTCGCCGCTTAGTGATTTCCCCTTTTTGGCTTTGCCCAGATGGCTACTAGCTAGCTACATAAACACATGCAAATTATCTTGTGTATTTAGTAAGCCATTCACTTTTGTAAGCGAGATATACAGTAAGACATCTGGATTGTTTTTCAACATCCTTTCAAAAGATAACTGTAATAATGCAGCTGCTTTAGGGTTGCCACTAACATATCATGTGCTTAGACTTGCACTGTTCAGTTATTTGCTTATATATGAGGAAACGGGGGTGAGCAATCTTACAAGATCTAAGATTTTAGGAGACCAGTCTGTTCAAAAGAATGTGCCTCTGTCATTCAGAGTTACAAATTATTCAAGCAAAGTCAGAAAATAGCAGTTTACTATGGTAGACATATGGCAAATTTATACCAATACTGTCCTCCCATAGGATATATATATATATATATATATATATATATATATATATATATATATATATATATATATATATATATATATATATATATATATATATAATTCGTCTTGTGCACTGCACTCTAATCCGGAATCTTTCCTTTAGTTAATGTCGGGTGCTGGATCCAAAAAGTGTGCATACATTAATGTAGAAAAGATCCGCACACCATTCTTGCTTGTGTCAATTCAAATATTTATTTTGTGCATAAATCCGACGTTTCAAGGATGAAAAAGGCCCCAATGGGGGCCGAAACGTCGGATTTATGCTCAAAATAAATATTTGAATTGACACAAGCAAGAATGGTGTGCGGATCTTTTCTACATTAATATATATATATATGTATGTATGTATATTTATATATTGGGAGAATTTTTTGTACCATGTCTCTTTGTGACCAGTGTACAGAGTCATTATGGGTTCGTCCTTCTCTGATCCTCTCTCTGGGAACAGTATAGAATAAACTGAATTCAAGGGTACTATAACCATTTACATTTTAAAATGCTTTAAATGTATGTGGGAGAGATGGTCCAAAAAATGAAGGACGGCTTCTCACAACATAAATCATCTGCAGGAACATTTTAATTTTCATGGTTTTGTTTAAGGTGATTAAAGGGTTCTCTCCACCAAGAAGAGTGTGATCTACATTTGTTTTTTTTTTATGTCTTCCATTTTTTGTTGCATTTCCTCTATAAATGTCAGTAAGATGTATTGTATACATATTCAGGGTCCAAAGCGCCCAGTGAGATTTGCATTTAAACAGGTGACCAGTAAATAGTAGCTGCTGAAGAATTGTAGGAATAAGAATGCTCTAGAAGTGTATTCTAGCTGATTTCTGGCGGATGTCTCCATAAAATGTTCTTGCAATTGAAATGCTGACTGTGGAACCCTCTGTCCTTGTGGAAATGTCTCTGTTTACCCTTTCTGTTAATATTTCACCCATCTTCACGTCAGCTCAGCAGAGGGAAATTATTGAGCAAATGCAAAGGGATAATAAATATGTATATACTGTTTATTGTCCTGTGAAGTAACTTCAGCAAAACAGGGACTGGCTATCTCCTTGTTAGGTGAACATACTAATAGGTTGATCTTTTTACGATATGATTTGCTGGTGGGCAAAACTGGTCGGATCCAATTGTCTAGTCCAGCAATTAAATCAGAACTGTGGCCAATTCAGACTTTTGAGAAGAGGACTACAATTGTGTGGAATATTACTGTGCTTGCTAAAAAGACAGAGGAGGAAATGATGTTCACGTGAACAGAAGGGATTTTTTCAAAAATTCTGAGCTAGCATTCTATAAAGTCCCCTCCTTGTTCCTCTATTGGTCTGGGCAGTACTAATCAGCAAAATATTTCCCAACCCTTCCCTTCTTTCACTGGGGAATAACTTCTAGACATGGCCAGCAGGGCCGAACTGGGAGGAAAAATCAGCTCTGGCAAAAGTATAAAAGCAGCCCATGTATTGCTGAGCATGCAAAGCATGATATATTTTTCCAACCCCAAGGTTAACTAGAACCAGTGGTTATGAACAGATATTTTAAGCGTCCATTACCATATAATCCCCAGCAATATTATATACCCTAAGTGCTGGAACTGGCTCCCCCTAGTTTCCATCACAACTATTCCATCTGATGTGTTAGTGACCCTAAACTTACAGTATATTCAAATTTTTCCTTTGTGTGCCCCCAGCTAGACCATGTACCCTGGCAGATAAGAGGACTTTAATTACCATGCATATCACAGGGCCGAAGTGTGTCATACTTGAAGAGTCTGTCTCATGCAATTAATGTTACATATCACAGTGTTCCAAAAACAGACTGAAGTGACTGTTCTGAGCATGGATCCTTCAGTTGCCAACATACCTATCATAAGCATAAGGGATTGGGTAGACAGCAAGCAACTCTAATATTAATAATTGAAGTTGGTCAGAATTCCTGGTTCCACCCATATGCATGTGCACTAACAAATACAGGCATTGGCTTAGCTCGGCCAGGCTATTATGGGCAGCTCATTTACATTTCTAAAGTGATAAGCTCATTTACATATTAAAGACATGCCTAATTTGCATTTTTAGGTGAGTAGACCATTTACATTTTAAAGCAAGCAAGCGGCCCATCGGGCATTTGCCCAAACCCACAGATTGCCAGTCCCGGGCCTGATGCCCAGTGCTAACACAGTATGAAACCAATGAAACGTATTCAAATAGAAGAGAGGGACGGTGGTCAGCACAGCTTTTCCAAATGATATGCGTCCAGTTCCTTAATAGTTGCTCTGTGCTGCAACTGCTGCCAATGATCCAAGTATAGGAGAAGGAAAGAGGAACTCCAGCAGTATTACTGCAAACAACTTTTTATTCCAGGCAGTGGAAATCACTTGAATGCACTTGATAAAGGGTATGGACCCCGAAACATGTTTTGATTTCCACTGCCTGGAATAAAAAGTTGTTTGCAGTAATACTGAGTTCCTCTTCCTTCTCCTATACTTGGATCACTGAAACTTATTAACTGGCTTTAATTGTAAACTGATCTATTATATGCTGAGTTGTTATTCCACTGCGTCTTGATAGGGTGACTTTGGTCAAACCTCTGACTTCAAAGCAAGCCTTGTAGGACCAGACCAGGTGTGATGTACACATGTATGATAAGACTTTAACATCCCAGAAGATGACATCCCACCTTGGGCAGTGCCATAAATCTTCTGAAGGAACTCTGAAATAGTGCAGTGCATAAATCTAATATGTTTACATACAGACTTCAACATACCAAATACCAGTATTTACTTTTTTTTAACGTTATATTACAGTGGCCAATGTGGAATACCAATTGTTCTTAAAGAACTGGAGAAGCTCGACCTGATCGGCATCATCCTGAATAAGATACGCACAAAGGTACTTAACTGTATTCGTTATAGCCGTAGTGCTTGTGGCAGGTTCCCATGTATTTTCTTCCATGTTAAGGGCACTGGTTTCATTTCAGTAACACAACTCCAAAATCGAAGTGTCATTTATAAACGTTAACAAGGAAATGTAACAGAAGGATATCTCCTTGTTTTAAAAGCATCAGGTATTTAAAAACCACTGGAATAGTCTACCCTTAGTTCTAAACCATAACTTTTAGATAGATAGGATTTATAGATACTATAGTACAATGTTGACTTTCAGTAACATATCCACATGGTCTTCAGCAATGTTATTTTTGGATAGTAGTGACTTTCTCCTTGAAACCCTGCCATGCACAATATTGATGATCAGTGTTCTCCTGATGGTGGGCTTATTAACACTGACATTCACCAATACAAGAAAGGCCTTTACTTCCTTAGATGTTATGCTGGAGTTTATTGTGATCTACTGGAGTATTAAGCTGGCCATACACTATAAGATCAGCTCATTGGTCAAGGTCGCAAATGAGCAGATCTTTCTCCCAATATACCCATCTAAGGTGGGTAATATTGGGCTTAATCTGATCATTGGCCCTAGGTACAATGGTGAGCATCAATAACTGTTTTTTTTTTCCTTACCCATTAAATGTCCCAGCAAAGACTCAGATATCTGTTTTTTAATTAATGCAGTACATCCCCGAACTTACACCTGATTATCTATTGAAACACTTCACAGATTGGAATGGGCATTAATCGATTTCTATGTATAACTATAAATGCCTTGACAATAAAACTACATTTACAGGGGAAAAATGGAATAGGCAATAATATATGTTTTTTTGGAGGACTTAGTGCAAGGGTAGTAGGTTCAAAACTGTTGCAACACATTCAGTCCAAAGCAGAAAGTGCTTAATGTGCTAAATTATTCAAGGCATGGCGTGGCACAATATGATTTCAAAAGTTTCATGTTCTGCGGGATGAGTCAGTTTCAAGTTGGTTAAAGGAAAATTATATCCCCAAAATAAATACTTGAGCAACAGATAGTTTATATCAAATTAAGCGGCATATTAAAGAATATTATCAAACTGATATAGTTACATAGTTAAATTGGGTTGAAAAAAGACAGAGTCCATCAAGTTCAACCCCTCCAAATTAAAAACCCAGCATACACACACACACACATCTCCACTCTTTCACACCTCCACTCTTTCACACAAACCATAAATGCCCATAGCTATACTAACTGTAGAGTTTAGTATCAAAATAGCCTTTGATATTATGTCTGTCCAAAAAATCATCCAAGCCCCTCTTAAAAGCATCAACAGAATGAGCCATCACAACATCACCCGGCAGTGCATTCCACAACCTCACCGTCCTAACTGTGAAGAACCACCTACGCTGCTTCAAATGAAAGTCCTTTTCTTCTAGTCTGAAGGGGTGGCCTCTGGTGCGGTGATCCTCTTTATGGGTAAAAAGGTCCCCTGATATTTGTCTATAATGTCCTCTAATGTATTTGTAAAGTGTCATAATGTCCCCTCGCAAGCGCCTTTTTTCCAGAGAGAACAACCCCAACCTGGACAGTCTCCCCTCATAATTTAATTCTTCCATCCCTCTAACCAGGGGGGAGGAATTCAGCGCCGGCGGGGTTGAATTCCCCTTTAAGTAAATAATACCCTTTTACATCTCTTGCCATGCACCACCATTTAGTGATGGTCTGTGTGCTGCCTCAGAGATCACCTGACCAGAAATATTTCAACTTTAAGGGCAGATTTATCAATGGATGAATTTCGTTTTTTCATCAAATTTATTTTGGGGGTCGTTTTCAATCAAATTTGAATCGTTAGAATTGAACGTTTTTCGAATTTGCTAAATTTTGCCAAATTGCCTGTAAAGGCTATGGGAGGTCCCCCATAGGCTATAATGGCAATTCGGCAGGTTTTTCAAAGGGACAGTACTTTGAAATTCGATTCGATTTTTTAATTTTCGAGATTTTTCAGTTTGAATTTATTCGGTCAAAGTAACTGTAACAGGAGGCTGTCCTTATTTTTTAAAATGTCAGTTTTCTATTTATGAGTACCCAATGGCACATGCTACTAAAAAAAGTATATTATTATGAAAATGGTTTATTTACATGAAGCAGGGTTTTACATATGAGTTGTTTTATGCAATATTTTTTTATAGAGACCTACATTGTTCGGGAGGGTATAGTTTTCCTTCAAATGTAGACTGATAATGCTTAATATAAAATTTAAGAGAGTGGAGTTTTCATAGCAAAATGGGTCATTTACACAGTAGAACACGTGTGCAAAAAAAAATAAAAAATGCCTGCGATTGGCACAGCATTCCCTGTAAATGACCCTATTGACTTCTGATATCAGTGACCTTGTTGTAGCATATGGCATGGATTCAATTCCCATATGCTGACTGCAACCCAGGGGAACTTCTTTGTTTGTACCCAAGTTGTTACATAGCAGGTTCCAGAACAAACTTAAATAGGATATTAGTACCAATGTGATTAACCTGTGCCATATAGCCTTTTTTCAATTTATGCCATTGGAATACAGCATCTTATTTATATCAACTATAGTAGTGTTTCTGAAGCAAACACATCAGTTGTATGCAGGGCAACACTACATGACATGTTCATTACTTTAAAACACTTTATTCTTTTGGTGTTACTGTTCCATTAAGGTTACAAATGTTTTGTTTTGCTACTTTTAATTACTCATCTTTCAGTTCAGGCCCTCTTCTATTTCCAGTCTCTTATTCAAATAAATGAATAGTTGCTAAAGTAATTTGGAGAGCTGCTGAGTAAAAAACCAAATAACTCAAAACCCACAAATAATACAAAATGAAAACAAATTGCAGGTCCTCTCACACTCTCTACATCATACTAAAAGTTCATGTAAAGGCAAAAAAGCCGTTTAAGAAACCCTTAGCTATTCTTTTAATATACCCTTGACTATTGTTTCTCCCTACTGATCTGGCACTGGCAACAGTCCAATTCATGATTATGATGTTAATATTATTGACACATAATTTATGCATTCTGTTTATTCAGCACTTGGACAATCTCTACAGAACTGAGATGTAGCTTTGATTTTGTTTTTTTAAAATTGAAAACTCAAAAGATGAGTCTTATATTGTAATTTTTGTCTGATTGTTCCCATTCTGGTTTTTTTATCATTAGGTGTGGAATGTGAACTGGTAGGTGGTTTAGTTACTGGTCATATACAGTAAAAGGAGAAAGCTGGAAAAGGGGCGCTATGAACTCATTATACAAGCCAATGCATTGAATTGCGATACAATTTTTGTTGCGGTGACTTCCGATATGCACATTAATTGTCATACATTACTCCCGCAGCAATGAAAGTGACTTTCAGAATCATCCTATATTGCACATTCTATATTCAAGATGTCAACATTGTTAGCATTCAGCACTATCGTAACTAGGGCCACAGTTAGACACAAGGTGACCAGGAGAGCCAAATCTAAGTGAAAAATATATATCATCCAGGGTTATGCTTTATTCGATAGTAACCACTGCAGAGTCACACATTCAACAATCCCCTTTAGGGTTTTACTAGAAACATCTACAACAATATAGATTGTATTGATAGATTATATATATATATATATATATATATATATGTATTATTATATAGATTGTATTGCACTGAGATGCAGTAGTGATGTGTGTGTCGGGTCAGAACACACGGTACCAGTGCGTCAGACACGTTCGGGTTGCTCTCCATGCCTGGAACCCTACTGTATTGGCTTTTGGCTCCACTTAGGGCTTTCTATACACTTTCCCCTGCTTACCCCCATCCCTTCCATGATGTCAGAGCAGGGTAGGTGCAGTCTATAAAAACAGAGGCGCTCCCCGTTAGAGTCGGGTGCAGGTGGTGGAGGGGCAGGATGGTGTTGGGTGCTGGTTGACTTTTTGTCGACCTATACATCACTGTTGCCCAGTACAAATCAGGGATGCACCGAATCCAGGATTTGGATCAGGATTCGGCCTATTTCAGCAGGATTCGGATCAGGCAGAATCCTGGTCAGGGCAAGTATGTAAGTCCGACTCTAAAGGAAAAGGAGCACCTAGTACAGAAGCAGGTAATAACTGCTGGTCATCTGCTGATAATTTACCATTTTAAGCATAAGTAGAAACAATTCCAAGTATGTTGCTGCCTGGTTATATTACAAAGGCAATATTACAGTATTTTATTAGAAACATTATCATTAAGATGTTTTTAGAAATGAACACTGTATTTTAAATGTACTTTTTCACCATTTTTCTGGTAGTCACAGGAAAACCAATAACCAATAGCACACTCACCCCAAAACAGCAACTACTCTTTATTAAAACTGCAACTTAGTGTATGAACAGCACATTGCACCCACATCAGCTATCCCACACACTGTCATACATCGCTTACATCCCACCTGACAAACCACATGTATGTCTATGCTGTGAATTAAAGGTTCCCATATCTGCTGCCACAACAAACCTATAAATCATATACAAGTGTAAAGAGAATAAGTATATACATCCTTTGCATTTGAAATTGCCATAATTCTGCCTCCTACTGACTTTGACTACACTGTCATCCACCATTTAAAGTCTACAGCCTTTAATTAATGCCTAAGGCTGGCCAGGTGAATTTTTTTTGGGCAATTACTAGGCATCATTAGCTACTAATGGTGTGTGGGATTTCTCATAAAGGAAGTCCTAAATGTATTAGATTCTATTTGCATAGTGTATAAGATAATTATTGGGTGCTGTAGAAGTAAACAAGTGTAAAGAGGAATAGGGCACCAATCTGAAAGAACTACACATTGGGTTCCTGACACAGTGGTACTGGTTTTCTTGGAATAATATTTTAGTTTTACTATATTGCTAAAAATGCAGGGGTTTTGTAATAAATCCGGGTTGAATCACTTGGCTGCAAACAGATGTGTCCCCTGGTAGGACTCTGCTTATACATCACAGAAATGCTCAGTGAAGCTGCCGAGTATAAAAACTGCAGAAATGCCAACACAATTAGGGCTCCTACACACGGGCGTTTTTACCTGCGCTCCCCTGCGTTGCGTTTTGCTGCGTTCAAACGCAGGGGAGCGCAGGTATAGACGCACTCAATTATTTTAAATGGGGGCTGTACTCACACGAACGCATGTAAGCGCCGAACGCAGGAAAAATGCAGCATGTTGCGTCTGAATCTGCGTTCGGCGCTTACATGCGTCTTGTGGGTACAACCTCATTGAACAAAATGAGGTGCGTCTAGACCTGCGCTCCCCTGCGGCTGAACGCAGCCAAACGCAACGCAGGGGAGCGCAGGTCAAAAACGCCCGTGTGTAGGAGCCCTTAGGGGCAGATTTATCAAGGGTCGAATTGAAAATTAAAATTTGAACTTCGATTCAAGTTTTTCAAAAAATTCAAATGTAAAAAATGAGGGAAAACTTAAAATCAGGGGATGTAAAATGGGGGTTCTACATTGTATTGCGGCTGTGCTTTCTTTTCAGGAAGAGGAGGACAACAGTTGGCATTGCAGAATTGCAGTTGCCATAATTCCAAAAGCAGCTCAGCTGATAAAAGATGATAAAGAGGAATTCATTTTTTGCAAGGGATAAGATGCTGCTAGATTTTGGTATTTTACAAAAAAAAAATGAAGCAATTGAATATGTAACACTTTTCTGCAGGACATTTGTCATGGTTCATTTCGTTCCTTACCAAGCAAACAGTCATAACTGCATGTAAAAAAGGGAACATTTTTTTCATGTGCTATTTTTATTATCTGAAGCACATGTATATTAATCAGCACAGAGTTGTTAAAGGAACTAATGCAAAACAGGTGTGTGCAAAAAATCTGCTGCAAATGTATTGGGTATCTGTCTAAATGACAATAGTTAAAGGGGAACACCACACAAACATAACTTAAGCTTTTTGAAAAGTAAACATAATTTCAAGCAACTTTGCAATATACATCAATTGTAAGCTATGCAGACTTTTCATGATTTTTAATGGTTTGGAACAGTTCACTAAGCCTAGTCCCCTGCTCTTCTGCTGATCTGTCTGACTACTTTGCTGAGCCGACTGACTACTGTTACTTTGCATCTGTTGTATTTGGTAGCCGAGGATGAGGAGAGTATAACAATGCTTTATTAGCAGGTCATGCAGCCATTACATAACAGCATTAAGTCTTACTTTCACTTTCAAGTTGTACAGAAAGTCCTATGTATGCACAGTGCCACCTGCAGGCCATTTGTATAAACACCACAGTATCATCAGCCTTCTGTCCTCAGCCTGCATCCCCCAAAACCCACAATTCCCTGCACACATGATTTCAATAAGGAACAGCACATCACAATGCAATGCATCGTGGGGTATGTAGTTCCTGCATGCTGTCTGTAAACCCTGGGGAGTTGTTACAATTTGTAACATCAGTGTTTTAGTCCCTCCTTCCCTGACAGGATTTCAAATGATGCAGAAAGAGAAAAACTGTTTAAGAGCTAGATTTCAGCATAAAAAAATGTCATTTATTCATATTTTTAAAGAAACAGGTAACTGTTATGGGTATATTAGGGGTTTCTGTGTTACGTGGGCTTCTTTATCAAATTTCGGTTTGGAGTTCCCATTTGGTAAACCAAGTTTTTTTTTTTTTTTAAATAAATATGCACAGGGCCATGCAGAACATAGAGCTGAACAATTTAAAATATTTTTTTACAAATTTTTATCCAATCTTGAAAGAGTTTTCCATAAAATTTCTCCATTTTTCTCATTACTGTTGCAAATTTTTGCCAAAGTCAACGTTGTCTTTATAGCTTTTTTGCCAAAGTTGAATATTTAAAAAAAAAAATCTGGGTAATTTATTAAAGTATACACCAGGTCCCCCATTAGCTTTTAATGCCACTTTGGGAAGTAAAAAACATTCTACCTTGTGGCCAAAGACATGCAAGTCTGTTCTAAATTTAATACTGAAACCTTATTACAGTGCAAGTCTATGGGAAATGACTCAACTCAAAACATTTTTTTAATGTAAAGACAATAATGGTAAATAAGGAGTGCAAGGGAGTGCCCTTTTCATAGGGCAGATGCCGTGGTCAATACATTTTTCAAACAAGGGAAAGTTGTGCAATGAGGCTGTGACCACAAAATACAAATAGACAAATACAAAAGGTCCTCTGCACTCAACCCATTATCAATATATTTAAGACATTGAGACATTCTATTGCTTCATTATACATTTTACAAAAGGACTAAGTTTTACCTGCAACTTACTTGCTGCTTTCAAAGTACAACTCCCTTTTATTAGACACCAGTGGGATCACCTGACTATAGTTGGGAGGGGTGGGACCTACAACAGAGCGCTGGCCACTGCTCCTATATGAACTATAACAAATGTCTAATAAAAGGGCAACCAAGTTACTTTGAAAGCAGCAAGTAAGTTGCAGGTAAAACTTAGTCCTTTTGTAAAATGTATAATGAAGTAATACTAACTATCTTCTGCTGCACCGTCTTCTTCCTTGTCCTGACGGTGTTTGCGGCAGATGCGCAGTAAGACCCATTTGCTATCGGTACTACTGCGCATGTGCCCGAAGTTCACAAAGTTTTCCTATTAAATTTTGTGAACTTCAGGCGCATGCTCAGTAGTACCAACCGGCAAATGCCAGTTGTATCTGTACATGTAACGCCAACTCAATGGCTTAAAGGATAAGTAAACCTTTAAAATAAGTGAATATATAATTGATGAGGGGGCTATTCCAAGCACTTTTCTAATTTACATTAATTATTTATTTTGTTTTTATTCCATGATATTAAAGAATACACGTACTGTTCATATGAATGAATTTGGTGACAACAGCACCACCTGCTGGTCAGTTTGTGACTTGTCTGACCACCAAGTAGTCAAGGAAGTTGTCAGGAGTAAGAAAGAGGCTGCTCTTATGTTTTTCTGCACAGGATATAAAATAAACCTTTCTCAAATCTTTCCTAAACAGAAGAACATCAGAGCAGCTTCTTTCTTACTCCTGACAACTTCCTTGACTACTTGGTGGTCAGACTAGTCACAAATTGACCAGCAGGTGGTGCTGTTGTCACTAAATTCATTCATATTAACAGTACATGTACCCCTTAATATCTTAATTAGATTAAACATAAATAAAACATGAATGTAAATTGCAAACGTGCCTAGAATAGCCCCCTCATCAATTTCACATTCACTTATTTTAAAGGTTTGCTTATTCTTTAAAGGAAAAGTAAATGTTTTTCTTTTTCTTTCTGTAAATTTGCTCTAAACAGCCCCCCAGATTATTGTACCTTAGTCCCTGCTGCAAGTCTGCTCTGGTTTCTGTGTTATCAGCAGCTTGTTTCCCCTTCTTCCTGGTGCAGAGTGAAGCCCAGCCCCTTAGTTTACTGAGCAGTCCATTTGCTGCTGTTCCACAATAGAGAGGAAGAGGGAGCCAGTGTTTCATTAGTAAGCTAGTTTCCCCAAGCAAAAGCTGCTACACACACTGCTCTCTGCTATGTCATAGTATGCAAATGATCTTCTGGACTAGTCCAAGATATAAGGTCAGTTCAGAAAGCTAAGGGGCTGGGCTTCACTCTGCACCAGGAAGAAGGTGAAACAAGCTGCTGATAACACAGAAACCAGAGCAGACTTGCAGCAGGGACTAAGGTACATTAATTTGAGGGGCTGTTTAGAGCAAATTTAGAGATAGAAAAAAAAAACATTTACTTGTTCTTTAAGAACTTTACCCCATATGTACTATAAGGCACTATGTTTGCCCAGGAGCAGTAACCTATGCCAACCAATAAAATTCTTGCTTTTAAACAGGTGACTAGTAAATTCTGTCTGCTGATTGGTTGCTATAGGTTACTGCCCCTGGGCAAACTTAGTGCCTTTTATTACATAACCCCATTTGAGTCTAAACTGTGGAGCTGTCTTTGAGCCCAGTAGATGGAGGTTTGAGACAACTGGAAGGCAACTGAATAAGAACGTTCGGATGCATATGTAATTGTCTTTCATGTGCTTGGGAATTTAGCAGGATGTATTTTATGTCAGAAACAGTACAGGTATGGGATCCATTCTCCAGAAACTTCCAAATTACAAGATGGCCACCTCCCATAGACTACATTTTAATCAAATTATTAACATTTTTTAAATGTATTTAATTGTTCTCTGTAATAATAAAACAGTACATTGTACTTGATCCCAACTAAGTTATAATTAATCCTTACTGGAGTAAACACAATCTGACTGGGTTTATTTAATACTTAAATCATTTTTTTGTAGACTTGGGGGTAATATACGAAACCTAGATTTTTTCTGGTCAAGGTTTTTTGTGGGAAAAACTTGATTTTCTAGAGGAAAAAGTGTTAAAGATTTATTATACCCCAAAGCTTCTAAAAGTCTGAATCTGGAAATCCACCATCTCATACCTGCCAAGATCCTGTAGAATGTCATGTCAATGGCAGATGTCCTTTTTACAATTTCAAGAAATCATGGGTTTCCTCTAATAATCCAAAAAATTCAGGGTTTTCAGGCGATAACCCTTAAAAAAATTTGAGTGATTTGAGCATCAAATCGGAAAAATTTGTTCTTGCCTGATTTTATCTAGTCTTTTTTTTTATAGTCATCTTATTAATAAATTAATAATTAATAAATTACAAGCTTGGTTTAATAAAAAGATGAGATAAATTAGATTTTTAGTCAATAACCCCCTTAGAGTATGCGGATCAAAATTAAAGAAAAATCTGTTATCTGAAAAACCCCCAGGTCCCAAGCATTCTGGATAACAGGTCCCATACCTGTATATGCATATGTTTGATTTCTTGTTTTGAAATAAGGACAGCATTGACGCATACAAAAATACAAATGGGATACCAGCTTCATTATCATCATAAATAATGGTTTTATTTAGCTGGCAAAACATTTTATTTCCCTGTGCTGATCAAGGAAAGTCTGAATCCAATCACTTTTTTGTTTTCGCACAGAATAAAATAAAAATAAAAACAGCTGACTTTGTCTGTTTCTTAACAAGCACATGATGCTGAGTAGATGCAGAAATGAGATCAATGAGGTAAAATGTTTAATTAAAGGCTGACGTGAAATGATTTTTTTTGCTTCCCTGTGCTGTTCTTTCATGTATCTTCTTTACAGTGATATTTATTTGGAAGTGCATCTGAATGAATGAATGAGTGGTGCTCTGCCTTTTGCCGCTAAGGGTAGTGAGTGACACACAGGCAGATTTGGGAGGTTTAGTCGTCTGGCGACTAATCACCTGTTCTTCTGGGCGACAATCTCCCCGAACTGCCTTCTCATGTCTTCCCTTCCTGCATAATGAAGAGTCACCTGCGCTAAGGAATTCAGAGCTTCGGTTTCTGAAGTTTCCTTGTGAAGCAACTTCGGGCGACTTCCGAAAATGAAGCGTTGCATGTGCTTAGCGCAGGCGACTCTTCATTATACAGGAAGGGAAGACGCGTGAGGTCAGTTTTGGGGAGATTGATCTGTTATCTGGAAACCTGTTACTCCATTTTATCCAAATAATCCAAATGTTTAAAGGGCAGATTTACTAAGATTTCGAAGTGAAAATTTGAATTAAAAAAATTGAAGAAAAATTGAATAGCCAAAATTCCATTTGAATTGAAAAAAATTCGACCATTCAAAAATGGTACTGTCTCTTTAAAAAAAAAAAATCGAATTTGACCTTTCGCCACCTTAAACCTGTCGAATTGCTATTTTAGCCTAACGGGGACCTCCTATAACCTTTTTACCTATTCAATCGAAAATGGTCTATTTTCGATTGAAAAACCCCTTTTTAGTGATCCAAATTATGGAAAGATCCATTATCCCGAAAACCTAAGGCCCTGAGCATTCTGGATAATAGGTTCCATACATCTATTGCTAAATTTGACTGCAATAGAAACTTTAGGGTAAGATCCAATGGACGGGGCTCTCTTTCCTGTATTAGCATTTGTATGTCATTTGTTTGTATGATATATACTGTACCCTCCTGTGTTGTACAGTGCTGGTGTTGGTTGTTGGTTGGTATAACTAATAATAATAATACTAATAATAAGAGTAACTATGTAAATTGGGGAGATTAGGGGCTCATAACTTTAATGCCTATAGGATGCACGGTTCTTAGTACTAATAAGAATAGAAGATGCAACAATTATTATGAGGATTGTTTTGTCCTTTAATAGAAAAGCACCCAAACAAACATAACTTGTTTTTTTGTTGACTGACAGATGTGACAGATGTGGCATAGGGAAGGAAGTCTACCAATAAACAAGATGAGTTTTAAGTCTATAAGCACCTGTTTCCGCTTAGTTATTAATTAAAGGACCAGTAACAGAAAAAATAAATAAACACCAAGACAAATAAAACAGAAAAATAAACACCAAGACAAAACTTTTAAATTAAATTTTAAAGTAGGGATGCGCCGAATCCACTATTTTGGATTCGGCCGAACCCTGAATCCTTCCCGAAAGATTAGTCTGAATACCGAATCCGAACCCTAATTTGCATATGCAAATTATGGGTGGGAAGGGGAAAACATTTTTTACTTCCTTGTTTGTGCCAAAAAGTCACGTGATTTCCCTCCCTGGCCCTAATTTGCATATGCAAATTAGGATTCAGATTTGGTTTGGCCAGGCAGAAAGATTCGGCCGAATCAGAATCCTGCTGAAAATGGTGGAATCATGGCCGAATCCTGAACCAAATCCTGGATTCGGCACACCCCTTTTGCAAAGTAAGAAATAACTTACTGAAACTCCGCTTCTGCTCTCTTCAGAAAAGGTGATCAGGCGATCCGTCGTGTGGCGCTCAGTTACTCCTCCCTGCATTCCTTATAGGAGAAACCGAGCGCCGCACAATTGATCGTCGTCCTGACGCCTTTTCTGAAGAGAAGTGGTAGAGTTGCCGTGAGTTATTTCTTAATAAAGGTTGTGTGATCTAAATTTTTATTATTATTATTATTTGGTATTTATTTTTCTATGTATACTAACAAATTTAAAATAAAATGATGTTCCCGGTCCTTTCATTTCTAACATATGATGTATCCTGTTTTGTTCTTATTTAATTTCCTGTCTCGACCTTTCCCTGGTTCTTGACGTGTGATATGCCCTTGACTGTCTCAAATGCTCAGGTTTCTTTAGTAAAAATACCTTCGGACCGATTGCATACTAATAGATTCTTCCGTGAAAAAAGGCATACTGGGGCTCAATTATTAACAAAATTGTCCATGGGCAGTTCCCCATAGCAACCAATCAGTGATTCAGACCCCCAGTCTGAATTCTGAAAAAATCCCTACTACTCCTGCCTGCCCTTGCTTTATATTTTTAGGTTTTCAAACAGTGGCCTTACTTTGCAGTAAAACATTACATTTTAACTGCAGAGAAGCATTTAGTCCCCTAATTGGCTGCTTCCCTTGTGATGTTATAATAGCAGACAGGGTGAATAAGGTTTTCTGGTCAAGGTTTTTTGGGCAAAAGCTTGAATTTTTTGAATTCAAAATGTATTATACCCCAAAG
Organism: Xenopus borealis; assembly: GCA_024363595.1. Lineage (NCBI taxonomy): Eukaryota > Metazoa > Chordata > Amphibia > Anura > Pipidae > Xenopus > Xenopus borealis. The sequence goes on from CM044433.1 coordinate 34,772,480, forward strand.
CTGCAAAAAGTCAGAATCCGAAAATCCACCATCACAAACCTGTCGAGATCATGTATAAGTCAGTGGGAGATGTTCCTTTTACAATTTGAAGATATTTGTGATCTATGCTGGATTTCATCCGATAATCTGAAACATTCAGGGTTTTCCCGGAGATAATCTGAAAAAATCGAGTGGTTGGGGTGTCAAATCCCAAAAATTACTACAATTTGGGTTTTTCAAATTATTTTATTGATAAATAAGATAAAATCATGAATGGGAGTTTGAACGGGTTTGGTTTAATAAAAATATGACAAATTCGAGTTTGACTAAATAACCACCTTAAAGTACTATTTATATTACAGTTATTGGACTTGTTATTATTAACATTATTATTAACATGTATTTCTATAGGTCCAACATATTTCGTAGCGCTGATCCAGAATGCTCGGGACCTGGGGTTTTCTGTATTATGGATGTTTCCGTAATCTGGATTTTTCATACATTAAGGGGGTTATTTATCAGGCTCTGAATTTATCTCAGTATTTATAAGATAAAAATCTGAGCAACTCAGAAGTCCTCAATGGACCTTATATATCATTAAAAAAGTTAAAAAAAATTGATTCTGGCAAAAATCCACATTCTGACCTTTGCCAGAAAAATATGAATTTTTCAGACTTTTCCCCAAAAACGATGAACTTTTTCGGTCCGATATCCCCAAAATCATTGGATATTGGTATGGACAACAGCACAGACACTGGGACCTTCCCTGTTGAATTATACAGGACCTTGAGAGCTTTGAGATGGCGGGTTTTCGGATTTGGATTTTTCAGAACATTGACTAAAAAATTCTGAAAAATTCTGATTTACTTTTTGGTCCAAAAAAAAATCAGAATTTTTCAGATTTTGGGTATTCGGAGCTTGATATATAATCCCCTAAATCTAGTAGAAAATCATTTAAAACTTAAATAAACCCAATAGGCTGGTTTTGCTTCCAATAAGGATTGGAGATTTCCGGATAACAGGTTTCCGTAAAAACAGTTTTCCCTGTGAATTGCTAACCTGGTGATGTAAAAAGTTTGACGTGGAGGGATTGACCGTCGAATGGATTATGCTGTGATTGCTTGAATGGCGGCACCGTCTTGTTCTATAATTCCGGAAAACAGAACCCATGCCTGTATATGCTTTCTTCTTTGAAAGAGAATATAAAACTGCATCTCACACCCCTTTTGGTACCATTTTTAGTGATGGGCGAATTTATTCGCCAGGCGCAAATTCGCTGCGAATTCCCGCTATTCGCCGCCGGCAAATAAATTCGTGAAATGCCAGCCAGAATTCACCCGCTGAAAATTCGCTGGCGTAAAAAAAAAACCGAGATGCACAGAGAAAAATACAAGATGTGCGGCGAAAATGACGCGACCACGTTTAGCGAATTCACCCATCACTAACCATTTTGCTTTTGTGACTGGGTCATGCAATTACTACGAGTAATGTCACAAATTAGAAATAGATAATTTCATGGTCTAGTGCAGTTAGAAGAATAAAAATACACAATATATCTGTTGATTCGGGTCACTGGATCAGGGAAACTTGTTGATACTGTATAACCCAACTGCCGATAGAATAATTTGAAGAGTTCTTACACAGGTGTACTTAGCTGGTGTATTATACAAATATGGCCATTTGTTATATAATTCTTATATAATTCCATTATGAAGTAGGGGTCATTGTGCTAGGGGGGCCTGTCATTTTAGAAACATCTTTAGTTCAAACTAGGTCAGTGTTTTGTTTGCCGTATTTCCAACAATTATGGATTTATTCTATTGCTGACCATGGAAGGGATTAGCCATAGTAGCTAAGCATCACTCATAGAATTAATTATTTATCCAAATCATTAGTATTTATCCTAATCATAAAGCTTCTAAAGGTGGCCATAGGACAGGGAGATCTGCTCGTTTGCCGGTCTCTCCCCGATATGCCCACATTGAGGTGGGCGATATCGGGCTGATCCGATCGTGGGCCCTAGGGCCCAAAGATCGGATCATAATGGAGGCTATACCGACTTTCGGCCAGATATCGAACAGATAAGCCCGTCGGATGGCCGCACACACAAGCCAATAAGCTGCCGGTCTGTCGGCAGCTTTTATCGGCCCGTGTATGGGGGCCTTAATACATTTAATCATGACTGTACTGTAGCATTGGGCACAGACATTCCTTCTGTGTATCAGGGATAGTTTTGTATACAGAATTTATTTGGGACAAACGGCACCCCATAGGGCTGAGCTACACAGCAGGGGGGCAGGGGGTGGAGGGGGCCCTGGACAGCAGTCCCGGTGCAGTCTGACCTTGGTGCAGCTTTGCTTACTTATTCATGAAACTCTCTGTTGAGAATGCAGATACAGTTCAGATGTATTTCAAGGTGACAGCTGTTACAAGAATGTCTGCAGTCTGCTGTTACCACAAAAACAGGAAAACAAAACTATTTCTGGTAATATGTTGTTGGGTTTAAGATACAAAATGATTTTGTAATTCCCACGGATGTCTGATAAAAGCTCTGATGTTACAGGTCAACCGTCAGGTTATCAAGTACTTAGTTCTACAGTGTCTAGTTATGTGATTTGTTTTGCAATCCTTGTCACGCAAATATTGGTGATAATATTTTCTCTAACTCTCTGTTTAACCTTTAAAGGGATACTGTCATGGGAAAACATGTTTTTTTTCAAAACACGTCAGTTAAAAGTGCTGCTCCAGCAGACTGATATCACTGCACTGAAATCCAATTCTCAAAAGAGCAAACACTTTTTTATATTCAATTTTGAAATCTTACATGGGGCTAGACATATTGTCAGCTTCCCAGCTGCCCCAGTCATGTGACTTGTGCCTGCACTTTAGGATGGAACTACATTCTGGCAGGCTGTTATTTCTCCAACTTAATGTAACTGAATCAGTCTCAGTGGGACTTGGCTTTTACTATTGAGTGTCGTTCTTAGATCTACCAGGGAGCTGTTATCTTGTGTTAGGGAGCTGCTATCTGGTTACCTTCCTATTGTTTTTATTGTTAGGCTGTTGTGGGGGAGGGGGTGGTATCACTCCAACTAGCAGTACAGCAGTAAGGAGTGACTGAAGTTTATCAGAGCGCAAGTCACATGACTGTGGGCAGCTGGGAAGCTAGCTAGCCCATGTAAGATTTCAAAATTGAATATAAAAAATCTGTTTGCTCTTTTGAAAAATGATGCATTTTAAAACAAATCTAGAATTTTAGAATGCTCAGGGCCTGGGATTTTCCAGAAAATGGTTTCTGTAATTGGGATCTTCATACCTTACTTCTACTAAACAATCATTGAAACATTAATTAAACCCAATATAATTGTTTTGCTTGCTTCCAATAAGAATTAATTATACAGTATCTAAGTTTTAATAAGGTACACTGTACTGTTCTATCACTACAGAGAAAATATTTTTTTAAAGTTTGAACTATTTGATAAAAATTTCATTTTTTTGTGAGGTAGGTTAAGTAAAAATGTATAAATACGGTGGAAGTGCAACTGATATGGTCAAATTAGCACATTCCCAGGTCCCCTTTAGTATCTGTGAAAGTGTATGTATTTTTAAAAAACAAGGGTTTTAGTTACAAAGTTTATGATTATAAAATTGGTAAGCCACCATTTATATACTTACATACAGTATATATATATATATATATATATATATATATGTATATATATATATATAATACACAAGAGCTAGTTATTGGTTATAATTAGCGCTTAGTGATATTATTTCTGTCAAATGACTCACTGAAACGTGTGTATTATAATAAGTAAAGTATCCCTGTTGCAAAATATGAGGTTATTAGAAGTCATCTCGGAGTTCCATGTCTTGTCTAAAGTGGGAACTTTATTCATTATATATATATATATATATATATATATATATATATATATATGTTTGGAAAGGTCCAGCACTCTCTTGTACTAGATCATTAATCCTTACCAAACACATGAATTGTTAATAAATATATATATATTCTAACTATCATATACAGTAGACTGTCACTATTTTTTACTTTTGGTGGGTCCGAGAAATCTGTCACACAACATGAGTGATCTGGTTGCAACTGAAAAATCTTAAGTTGAGGAACTAACAAATAATCATTATTTTAATCTTAAATTAATATCTACTTTTCTATTGTGGTGGGTTTGTGGCTATTATGTTTATGTTTGTCAAATGAAATACAGGGGTAGATTCATCAAAGAGTGAAGTTCAGCCACTAGAGTGAAATTCCGCCACTCTCCGTTCATTTCTATGGGATTTTTAAAGGCGTATTCATCAAAGGGTGAACTTTCACTTCACCCATTGATGAATACGCCTTGCAAAATCCCATAGAAATGAATTAAGAGCTGCGGAATTTCCCTCTAGTGGCTGAACTTCACTCTTTGATGAATCTACCCTAAAGTGTCAGCCTGACACTGACATTATTTGTTCTTTCGGAAATAGTTGTCTTCAGCAAAAATGGTGGTCCATAATACATAATTATACACACAGTGAACAAACAAGCACAGGCAATGGGCATTGTAAAAAAAAACACATGGTGCAGATCAAATCAGTTGGCTCATGTTTTCTTTTATTGTTTTCCAGATTTCCAGAAGAGCCAAATCCTTTTAGCGATGAGTCTGTTAAGTTTACCTAATGAAACGGAGCCAGATAATGAGACTTTAGCAATGCTGGAGAACAAATATATTGCAGTTATTCTGCCTGCAGCCTACTCTATTGTGGCTTTTATAGGCATCCCAGGCAATCTCTTCTCCCTTTGGATCTTAATGTTTCATACCAGACCTATAACATCTTCAATAATTCTGATGATCAACTTAAGTATAACTGACTTGGTCCTTGCTGCTTTCCTTCCATTCCAAGTCATTTATCACATCTACCTAAACGACTGGATCTTTGGCAAACACCTGTGTACTCTGGTGACTGTGCTCTACTATGCAAATATGTACTCTTCTTTATTAACAATCATGTTAATTAGCATTGAGCGCTACCTTGGTGTGGTCCACCCGATGAAGTCTGGGATGTGGAGGCGAAAAAGATACGCCATCGCAGCTGTTATTATAATTTGGATTTTAGTGATGTTGATATTGTATCCATTGCTAAAAACAGACTTGACCTATAATGTAAAGCATCTGAACAAAAATACATGCTTTGATGTTCTCAAATGGACAATGTTACCAAACCTAATGGCCTGGGCAGCCTTCATCATTTCTCTTTTTGTATTTTATTTCTTGATTCCTCTAATAGTGACTGTGATCTGCTATGTTCTAATTATACTGAAACTGGTTCAGACTTCTAACAGATATGGAGGTGGACAAGAACGAAGGTCAATACACCTTGCACTAATGGTTCTTCTGGTGTTTATCACATGCTTTGCTCCCAGCAATTTTATACTATTGGTTCATGCAATTAATCGTTTGTTCTACAACAAAAGTTACTATCATGCCTACAAACTCTCGCTCACCACGAGCTGCTTAAGCAGTTGCCTTGATCCGTTTCTTTATTATTTTGCTTCAAAGGATTTTCGCAAGAAAGCCAAAGAAGTCTGGGTCAAAAAAGTAAAACAGACTGAGACTTATGAAACAAGAAGGAGTAGCATATTTTCTGCTTTATCAGGAAAGTCCATGACATTCTCGAGTGGACACGGAGAAGTCTTTGGGAATGGAGGCACCCATCACAGCTGTAAGCGGCAGGAAAGTGATGTTTAGGTGGTAGAGCCATGACCATGGAGGACACTCCTATAACTGGAAAGCCACAGATATCTGATCACAAAACTGAACAAAATAACCCTAGACTGAAATCTCAGGGGATCAGGATTTTTACACTGTATTCATGCATGCTTTAAAACTACTGCAATGTAGAGTGTGCCAAGGAAAACCAAACCACCTGTACTGAACAATTAATTTACAATAGTAGTAGCTGGTTATGTTAAAGAAGGAATGTGTCTTTATAATTCAGGTAATGGGGAATGTTTATAATGTGTAAAAATGTGCATTTGATGACTTTCTTTCATATCAGATATGTAGAAGATACCAGTGACTTATTTAGTACCAGGGCTGGATTTAATTAGTGGACACCCCTAGGCCCATTGACGTATATTGTGTTCATCATTGGGACTGAAGAAATCGGGATTGGCGCATGGGAAATTTAAAGTTTTATCCCTTGCATGTCCCCAGTGTTTCTGAACCAATGTAGGTGTGCTTGGGCAGCATACTGCCACCTAAAATCCTGCCTTGGTGGCCTTTCCACGAATCCGGGCCTTGCCAAAGATGCTACCAAATTGCTTAGTTCAGACTAGAGTCCTGCAGCGGGTCGGGTACCTGCGGGTTACCCGAAAAATCCCGCGGTACCCTGCGGGTTGTTCGTAGAATTTCTGGGTGCGGGTATAGAAGCGGGCCGGTGGTTCTGCAGATTGGCGGGTTGAGGGTCGGGTCGCGGATCCTCGCCATAGCGATTTTTACTCCTTTTTCTGAGCGTGTCTACTACTGATGATGTCACTTCCGGTGTACAATGACAGCACTTCCTGTTTTACTCCTTTTTTCTGATCACGGCTACTTCCGATGATGTCACTTCCGGTTTACAATGACAGCACTTCCTGATTCTTGATGGTCAGCGGGTCGCGGGTCTCGGATCGCAGGTACGGGTCGGGTCGCGGGTCCAAGCGGGTAAGAATGCGGGTCGCGGGTCCGGGTTGCGGATACGGGTCCCAAAAAATGGACCCGCGCAGGACTCTAGTTCAGACTAAATGATACTGGGGGTGATCACTATTTAGCAACCAAACTAGTTAGCTCACAGTATCCTTTAAACTCAGTCTTAAAGGTAATCAGGCAGTGGTCTTACTGCCGCCTTATTGAGGTGTCTATACATGGTTCAATAAGGTAAGATCAAGGTAGGGGGGCCAGAGGGGGCTCTGGGGCAACATGTTGCTCACCAACCACTTGGATGCTGCTCCCATTGGTCTCAAATCAGCGGCTTGTTTTTGAATTCCTCACTTGGAGGCAAGTTTTGCTTGCATAAAAAAGTATTGCCAAACAGAGCCACCCACAGGCTGCCAGTCCAAATAGGGGCTTAGAAATAATAGCCAGTCACACCATTATTTGACACCCCAGGAAATGTATTTCATGGTTGTGTTGCCTCAAACTCTTTTTACATTTGAATGTGGCTCAGGGGTAATAATGGTTGGGGATCCAATTCCCAACCTTAGTGAATGGAGTATCTGTACCTATGTCCCATTGCAAAATGAAGAAGCACTAATGATCACATTATGCCCTGTTAGATACCTATTTTGGCACAAAAATGTGGAGAAGGAGGAGATTAGTAGCAAATTAAGTTGTGGGAACATTCTGTCTCACAGCCATTTAGAGGACCTGGCACATTAGCCTTGATAGAACTGTAATTCCTGTATTGTGCTAGTGATTTCACATTTTGCTTATGGTAATTTATGCTGAAAAGTGTTGCAACTGCTGGAAACTCAAGCAGTAGTCACTGACTTTATGTTTGTTGAACCAAACGCTGGAAGGTAATGGTCGACTCAATGCTAAGGGTAGTTACTATCACACAGGTAAAAAGTTTTCACCACAGTAAGCCAATTGCCCCATACATTAGTTATAGCATTTTGAAACTAATTATAACCAGGAAAAAGCAATCTTTAACTTTCAATGCTGCCCCATGCTGTCACTAGGCAGCTTCCTTATACCTCCCTCTTCACCCCTATGTTTGTCTTTGTTGTGCCCACACAGGGGCGAGGAGGGGCCGGATTACTAGTGCAATTGCGCTTTATGCAATACTAGAGCCAGGGTTCCTATTTACAAAATGGAGCTTAGGGTTTTTGCCACCCCTAGTAACCTGCAGGTCACTGCCACCTGAGGTTCTCATCTTGCTCATGGCAGGAACAGCGCTGTGGCAGCTTCCCAGGAATAAATCCCAATAGAACAAGTTAAGGGAGATATTAATTAATATATGGGAAGTTCAGATACTGTTTCTGTACCAATTTTACACAATCCAACTGAATGAGCTCATGTTAAACAGGGGGGATATTTTCTCTTTAAGTGCTTCTCTCTTCCAAAATATATTCTTCTGTTTTTCCAGCTAACCCTAATACACTGGCATCCTCGTACATGTCCCATTCCCTCTGCTCTTCCCTTTGTCATCTTTCTGTGCTCGTCTCTCAGGGCTCCCTCTACCAACTTTCACTCTGCCTCACTCTCCTGTTCCCTTGTCCTCCCTGTCTCTGTATTTTCCTTTGTGCACTTCCATCCTCTTTCCAATTCTCCTCTGATATGTCCTTTACTAGTCAATTCCCTCCTACTCTGTCAGTGTCAACTCACACACATGACCCCTACAAGAGAATTAAACCGGTCCAAATCACTACATAATATTTTAATAATAATTTCTATAATATCTTGCAGTACCGTTGACCCACCTCAAATTACTATGGCTATCCATATAGACTCTAGCAGCATGTCTACCCTCCCTGCGCTGATCTATTATCAGGAAACTTGTCATACAGAAACCACCTCTTTAATCATATAATTCACATTTTACAAATGATTTCCTTTTTCTCTGTAGTAGTAAAACAGCGCCTTTTATTTGATCCCAACAAAGATACAAATTAATTTTCATTGGAGACAAAACAATCATATTGGGTTTATTTAATTACAAATTTCTAAATTCAAACTTTGAGTTATTTTAGTGTAATTGGACTAGGGAATAGTCCAAATTCAATTCAAATAAAAAAAAATTGAAATTCGAAGTTTGAAATTTATCATGTACTGTCCCTTTAAGAATTCAAATTCGACTATTTGCCATCTAAAACTTGCTGAATTTGTGTTTTAGCTTATGGGGGACCTCCTACAATCAATATGAAGTTATTTGGTGGACTATTGAAAAAAAATGGTTTTATAATTTTTTGGTGAAAAAATTGAAATCGAATTTGAATCTACAGGTCAATCCTAATCACTCAAATTTAAAAAAAAAATTGGAATAAAAATTTTTTTTTTTAATTTCGAGTTTATGGGAGTTTTGAGAAACTCCTATAAACTCAAAATTCGACCCTTGATAAATTTGCCCCTTAATGATTATTTAGTAGACTTAAAGTATGGAGATCATAATTACGGAAAGCGCCGTATCAGGAAAACCTCAAGTTCCAAGACTTCTGGATAACAGGTCCTACAACTGAACTATGCTACTTTATTGTGAATGTAAATTAAAGATATACTTTGGCTACTAATGCAATTTATTTTTCTAGGCACCATCTGTAGCCCTGCATTTGTATGAGAACATCCAAAGAGTTTTTGTTTCCTTGTTGTAGGTGTTCTGTACAAAAGAGGAAATAAAGTGACAGAAGTTGTACAGTGTTTTTAACAATATCTCTAAAAAAAAGCAACAGCATTGTACCTAAAGAGGAAGTGACATTGTCAATAGTAATCGCTTTGAGTTTTAACTAACAGCATTAAACAGAAATCCAAGTATCTAATGTGTGCTTTATGCTTCATTCCATTGTCCTTAGTACCACTACTAGGACATTACTACATTATCTTAAACAAACTGATACAGTGACAGACTTTATTAAAATCAGCTACTCTAGCCCAGGGGTGTCCAAACTGCGGCCCGAGGGCCAAATGCGGCCCAGGATGGATATGAATGTGGCCCAGCTTAAAACGCTCAGTTCCCAAGAAAACATCATGTTGCAAAGGATATAGGAAGAGGGGGGTCTCTGTCCATTGCCCAGTTAGTAATAATAATATAATAATAAGTTTATTTAATATCCAGGTGTCCCATATTCCAGTTTATATCTGTTTATCCAATTGGTATTGACCGTATTGTAGTTCTTTTTTTTTTTGTTTGTGTATTTTCTTTACAAATCAAAAGTGTTTGTGTATTTCATTTGTGGCCCCCAGACAGTTTTTGTTTTTCCAATGTGGCCCTCAAAGCCAAAAGTTTGGACACCCCTGCTCTAGCCTGTTGCGTGAGGTACATTTGCACTCAAGCAATGTACATATCGATATATATATGGAGTTGAAAGCTTAGGCACACACTAAAGTATCAACAATAAGGAATGTGGCATCAAGGAACAAACACTAAACAGTGTAGTCTAACAGGCATGGCATATTAGATACCCATAAGGTTATACAGCAATTCGGTAGGTTTAATCTGGCGAACTAGGCATTCAAATAAAAATTTAAAGGGCAAGTAATTCAACCATTGAATATTCGAATAATCGAATAGATTTTTATTAGATCTATTCAAATCATTCGATTCGATTGAATTTTTTAAATTCGATGGTCAAAGTGCCCAGAAAACCTATTCGAAAATTTGAATTTGATCGAATTTCAAATAATCCACACAAATTTAGTAAATCGGCCCCTTAATGTTATAGAACGGCCAATTCTAAGACACGTTTGAATAAGCCAATTATTTTGTATAGTTCTTCTGCCTCATAGAAGAAGACTATTACTTTTTATTACTAATGTTTTCTGTTCAGTCCTCTCCTAGCATTCTAGAAAATGTACATGTATTGAATTTATTGATCAATTATTGGTCCCCTCATATGACTTCAATGTCATGTTTATTTACATATCACAGGAAAACATTCACCTATACAAGGCTCTACCGATTAATTATTGTAAATAAAAGATACATAGCACTTATTGGAACTGGACTATACCCCTAGACAGCGCATACACAAATACACTGTATCCAATACATTGTAAAGCAGATAAAAATACAAGCCTGCGGTATCAAAGGTTATAAGATACTGGGCATTGTCATTCCAGCAACATCTCAACTTAAAGGACATGTAAACCCTACATTTTCCTACTATGTATAGAAGTCAGGCATCTCTCCCACAGCTCAGCTGTATTAATTGCACTGCATCGTCCGCCAGCGCTGTCACATTTTCCTAAAACCAATAGCAGCTTTTACCCGGCAACCATTTTACATCTGCTAACAGCTCATGTTGCACTGTACGTTCATACAATGCAGAGTACAGGCATACCAAGGCACAACCTACTTTCATAAAAAAAAGTTGTGCTTGGCTTGAGCAATGAAATGGTGAAGCTGAAAAAGAGGTTAGGAGAAAAAATAGGAACAGTCAGCTAGATCCGAGTTTTTATGGGAACCAACAATGCCAACTCTTCATTCACTGAAGGGTGTGCTTAGTAATTGGAGTTAAGAAGAACTGAGCATGCTCACTAGCCAACAGCCAATGTAAATTCCCAAGGGAGGGGGCCAAGTGGATTAGAAGAGGAAAATGAATCCTAAGTGATCAAATGAATGCTGCAGCCTTACTGTTAATGAGAAGCAGGGCTGGGCCAAGGTAGTTTGGCACCCTAGGCAAGGGGTTCAATCAGCGCCCCCCC
>CM044433.1:34783884-34796473 GCA_024363595.1 Xenopus borealis
CCCCCCCCCCCACCCCCGTTCTGTATGACCATTTCCCACCTATTCACTTTCTTCCGGCCCTGATGAGTAGTGGCAGAGACTTAAAGATTTCAAAGAGGCTGTTCACTTTTGCTGTGGGGGGTTACATGTTCTTTCAGAAACATTAGAGGTCCCAATCTTAGGCCCCAGACACATGTGCCGTTACACCACATGTTTTGGCGTGGTAGGCATTGTGTTTTTTTTTTTTAACCCAACTGCAGCATAAATACACTTAGGGGCAGATTTGCTAAGGGTCCATTTTCGATCGAATAAAAATTGTTCAAATGCGATTTTGGCCAAAATCCTTCCATTTTCCAAAAAAAATTCTTAAAGGTTTCTGGAGGTTCCCCATAGGCTAAAGTCGACTACAAATTTTTAAGAGAAAGTACTTCGATTTTCGAATGTTTGAATTTTATAATTTGAATGACATTTTTTCTTTTTAATTCGAATCAAATTTTGGCCTATTTGATGGTCGAAGTACCCAAAAATTACTTCAAAATTCGAATTTATTTCATTAAAATTTTTACTTCGACCCTTATTAATTTTGCCCCTTATTGGTTTAAGCTAAGGCAGTGGCACATTACGCTAGAGCATTTACACGGCGGTCAGCTTTTTAAAAAACTGCAGTGCGGATTGTGCCGAAAACCCGCATGTGTGTGCATGCCCATAGATTTTCAGATAAAACCCTTGAATCTGATAGACCCCCACACATTATTTGTCTCACAAATGATCACGTATGTATTGTACAGTTAACACATGGGGCAGATTTACTAAAGGACAAAGTGGCCATCACTAGCCAAAATTCACCAGAAATCGTATCAGGGACATCACCATTTTACAAAAAGAAGAATAGCTCAATCACAGTGATCTGGGTTTGCCAAGTCCAGAGGTGCAGTATCATGTACTAAAAAAAGGTTTCACTGGAGAGCTGATTCTTTGCAGTGATTAAATTTATTCAAGATGCATAAGCACTACATGTTTCGGACCACTAGGGTCCTTCTTCTGGTGAATTCAACAACAAACTGAGTGAACAAGGCTATTTAAAGCCTACAAACCCTTCCCCCAACAGTCATGTGATCAAGCAATAGTGTACCAGCTCCATCATTAGGCCAGGTATAAGTGTTACAATAGAGATAAACACTTTAGAGATAAATACTTTCAAGTATTATAAATCATTGGATACTACACCAGACGGTAGGAGATAACATTGTTACATTGTTCATATATGCATAACTATATGTATACTGATGCTAATAGAAGGATAGACTTGAATGTAGTATCCAATGATTTATAATACTTGAAAGTATTTATCTCTATTGTAACACTTATACCTGGCCTAATGATGGAGCTGGTACACTATTGTTTAATCACATGACTGTTGGGGGAAGGGTTTGTAAGCTTTAAATAGCCTTGTTCACTCAGTGTGTTGTTGAATTCACCAGAAGAAGGACCCTAGTGGTCCGAAACATGTAGTGCTTATGCAGCTTGAATAAATTTAATCACTGCAAAGAATCAGCTCTCCAGTGAAATCTTTTTTTAGTACATGATACAGTACATCACCATTTTACTAACAGGTGTAGAGGACAATTCGCTAGCACCCTTTCGCCAGGCACATTTTCGCTCAGTCAAACACTCCGCAAATTCATTAAAGTGCAAATTTTACAGAACATTATCTCTTTCGGATTCATTTTCTTGGCTGGCTTAGACCTGGTGAACTGATGAGATGAAGCTACTGTACATTCTCCTCAATCTTATATCAGTGACATCATATCCTGTATGCTAAAAAAATGTAAATTACAGTAGAACCCCCATTTTACGTTTTTCAGGGGACCAGAAAAAAATGGTGTAAAATGAGGGAAAACTTAAAATCAGGCAAATGTATTATGCATAATATATAGGTAGGACCACAAAACAACAATGTAAAATGAGGGAAAACTTAAAATCAGGGGATGTAAAATGGGGGTTCTACTGTATTAAAAATGTTGGTGTTTTTTCATATTTTAAAGTGAGAATGTCTTTAAGTTTTTGTTTTAAACTTTTTTTTGAGGTGCATGCGGGTGGGCTCATGTCTAGGGCATTAAAGGATCTCTTTTGTCTTTATTTTGTTTCTTTGGACATTTTTAATAACAAATGGCCACTTCAAACATTTGCAGCAACATCTCTAATAAAGACATATATGACTTATATGTAACCGCCCTAAGCGTTAGTGTACTAATAAAATTTCACTAGGCAGAATAGAATGCTAGTGAAAGTTTACTATGAAATGCTCGGGCTGACGAATTAACGCTAGCAATACTCCTCGCCAGTGTTCAGTTGCCCCGATGCAGCGGCAGTGGCGCAACTACTCCCTGGTGGGCCCCGGTACAGGATAGGCACATGGGCCCCCCGTCGGGGCCCTTACCTCTATAAATCGCATGCTGGAGTGTTGATGACGTGTGCTCTAAAATCTCCCCCTAGATAACTGCCTTCCATAATCATTTTCATGGCTACGATGGGCCCCAAGGGGGTGGGGGCCCTGGTGCAATTGCACCCTCTGCACCCCTGGTAGTTACGCCACTGTGCAGCGGTAGCGTAATTGTAGCATTTTTTGCGCCTGGCGAAGAGGATTGAAGTGTGGTGAAGCCTTTGCAGGCAAAATTTTGGCCTTTAAAGGGCAAGGAAAGTCTAAAATAGAATAAGGCTAGAAATGCTGTATTTTGTATACTGAACATAAACATGAACTTACTGCACCACAAGCCTAATCAAACAAATTATTTATGCTTTCAAAGTTGGCCACAGGGGTCTGTCATCTTGTAACTTTGTTAAACATCTTTGCAAGACTAGACTACATACACATGCTCAGTGTGGTCTGGGCTACTTAGGGATCATCATAAATGATAAAAAAACAAAGCTGCTTGAGTTCTGCATGGTTGGTATGTAAGGCAGGGGCTTCCCCTGCTGTTCATAAGTATGATTGTTTCCCCTGCCAGAAGTTAGGGACTGTCTGGCAATTCCTATCCACAGCATTACAGCGTCTAGCTGCACGGCTGTGATTAGGTCAGCTTCAATTGTGTTTGGTGTAAAGGTATGGGATCCTTTATTCAAAAAGCTCTGAACTGAAATGTCATCTACCATAGACTCTATTTTAATCAAATAATTCAAAATTTTAAAAAGTATTTAATTTTTCTCTGTAATAATTAACCAGTATATTGTGCTTGATCCAAATGAATATAATGAATCCTTATTGGAGGCAAAACCAGCCTATTGGCTTTACTTCATGTATAAATGATTTTGAGCTGACAAAGTATGAAGATCCAAATTTCTCATGTTTTCAATAAAAAATGTCAGACCAAACTAAAATCCACAATTTACCTTTATTTATCATAAAAAAAACCATGAAAAAATCTGATCGGGAAAAACGGCAAGTTTTTTGGCTTGTCGCACGAAAACCACAATTTTTTTCAGATTCAGACTTTTTGCATACTTGGGGTATAATAAATATTTAAAAATTCATGTTTTTTCCCATTTTAAGTAAAAAAAACGAGACTTCTTTTAGGTTTTTAGCATTCTGACTTTAATAAATACCCATCAATAGGTGTGATGTACACCACATGCAGCAGACAAGTCTGCTCCATCTATTTGTATAATAAAAAGTAGAAGATTAAGAAAAAGATATGGTTTTGAATGTCAATACTGAAAATACGCATTTAGCTTTAACAGCATTTTTTAATTCTCACAGTCAAGTAAATGTAAATGGGCGTTATTTGGTGGGATATTTCCTGTTTACATAACCGTGTCTGGGTCAGACTTGAAAGGCACCAAAGAGTCATTGTAAATGTCAAATGTGATTTGTTGCATAAAGAGTAACATTACGGGGTTATTAAGGATTATTTAACCCGTACTAAACAAATACATAAAGGAGGACATCGCTGTTAATTACAATAAGTTTCAGATAGAACCTGGGCCCAACAGGACACAAAGTTTTTAATATGGTTAGAATCTCAGCCATGAAGCAGGACAGAACTCCTCCTTCTTACAATGGGATTCAAAAGGTGGCAGTGTGACCATTGTGATTATAATAAAAGCCTACAATAAAGTATTTGACAAATAATGTTACTGTACTAATGCACTTGGATTCCTATTGTAGCATACCTTTACTGGGCAGTAGGCTCAGACATGTGACTTTATTCCCCCATAGTTATTGACAGGGCCTGACTGGGAGGAAAAAGCAGCCCTGGCAAAAGTATCAAAGCAGCCTATGTATTCACAGGCATGCAAAACATGTTATATATTTCCAACCCCAAGGTTAACTAGAACTAGTGTTAATTAATAAACATTTTAAGAGTCCATTACCATATAATCCCCAGCAATATTATACACCCTATATGCTGGAACTGGCCCTTGCAACACATATCTCTCCCTAGTTTCTATCACAACTATTCTATCTGATGGATTAGTGGCCCTATACTTATACAGTATATTACTAAATGTTCCTTTGTGTGCCCCCAGCTAGACCATGTACCCTGGCAGATAAGAGGACATTAATTACCATGTGTGTCACAGGGTCAAAGTGTGGCATAATTGAAGAGACTAGTCTGTCTCATGCAATTAATGCTACATATCACAGTGTAACATACACAGGCTGAAGTGATTGTTCTGATCACAAATCCTCCTGTTGCCAACATACCTATCATAAGCATAAGGGATTGGGTATATAGCAAACAACTCTAATATTACTAACTGAAGTTGCTTATCGTGGATTCAAGGAGGAAGAAGGGAGCAAACACTCTCGTCAAATACCTAGATTGGTGCTGACACGCTGTAGGAGCCACCGGTCAAGGCTGATTCTTGAGTGTGACAAGCCCCATGCTTCTGAGGAAGTGGCGAGACACCACGAAACGCGGCTTGTCACACTCACGATTTTTGTTTTTTAATATGATTCAATAAAAGATGAAATTTAAACTTCAAGCATACCGACTGAGTGCTCCGCTGATCATTCCTATTGCAAGCTACTAACTGAAGTTGGTCAGAATTCCACCCATTTGCCAGTACATGCATGAGTACTAACAAATAGGGATGCACCGAATCCAGGATTCATTTCGGGATTCGGCCCTTTATCAGCTGAATCTGAATCCTAATTTGCATATGCAAATTAGGGCCAGGGAGGGAAATCACGTGACTTTTTGGCACAAAACAAGGAAGTAAAAAATGTTTTCCCCTTCCCACCATAATTTGCATATGCAAATTAGGGTTCGGATTCAGTATTCGGCCGAATCATTTGGGAAGGATTCGGGGGTTCGGCCGAATCCAAACTAGTGGATTCGGTGCATCCCTATTAACAAATGCAGGCATCGGCTTAGCTATTATGGACAGCTCATTTACATTTCTAAAGTGATTGTCTTATCTACATATTGAAGACAGACCTAATTTGCGTTTTTTTTAGGCGAGCAACCCATTTACATTTTAAAGCAAGCTGCCCATCGGGCATTTGCCTGAACCCACAGTCCAGACCTGGTTATTGATGATTGCTTTCCACTGACCTTAAAGTAGAATTCAACCCCTCCCCTGGGTAGACTGGGTTGACTGGTTGTTATTGGCAACTGCACTAAGCTTCAGTGTTAGTTAATCAGCCCTAGGACCTTGCAGTTAGGACCAACAAGTCCACCAGTTCAGATATTTTGGCTTATCCACACGTGCAGGGTAACTATCAGCCCTTCCCATTGACATTAAAGGGGTTCTTCACTGTCATCGGAAAATTTTTTTTTTCAAAATACATCAGTTAATAGTGCCGCTCCAGCAGGATTCTGCACTGAAATCCATTTCTCTGAAGAGCAAACAGATTTTTTTATATTCAGTTTTGAAATCTGACATGGGGCTAGACATTTTGTCAATTTCCCAGTTGCCCCAAGTCATGTGACTTGTGCTCTGATAACTTCAATCATTCTTTACTGCTGTAATGCAAGTTGGAGTGATATCACCCCCCCCCCCGCAGCCTAACAACAGAACAATGGGAAGGTAACCAGATAACAGCTCCCTAACACAAGATAAAGATTTTTCTGTTAACATTTTTTTTCCCAACTATTTGAGGGGCATGGAACATTTGTTTTAGGGTGGGCTCATGTGTAGGGCAATCAAGGCAATCGATGTCTAGAGCAGCCCAATCCAGGCTGTCCATGCAACCTCAAAAGTATAACTCAGTAGGTAAAGCATAATGGCTTAGTTTCTAGTTCAGGTAAGACTAACAAAGTATTATTTTAAAGGGATACTTTCATGAGAAAATGCATCAAATAATAGTGCTACTCCAGCAGAATTCTGCGCTGAAATTCATTTTTCAAAAGACAAATAGATTTTTTAATATTGCCCCCTATCAACCCCCTCCCTTTCCCAGCCCAGCAGCCTAACAACAGAACAATGAGAAGGTAACCAGATAACAGCTCTTTAACACAAGATAACAACTGCCTGATAGATCTAAGAACAACACTCAATAGTTAAAAGTAGTTTCATCCTAAAGTGCAGGCACAAGTCACATGACTGGGGGCAGCTGGGAATATGTCTAGCCCCATGTTAGATTTCAAAACTGAATATAAAAAAATCTGTTTGTTCTTTTGAGAATTGGATATCAGTGCAGAAGTCGGCTGGAGCAGCACTATTAAAGGAAAACTTTACCCCCCCCCCCCGAACAATGTAGGTCTCTATAAAAAGATATTGCATAAAACAACTTTCCTGCTACCATGTAAATAAATCATTTTCATAATAATATATTTTAGTAGCAGCCATGTGCCATTGGGTAATCATAAACAGAAAATAGCCATTTTAAAAAATAAGGACACCCTCCTGGGATCGTATGATTCAACGGTGCACTCAAACATACCAAACAAACTATAAAGTTAGGAACCAATTAACAGACAGAGTTGTGTCTTTTGCTTCCACACTTCTTCCTGTTACAGTTAGAGTTGAAATATTTCTGGTCGGGTGATCTCTGAGGCAGCACACAGACCATCATGAAAAGGTGGTTCAAGGCAAGAGATGTAAAAGGGCAATATTTACTTAAATACATATATACCTGTGGTGTTTATACAAATGGCCTGCAGGTGGCACTGTGCATACATAGGACTTTGCGAAGATTCTTTAATATGCCCCTTAACTTGATATAAACTATCTGTTGCTCAAGTATTCATTTTGGGGGTATAGTTTTCCTTTAACTGATGCGTTTTGAAAAAAATATGTTTTCCCTGTAAGCAACTGGAGCTTATTTAATTCAGCTGCAAGTAATGAAACAGTTGTGCAAAAGAACGCAGGTTGGGCAAAAGAATTGCGTACATCTAGGCCTGTGCTCGTTTCGTACCTGCACTCCCCTGCATTCCGTTTTGCTGCAGCTGAACGCAGCAAAACTGAATGCAGGGGAGCGCAGGTACGAATGCCCATGTGTAAGGGCCCTAAGAGCCCTAAAACCGAAGACTTGGAATCCACAGCCTACATGGCTAATTAGCAATTTATTTTAGATACATGATGCATGGCTGCACATAAATCAGTTCAGTCTGCAGCCTACATCCAATCAATTGCTATTTAGCCATGCAGGCTGTGGATTCCATAAGTGTTCGGTTTTAAAGGGGTGAGGTGGCAAACCTAGGTTCATTGTATTGTGTGACAACTACATACCTGTTTGCACATGGCTCTGGTCATAAACATCTTGTGTTTTCAATTACAGAAATACCTGACTTTTTTTATTTTTATTCTTTATTTCTCCTGCAAGGGAATGGGGTGGCCGACCACTGTCTTTTCTGCATTGGTGAAATACTGTACGAAGATATATGCTTTAATCTGTCCCTATACATACTAAAAGTATATATCCACCCACACACTCTTTACAGGGCAACAGACCTGTAGTACATTTCAGATTTGTGGTGAGATTAAGAATGTTTTTTTTTTTTTTTAAACAAAGTGCACAACCCAGATACAGTATATTTTTGATATATAAGAACAACTTGTACCTCTGTTAGTTGCAAAGAAGCAGCAGGATTGTTAGAAATAATAGTAGAGGCATGGGATCTGTTATCTGGAAACATATTACCCAGAAAGCTCCAAATTATGGAAAGGCTACCTCCCACAGACTCATAATCAAAATTGAAAAAAAAAAATCCTTTCTCTCTGTAAAAATAAAAAAGTAGCTTGTACTTGATCCAAACTAAGAAATAATTCATCCTTATTGAAAGCAAAACAATCCCATTAGGTATAGTTAATATTTAAATTATTTTTAAATAGACAGGTCCTGAGCATTCTGGATAAGAGGGCTCCTCGATTCTTTTACATATAGACCAGTTTCATATCTCCCAACTGGCCTGTTTTTCACGGAACAGTCCCGATTTTGACAGCTCAAACCACAGTCCAGGGTTTGCTACCGAAATGTCCCGACTTTCTCTTTGATCTCCTGCACTGAACAAAGTTTTTAACTTAATCGGCTTTTGGCCCGGGATAGATACTTTAGTAACAATTTAAGATAAACAGTAAAAAGGTATCCTGGGGAAGCAAACTAAAGCAGCTGAAGGGTAGAACCATCTGACAATGCTATTACTTACCTTATTTTCGTTGCATCCGACGTAACTCCTGCGTTTTTGCACAGCGCGTTGGATCGTGCCGAATTCGTCCCGTGCAGTTCTACCATTAATGGGTAATTCACCTTCTTTAGCAAAACTGTAATAACACATAGAAACCACAGAAATGTGTTCAAACTTTCATAACTTGCCAAATTTTGTAAAATGGACATGGTAATTACGGGGTGTGGCCACAAAATGGGCGTGGCCAAAATGTTCGACGGACTCAGTGTGGCAAATCTCTTTGTCCCTTTTCCTGTTTCCAAAATTTTGGGAGGTATGCAGTTTTGCTGCCCCATAACATAGTTTGTTAGCTCAGGGCTGGACTGAGATATATGAGCCCAATCGCACAGCTCCATACTCCATACAGGTATCACAGGAAAATCAGTCACTAACAAAGCAATTGGAGTCAGAATACCTTTTCTTTCATTCGCCTTGTCTAGAAAAAAATACCGGCCTTCCTGTATCTTTATCTTTTTTCCCTATTAATAACATTGGGATCAACCATCATTTTCACTGGCCAGTTGGCAACCCTACTTGCCAAGATTGTACAGGTATGGGACCTGTTATCCAGAATCCTTGGTGTTTCTTTAATTTGGATCTCCATCATATAAACCCAATAAGTAATGCCTCCCGTAAGGTTTCATTATATGTTAGTTGGGATCAAGTACAAGTTTTGTTATCATAGAAAAGCAGGAAATCGTTTTTAAAAACACAAATTATTTGATTAAAATTTACTTAACTTACTGTAACCTGGAGCTTTCTGGATAAAGGGTTTTCCAATACCTGTACACAAAGGGGCCGATTTACTAAATTCACGTGAAGGATTCGAATTACGAACGTAGGATTTATTCGTTTGGTCGAATATGCAAATTTTGGCATATTCGTTCATCGAATAGCGAATGGTCGAACGATCGAATACATTCAAATAGAGTTGAATGAACGAATATTCGATCATGCGATCATTCGATCAGCGAAGGATTTCATTATTAAGTTTATTCGATTGCCTACTTCTGCAGATTGGACCTACCGAATTGCAATAGAAGCCTATGGGAGCCCTCCCATGGGCTTGTGAGGCTAAGTCCTGATCGAATAGGATTCGTACGATCGAAGTCTTCAATCGTTCGAATCGTACGAATCATTTGAATAATCAAAGGAGTTATTCGACTGATCGAATAAATTATTCAACTGATCAAATAAATTTGTATCGTAGAATGATCGAATATCGAATGAAAGGTATCCTAAAATTATTCGTTTAGCATTCGACAATCGAATGCTAATCGAATTTGGTTGAACTAACTTTGGAGAATAATAGTAAATTTGCCCCATAATGTTACCTAATAGCAGCCTAGTTAAACTGCCAAGGCCAAGTCTGTAAGACCATAGCGTAACATTTCACGGGTTAAGGAAGCTGATGAATTATCAGTGTCCCTTGAAAGAAAAGATTAAGCATCACGATGATGCCCACTAACCCTCAGCTAGTCAGCTAATCTGTTGTATGGGAACAGCTAAAGCAAACAGAGCTATGTTGGAGGGTGCAGTTTATCTGGTTACCTTTCCATTGTTCTGTTGTTAGGCTACTGGGGCGGGGGGGGGGTGAAGGCAAGGGGTGATATCACTCCAACTTGCAGTACAGCATTAAAGAGTGATTGACGTTTATCAGACCACAAGTCACATGACTTGGGGCAGCTGGGAAAATGACAATATGTCTAGCTCCATGTCAGATTTCAAAATGAAATATAAAAAAATCTGTTTGCTCTTTTGAGAAATGGATTTCAATGCAGAATTCTGCTGGAGCAACACTATTAAGTGATGTATTTTGAAAAAAAAAAAAATTTTTTCCCATAACAGTATCCCTATGATACAATTGTGGTGCCTGTGACATATCCATCATCTCTCCTGAGACACCCCTCACAGTTCTCAGACCGCATTGCTGGATCACTTGGCTGACATTCACATTTGCAGTGAAATCTCTACAACTTGCAGAAAACGTCTCCACCCAGTGGTGGAATGCAGAATGATGAAGTGCTGTTTATGCCGGTCAGACATAGGAAGCAGTTATAGAGGAGCATGACAGTGTATAAACTATTTATCTTACAACAATATAATATGATACAATGTAATTCAGTAAAATCACTGCTGGAATCCCCAGTATGCTTTCTTTTTAGTTCTTTTTATTATGTGCTTTGTATATTGCATTAAAGCACATGAACACACTCAGGACTTATACCAAGCTTTCATTTAAACCCTTCTTAAAACTCCTGTCCCCTAATCAATTGGGGTATACCCTTAAACCTTAAATTGCTACAGTATATATCACTGAACTGGAGGGTGAAAATGTCAGTCAATAAAACAATAAAGGTAATAAAAAGGAAAAGCCATTTTCAACTCTTTAATGTCCATTCTGCTGGCTCAAAGGTCGGTGCCTGTGCTAGGAATATTGTTCCTAAAAACCTATAGGTCTCCATTTCTTTTTCTATTTCAGCTTTAAAAGAGAACATACATTAATTATTGCCTGTTTTACCCCTCAAACTGACAGTGAAGTGTAAGGGGTTTTGATTATTTGATTTTTATTAAAAGGGCAGTACCAATTTTGTTTCTAAATATTCTTTGTTTCTAGACTCCCCAATGCCGATGTATATTTTCATGGAATTGTTTTTCTGTATTTCCGTTTTACATTGAAAATCCAAGTCGGGGAGATAGTAAACCAATTGGATCCAGTGGAAGGTTATTGTTAGAGAGCACATTAGCAGACTAGGGAAACATCAAATAATTTCCATTACATATGTTAAACTCAGTTATGTTCATAGTGAATTGCTTACTCCTATATTAATTACCATTAATTACTATTGTCTAAAACTGTAGTAGTGTCACATTTTCTTCCAGGTATTTAAAATTCTTAAACAATAAGGAAACACAATGTGTTAGCAACCCCCAATAAATTCAATCATTAACTTATTTCCCTGGGCCATGCACCTCTTTGGAAAAATGTACCTTGGTCCTTTCTATAGCTGCACAGACTTAGACCTGTGCATTTTGCCAGAGCCAGGCCAAATAGTATATTTTGTTACTTTTGACTTTGACTGCCACCCTATAGCCCATCTCCAGCCAGCTTGATTCCCCAGCTTATTCCGCTCCCAACCCCATGACCCTCACTCATTCCCACTGGATAGTTGGGAATGAGTCTGCTGGTGTCCAACCTTACTCAGGACAAACTCTAGGCACATGTCTATCCTGCCTACTCCTCACTCTTGGCATGCAAAATTAAGTTATGGAACCGTTCTTAGGCAGGGATAGAGGTTTACTGTCAATATTTAAATGTGGCCTCTATTGTGCATTGTTTAAAGTATAACACTATAGTGCCCATTTACTAAAATAAGTGCTAAACTGCATTAGTTGCATGACATTTTACTGATTAAGGCTGCAGTTAATCTCCCAAACGTATGCCTCATTATCTCCCTAAGATAAAGATGTCTGGATGTTTTGGGAGATAATCACTAAAATGATATGTTGTTTAGATACAAAGCTGCTGTCACTGCAAAAAGATTGTATTATGCTTTATATTAGTGTTTGCTGCTCTATTCCTGCACCCTTAGGGTAAGGCCACACAGGGAGATTTCGCGGGGATCTGTCGCCTGGCGACTAATCGCCGCAACGAATCTCCCTGAATAGGTTGGTAGCAGTGCGCACCCGCTACACGTAAAGTCGCCTGTGCCTATTCATACGCGGCAACGCGATTTTAAAAGTCGCTCAAAATTGCCTGGCTAGATGTTATCTGTTTTTGTATTTTTTTTGCGTTATTTTGCTTTTTATTCAGCAGTTCTCCAGTAAGCAAGTTCACCAATCTGGTTGCTAGGGTCCAAATTACCATAGCAACCATTGAAATGATTTAAAGGAGACGTCTGCCCATCCTGCGCTAACCCCCCCCCGCACCTCCCCCATGGCAAATGCCCCTAAGTTGCTACTTACCCCCTCAGCGCAGGTCCTGACCATGGAGTTTG
>CM044433.1:34798957-34828866 GCA_024363595.1 Xenopus borealis
AAAAAAAAAAAAAAAAAAAAAGGCCAATTGAAAAGTTGCTTAGAATTAATCGTTCTATAAACTAACTAGTCTTGAGATGTAGAGGAGAATCCTGGGCACTCACTGTCCCCTCTGGGACTCTTTTTGTGGGGAGAGGAGGGGAAAGGTAACAGGGTTACACTGCTATATATACAGTAGATTGTTTTAATGTAACCTATATACAGTGTGACAATAACCCCCCTCCGCTCCAACTCATTATATGCAGCAGTTCAGTGGAATGTTTTAAACACAGCTCACTCCCCACACCTCCCTCTCAACTCCTGTACTGGAGCCACATGCTGCACTCACAGTCTGACACATACATAATGAGTCAGCTATAGAAGACACCCACCCCTTCCCCCAACAGCCGCTCTCACTACCTCAGGCCTATTTAAAGCTACTTTCATCGCAAAATGCCTATATTCCTCGAAAAGACAGAAAGGAAAGAACAGGGAGGAAGTGCAAGGGACAGGAAGTGGGGAAGGAGGAAAAGCTGCTGCAGACGCCGTGTCCAAACAGGAAGTGGGGCATCAGTAGTGAAGGAAGAAGGACGAGCTGTGGAAGAGTTGTATAAATATCGCTGCAGTGCAGAGAACGGAGTCTACACGTGAGTTTATTGTGAATATCCATAAAAATGTGTCCTTTTCTGCTGGTTTAGGTTAGGATAAGGGAGGGGTTTATAATGTGTCTGAAGCTCAACCTGCAGCCTGGAGAGACTGTCAGCTGGGTTGCTAGAATTGAGGGAGATACAGTAACCACAGACATCCCATTGCAGAAGAGCGTGTGCAGGGAAACGTTGCCTCTTCTGAACTTTCATAGCATTGTAGTTTAGGGCCCCACGCCTGAAAGGAATGCAGATGATTGAATAAATGTGATTACAGTTTAATGTGGAAAAGTTATAGGCTCATCATGTACATACTACAGGTACAGTTATCTACTTTATTTAATGTATGTGATCCTTGCTCCCTCTCAAATGATTTAGGTTTCCAGTATTGTTTATATGTGAATATATTAACACCGCAGTCATTTAGTAAGCAGTAGCCGTAGTGTCACACGAGTCAAAAAAAAAACCCAAAAGATTTACTACAGATAGCACCCCTTGAAATTGACAGAATAGCTGGTTTTCCACAAGAAATGATAAATGCACTCTCCCTAAAGCATGCAGCCTTATTATCTCCCAGGGGAACTGAAAATGGCATTCTATCCTGTTTGATTTCTAATGGGCAAAGTGTGGGTTTAATATGGAGTGTTACTGGGCATGACACGTTTTAACGGAAATCCTTCTGCTACGTTCTTCATCAAAAACATGCGTATAATGACTGAGCTCGGACACCAAGAGTTCTTTCACGATGCTGGGGTCATAAAGCTCCTGATGGTTTTTACTTGAAAAAGTACTGTTTCCCCCAACTGGAGTATGGATTGTGTTAATCTTAGGGTAAGGGCACATGACAAGATTGGGGGAAATTCATTCACCTGGCGATTTAGTCGCATGAAGTTTCCTCCTGAGGCAGCTTTGAGCGACTACGGAAAACTAAACAGAGCGAGTGCCATACCACTAATGATTATATATTCAAGCCAGCGGTACGGCATGGGAAGGCAGTTTGGGGAGATTGTCGGCCAGGTGAAGAGGCGATTAGTTGCCAGGCATTTCTGACTTACTACACTATATAGTGTCTTTTTCTCTTGTTTTCCTTAAATTCCCCCGTAGCCTTAGGTGCTGATCCATATTGTCTATACCCAGTGAGGAGACTATGGAAGGATCAGCAGGAGGAATTAAAACTAAAGGACTCACTAACGTTTCTTTCCTATATACACATATTGTTTGTATATTTTATTGATAAATCACCCCAAATCTTGCTGTGTGCCCTTACTCTCATAGGCAGGGGCAATTTGGCACCGGAGTCAGTATAGCTGATGCCGGCATACACTCTAACTCTAATAACTTATAAAAAAACGCAAGTCCTGGGGCTTTTTTTTATTTGATGCCTGAATCTTTCGAGGTTTTTTTCCTGCTTTGTCACTTAAAAACCAGGCATTTTTTGGAGACCCAGTGCAGAGGACAAGATCTTCAAATTGTAAAAGGGACATCTGCATTGACTTCTACATGACATTGACAGGTTTCATATGCTGGATTTTCAGATTTGGACTTTTAGCAGCTTCAGGGTATAATAAATCCAAAAAAAAAATAGTGGTTTTTTTTTTGTCTATAAATATTCAAGTTTTTTTTGCCATAAAACACTCTAACAGTACAAATCGAGGTTTAGTAAATAACATCCTTAGCCTTTTTAGCTTTGAAGCTGAAAGGAAGACTTTGCGACTACTAGTTACACTACTGTATTCAGTAGTCACTTTAATTGGATAAAGGCTGTGGCACTGGTCCAGTTTGCATCAACCATGATGTGATCACAATATGATCAGAGAAGGAAAGGAAGGGGACAGAGACCATCTGCTGAAAACAGACATTGAGCGGGTTAATATGCATGTCATCAGTTGAAATATGAAAAAGGGGTGCGGTGTAGGACCAGGTTTAGGTGGAAAGATGATCAGTTAAGTCTTGTTAGTTTAGTGTGAGGCAGCATTGACTTATGTAGAGATTGCTAGGAGGCAAAAGATTTGAATTCCAGATGTTAATGAACAGGTTGATAAAAATATTTGTATATAAACATACTTATAATGTTTAAGGCAATAAAGGTATAGGACCTATTATCCAGAATGCTCGGGGCCTGAGGCTTTCCGCATAGCGGTTCTTTCCATAATTTGGATCTTCACAATTGACAATATGTCTAGCCCCATTTCAGATTTCAAAATGAAATATAAAAAAATCTGTTTGCTCTTTTGAGAAATGGATTTCAATGCAGAATTCTTCTGGAACAGCACTATTAACTGATACATTTTGAAAATTTTTTTTTCCCATGACAGGATCCCTTTAAGACTACTAGAAAATTGTGTAATCAATAAAGAAACCCAGTAGGTTGGTTTTGCTTCCAATAAGGATTAATTATATCTTAGTTTGGATAAAGTACCTGGTACTGTTTTATTACAGAGAAAAAGGGAATAATTTTAAAAAATCTGGATTATTTGATTATAATGGAGTTTATGGGAGACGGCCTTTCTGTAATTCAGAACTTTCTGGATTATGGGTTTCTGGATAACTGATCCCATACCTGTATAATTGTAAAATAAATATATTCTGCAGCTTTTGGGGAAAATGTAAACTTTATGTTGAATCTTCTATCATAAAAAGCAAATGTAGGCTCATCCGCTATCACAGTGATTGCAGTGTACACATGTTGCAATGTTAATATAAATATTTGAATTCCTGTCAGATAATGCTTCCATCAGTTCAAGTGACAGGACTTTTGTGTTTGGCAATGTATTGAACTTAAAAAGGAGAAAAAAAAATCAGACCAAAGTCTAATGTGGAGTAATAGACTACAAGTCAAAATCTGCAGCATTGGCCTGGTTTCTGCCGTCTCCCTCCCAGTATTATTTGCACACGGTGAGAATTGCCAGAGCCTCATCTCACAGTAATGACATCAATTCTTTGTAACGATAAACCCGGGCTCACTGCCCCCTAGTTCTGATGAAGCCAGAAAACTGCTGACCCAGACAGACTGTGGGACACAGATCTCTTGTACTGCTTCTGAAATTAAACTGTATAGTTAAATTAGTACATTCATTTATTTAGGGGGTTGTTTATCAAATTACGAATTTTTCTGTAAATTTTATTTAAAAAAAGTCACAGTAAAGTATATTCTTAAAGGAGAAGGAAACCCTTTCGCCACAAAACCCCTCCCCCCATAAGCCCCCCTCCCTCCTCCCCCTGGGCAAATGCCCCTAACTTGCTACTTACCCCTCGGCTCAGGTCCTGTCTAAGGAGTTCACAGGTGCATTCTTCTTCCGTGTGGTCTTCTTCCTGGATCCTATGGTGTTTGGCGGTGCAGTAGGAGCATTTGCCGGTTCAGCTCTATTTCGCATACGCTGAAAGTCACAACGTTTTCCGATTTCAACTTCGTGACTTTCGGCACATATGCAGTAGAACTGAACTGGCAAATGCTCCTACTGCCCATGCGCCGCCAGGCACCAATGGATCCCATTTGCACAGTGGGGAGGAAGGAAGGGGGCTGCGTAGGAAGGGGTTTTGCGCTGAAAGGGTTTTCTTCTCCTTTAAGAATAAATAAGGTCAAATTGTGGATTCTACTTTGCTGTGAAAAAAGCTTGATTTTATCAGATCGGGAAAAAACACAATAAAATTGAGCGAAAATCCAGATCGTATGGTTTTTAGAGGATTTTATTTCCAGAATTTATTTCCTCAATAGTCTGAGTTTTTCAGATTTTTGGCCCGATTTTTTTGGGCCAATTCCAGCTCAGACTACAGAAACTTCCAAATAGAATTGGGGCCTCTTCCATTGCCTTTTATACAACCTTGGCAGGTCTGAGATGGAGGATTTTCCGATTCTGACTTTTTCAATTCTCAGGGTATAATAAATCTCGCATGAAGTTTCCTCCTGAGGCAGGAGGCACTAGAAATTCAGATTTAGTATGAAATGCCATCAGGCCTGGTAATAATGCCTGGTCACCAGAAAGCATGATACAGGTATGGGATCTGTTATCTGGAAACACCTTATTTAAAAAGCTCTAAATTACTGGATGGCCACCTCTCATAAACCCAATTTTAACCAAACAATCCACATTTAAAAATATTTCCTTTTTCTCTGTAAAAATAAAACCGTACATCATCCTTGATCCCAAATAATATATAATTACTCCTTTTTTAGTAGAATTAAGGTATGGAGATTCAAATTACAGAAAGACCCCATATCCGGAAAAACCCAGGTCCCCAGCATTCTGGATACTAGGTCTCATACCTGTACTTGCCATTTTTAGTAGTGACTTGTACAGTAACCACCAGATTACAAGTTAAAGGGGCAATATAAAGGTGTCTCCCTAGTTCTCTATAGAAGCTGAGAAAAATGGAATTAAACATGGAATCCAATTCACCTATGAGAATTCTGCTGACCAAAAACTTCATTACAGATGCAAGAGAACCTGCCAGTGAGAAATACACAGATCAGATAGGATTCTCAATGGAGGATTATTTAGCATTTTAATGCTGTGGCAGCTCTATAAAACCAGGGAACATTTTCATTGAGCAATATTGCTTTAAGAATACAACCCTGCTGTTGCTGGACTACCACTCCCAGGATGCCTTAACAGTGATAAAATGTTAAAGGAGAATTAAAAAAAAAAACCCTTCCCCCCCCCTCTTTCCTGGGTAGACCCTCCTCCCCCCAGCCTACCTGCCCCCCGGAACATAGCCCCTAACTTGTAAATTACTCCTTGGCACAGAATCTGGCTACAGGAGTTCAATGGTGCCATCTACTTTCTTCTGTCTTTTTTGTAAGTTTAATCACATACGCAGTTGGAGGAAATTTCCGGTCCCAAACCACTGCACATTCTCCGAAAGTCACAAAAAATTCTCATGCAGGAAGACCTACACCCGTGTTAACTGATTTATATCACTGTGAGGGTTTATATGAGAGCTAAAACCAACGCTAACTAATAACTTGCTCTTGCTCAGTTATTCCACCATTGATACGGCTGTGAAACTGATCATTCTATACAGCAGTGGATCTCAACCTTCCTAATGCTGCGACCCTTTAATACAATTCCTAATCTTGTGGTGACCCCCAACCATAAAATATAAAAATATTTTCATTGCCAGCCCAGATTGTTAGCAAAGTACAGGAGACAGCGTGGCTGCATTAAGGTTTGTTTTCCATGCGTAGTGCGGCAAACTTTTTTTGCCACACCCCAATTACCATGTTAATTTTACAAATTTTAAATGGGCAGGGAGAGCTGTATGGCAGTCCCTACTAAAAGGATATAGAAAGTTTAGTGCAACTGGCTTCCCTACACAGGTTACTGAACTACAACTCCCAGCACCAACACCCAGATAGCTACAACCTTGGCCCAGGGCTAGTGGGGAGTGAAATGAAGCTGCTCCTGGAACCCTTTAAGTGACCCCTGTGAAAGGGTCGTTTGACCCCCAAAGGGGTCCCGACCCCCAGGTTGAGAACCACTGCTATACAGTATATATGTGTACAGACTGCTATTCATATGTTATGTCAATAGGGATGCTGCGTTTTCATTGCTACATTAGAATGTCCTGCTTTAATTTTTTTGCATTTATTATTTTTTTTTATTTTTGCGTACAGAAAATAAACATGTTGCTGAATCCGGTCATTTCAAAGCTCGCTGGGAAAAGGGTTGTCCTGGCAAGTGCATCTCCTCGAAGACAAGATATTCTCACTAATGTGGTCAGTATGTATCTTCAGCAGAATACTGTTTGTTTCTCCATGAGATGGCAAAGCATATGTTCCATTTCAGATATATATATATATTTTTTTAAAGAAGAATAACATTTTTATTTGTGTACTGGTCTCAGATTTTGTTTTGTACAGGTATGGGATCTGCTATCCGGAAACCCATTATGAGAAAGCTCCAAATTATGGAAAGGCTGTCTTCCATTTTATCCAAATATTTAAAAATGATTTCCTTTTTCTCTGTAATAATTTAAATAGTACCTTGTACTTGATCCAAACTAAGATAATTAATAATTTTTGAAAGCAAAACCAGCCTATTGGGTTTATTTAATGTTTAAATGATTTTCTAGTGAGAAGATCCAAATTATGTAAAGATCTGTTATCTGGAATGGCCCAGGTCACAAGCATTTTGGATAACAGGTCCCATATCTGACTCCACTCAGAAGTTTGTTAATCTTGCAATATCATTTTGCTTCCAGGGCACACAGAGTGCAGTCAGACATTTTCCACAGTGGAATTGAAGTGGGGAACATTTACATTCTTCATAAGTGGAAATTCTTCTCAATGCATTTGTTTTCAGTTAGTGAGTAAATGTGGGGGAAAGTGACTTATTGCAAACACTGGCACCGACTTTATAACCTTTTATCATATTATGGATTACTATTATTTGCATATAGCTCTATTGGAAGCACATTGGGTAAGGTCGCAAGGAAATAAAGCAGTGCATGTAGACTTCAGAAAATTATTGCAATCTATTTGTACCAAGAGGAGGTAAAGTCCTTTATAGGTATAGAGAAAATACAGATAAGTAGTAGAAAGGTTTTATGCAAATAATTACTAATGGTATTTTTGTTACTAATGTAAAGCAGAATTCAACCCATACCCCAACCCCACGTAGACTCCCTCCTCCTCTCAGCCTAACGGGCCCCCCTCCCCCGGGTGCAGTTTAGTGATGTGCATGTTGACCCGCATGACCTGTGGGCCAGGACAGGTTCGGGTTGAATATTGGGTGTCCATGGCGGGTACGGGTTGGTACTGATGCACTACAATACTGCACCCAACCCGTACCTGCAATGGACACCCAATATTCAACTCGATCCCGCCCTTACTCGCGGGTCATCATGCACATCACTATTGCAGTTAGGCTGGGGGGGAGGGGGGTCTACGTGGGTGGGGGGGTATGGCTTTATTTTTTTTTACAGGGTTGAATTCTCCTTTAAGGTGGCCAACAGATGTCTGCAGCTTATTGGCCTTTGTAGGGGGCCCTCCGACAGGTTTCCCCTATCAATATCTGGCTGGAAATCTGGCAGATATTAATCAGACAGGTTTAAAAATCCCTTCTGGCATTGGCTTGGTGATGCAGTCCTTGCTCTAACCTCCTGCATTCCTGTCAATGAGAGCCGATGTTTGGGCCTTTATGGGCCGTGATTGGATCAGCCCAATATCGACCACCTCAAGGTGAGAGATATTGGGGAGAGATCTGCTTGTTTGGTGAAATGTGGTGCTTTTTGTTTAGGTGAACAACAACATTTTGAAAGCAACCACAATCAGAGCAGGCAGCCCATAATGTGTAAGGGCACGCTGTTTGATCATTTTAACAGTGCTGAATAAACTGCTATGTTTTTAAAATAAGGATGCAAGCCTTCCTCTGGTGCTCTGTATTTCATTGAAAATGTATCCACAATTTACACCATGTGCTATATTCTAGCCCTAGAGAGAGAAAGTGAAATTAGTGTATAATTATAAATTATCTCATTTTTATAATCGATAAGAGGTTTTGCTTTTTACAGCTGACCAGTAAATGATGCTGATTGGTTGCTGTAACTGACTTGTCGCAAATGTAGCACTTTTCATTACATAACCCTGGTACCCTTTTAAATGTTTAGGGGCTCCGATTTGAAGTGGTCCCATCTTGGTTCAAAGAAACCCTAGATAAGTCGGTGTTCTCTGCACCATATGAATATGCAGTGGAAACGGCAAAACAGAAGGCACTTGAGGTGGCCAGAAGAATGCACATGGTCAGTATATAATATTTTTTGCAACATATTTGCTGTGTTACATTTGTGGAGCAACCTGCATAAAAGGGAAAGTTACGTAAAATGGTAGCTGTGGCTGAGGCTTTTTTTCCTAAAAGGATTCACTGGGGGTGGCTAATATTGCCATCACCAAGTAAATTTATCTTTCCTTATCCTTTAATGAGGTGGTTCAACTTTAAGTTAACTTTTAGTATGTTATACAATGGCTAATCTTAAAGGGGTTATCCCCTTCAAACAACTAGTTGTTGTTTTCAGATCACCAGAAATAATGACTTTTTCCAATTACTGTCTATTTTCTATTTGTAACCGGTTTTCTAATATTGAAGTGTAAAGTGTCATTTTTCACCTTCTAAAGCAGCTCTGGGAGGGGGGTCGCCGAACCCCCCCCCCAACTGTTCTAAACGGATACATTTAATGGATACATTTCTTATCTTTGTCCCTGCTAGAGTCCTGCAGCGGGTCGGGTACCCGCGGGTTACCCGCAAAATCCCGCGGTACCCTGCGGGTTGCTCGTAGAATTTCTGGGTGCGGGTATAGAAGCGGGCCGGTGGTCCTGCAGGTTGGCGGGTTGAGGGTCGGGTCACGGATCCTCGCTATAGGGATTTTTACTCCTTTTTCTGAGCATTTCCACTACTGATGATGTCACTTCCGGTTTACAATGACAGCACTTCCTGTTTTACTCCTTTTTTTTCTGATCCTGGCTACTTCCGATGATGTCACTTCCTGTTTATGATAACGGCACTTCCTGATTCTTGATGGTCAGCGGGTCTGGGTTGCGGATCACGGGTTGCGGGTACGGTTCGGGTCGCGGGTCCAAGTGGGTAAAAATGCGGGTCGCGGGTTCGGGTTGCGGGTTGCGGGTACGGGTCGGGTTCGGGTCCCAAAAAATGGACCCGCGCAGGACTCTAGTCCCTGCTGAGAAGAATCTCTGGATTTCATTACAGGCAGCTGTTAGAATTGATACAATAGTTGCTAATACTCCAGAGATGTTGCTGTGAAATGTATCAATTAAGTGTTGCAAAATTGTAACAGTTTAGAGTCTGCACATGAATTACTGAGCTGCCAGACTCAAACACCACAGACACCAACATTCAACTTTAAACTTAGATTTTGGAAAAACGGTAATTAAAAAAAGTCTTTATTATGGAGAATAATCTGAAAACCACTGAACAGAAAAAAGTGTTTGGAAGGTGAACAACCCCTTTAAGAAAATTTTCAATCTGCCTTAATTTTTTTGTTTTTTATATTCTATGAATGATTTGCTTTTTTCTTCTGACTCTCTCCAGCTTTCAAGTGGGGGGGGAGCACCATATAGAGTATGAGGCCAAAGTTAGAGTGTTTTTATACAGGTCATGGAACTACAAGGTGACTTCTTAAATCCTCATATTTTGCAAAAGGGGGGCACTTTTATGTGAAAGAAATGACAGCACTAAGCTCTGATTATAACCAATGACACCACTAAGCACCGTTTATAAGGATATAATTTAGTGTATGTTCATGGCTGGTGTGTATTATACTTTATTATAATGTTCATGTATAAGAAGCTAGTTCAGTGGCAAAAATCAATCAAAGTATCATTTGTAACCAAGCTCCATGCTGTAGAACTGATAACTAATTAGTTTAAACTCATGTGCACATTTTAGCTTTTAGTGGTGTTGCCATATTTCAAATCTCTGTACACAGTGTTTGGCAACACAATATATTCCTTGCTTAGTGGAGCATTCACATGGTAGGTCAGTATTATGAGAGGCCAGAAAACCTGCATTTATATTTCTGACTTCTCATAGGAGACCATTACTTTAGGTTAAGTTGATTCAGAGAATTAGATGTACGGGATGTGTTATCCGCAAACCTGTTATCCAGAAAGCTACGAATTACAGAAAGACTGTCTTTCATGTTCTCCATTTTATCCAAATAATGCATTACTAGCACACACACACACTTGTTTCCCCCCCCCCCTTTTGCTCAAGACAATCAGTGTATTTATTTTCTATTCTTGCTAGTACCTTAGTAAACAGCAATTTGTTCCACCAACCTACCCTCTAAGACAGACAGAAGTAATGAGAATGAATATGGTTTCTATAGAAAGTATTCTTTATAGTAATAAAGGCAATGGGACATGTGTATTTAACTAACAACCAAAATATATATATATTTTTTGTTTTCGTAGAAGCATCTTAAAACTCCAGATATTGTCATTGGAGCTGACACAATTGTGGTAAGCAGCCAATATAAAGTTGGGACAAATTAATATTAACAGCAAATTATAGCCTGGAAAGGCAGTTTTTACTTGCAGCCTTAGAAATAAGTTGATTGGAGCTATCCTTGTTGTTTTAGATGTAGAAATCATGCATGCTGATGCTAAGGTTTGGCCACAGAGTGCCAAAATATACAGCTACTCTTTATGTACAGGAATCTGTTTTATATATTTATTAGGGATGCACAAAATCCACTTTTTTTGGATTCGCCCAAATGCCTGAATCCTTTGCGATAGATTCGGGCCAATACCAAATCAAAATTTGCATATGGAAATTAGTGTCAGGAAAAGAAAACGTGGAATTTGTGACAAAATTTGATTGATTTGAATGATATCCCCCCAACCCTAATTTAAGTGTGCAAATTAAGATTCTGGTTCTGTTCAGCCTGACACAAGGATTCCATTGAATCCAAATCCTCCTGAAAAAGGCTGAATCCTGGATTAGGTGCACCCCTATATTTTATACTGTAGCTAGAGTTTTGGTAAAATCTTTGCTGGTTGTGTCTCATTACTTTTTTACAGCCTTATTTAGAAGCAGCTTGTTTTTCTGCATCATAGATGTTTTTTAATTACTTGCTGGCACACTATTTATAATTAATCCACTTATTTGCTTAGCATAGGTTATTGGAATATAATTGGAATTATGTCCACTGAAGGGTTTCCAGGGCCCGACCCTTCATCTTAGAGGAGGCACAGAAGGTGGTCAATACTTACAGATGCCCCACTGGAATCTGTGTATTAGGGTGCCAGTAAGCACAGCTTTGAGCAGATCAGAATGCTGACTGTTTTATAGAACAGAGGTAGACAGGACCATATATCTGGAATATTTTATTGTGCAAAAACCAGGAACAATTCTGATCTAATCACCATACTTTCTTTATAGACTCTAGAAGAGGCAATCCTTGAAAAACCAGTTGATAAACAAGATGCATATAATATGCTATCAAGGTAAGCTCTCCTGTATGCTTTAAAGTTGTTGTTAACCCTATTCAATTCATCTTTGATGTTGAGCGTGATATTCTGAGACAAATTGCAATTGGTTTTCATTTTTTAATATTTGTGTTTTTTGAGCTATTTAGCTTTTTATCCAGAAGCTCTCCAGTTTGCAGTTTCAGCAATCCGGTTGCCAGGGTCCAGATTACCCTAGCAACCGTGCACAGGGGCATGATTTTATGGCTGGCATACCACTCAGCTGCATCCACATTGGTTCTGAAGCACTGGGGAAATGCAGGAGATCTGAAGGTTTTTTTTTAAATTTCCCACTCACCAGTCTTCAGTGTTCTTGACCCGAAGAAGGAAATTGTAGGGGAGGTTGGTGGGTGGTGCGTTCAACGAGCAGCGGCAGGCCCAGGGCCCCAACCATGCATTGATTTGAATAAGAGACTGGAATAGGAGAGGGTCTGAATAGAAAGATGAGTAATAAAAAGCAGCAATAGCAATACATTTGTAGCCTTACAGAGCATTTGTTTTTTAGATGGGGTCAGTGACCCCAATTTGAAAGCTGAAAAGAATCAGTAGAGGCAAATAATTCAAAAACTATAAAAAAAAAAAAAAAAAAAAATGAAGGCCAATTGAGAAATTGCTTAGAATTACCTTTTCAATAACATATAAAAGTTACTTCAAAGGTGAACCGATTGATTATGGTACATTTATGATGCACAGGATTACTAGAATAAATATGGATTACAATTATTTTTGGCCTTTATAAATACTTCTGTTTTATTTTTATATTTGATTTATCTTGAGCCAAAATAAATGTATGTTTCCACTTCTCCTCTCTTTCAGTTTAAGTGGTAAGGAGCACAGTGTTTTTACCGGCGTTTCAATTGTTCTTTGCAACAGACAAAAAGGTATTGTGTCATCTCCCTCTATTTTTGAATGCAAACTTGTCAATTTGTGGGAGTTTAGGGGTGTTTTTTTAAAAAAAAACATGCATGAATTCGAACTTTGACTTTTGATAAATGTGCCTCTCCATTAAGGGGCAGATTTATTAACAGTTCAATGGTAAATTTGAATTTTTGGAAAAAAAATTTGGTGTCAAAATTCACACTCTTACATTTTAATCCCCCGATTCGATTGAAAATTCAAATGTGAGATTTCTCATACCTCGACCATGGATATAGTTGTAATTCCAATATACGCTAACTAAAATCCGGCCGAGTAAAAATTTGCTGATGTCCATTAAAGTCTTTAATGGGCGTCAAAAAAACGTTTGACACGCGGCAAATTTTTTTTGCTGTGCAATGCCATTCAAGTCTATGGGCGTCATTTCCATTGCGAAACAAGACGACAAAATTCGCCCATCCCTACTGCCGAGTTCATGTACAAGTCAATTGAACCATTTGAATATGTTAATTGCCTTCCAGACATCTGAGTTTTTTTTTTTTTTGGAGGGAAAACAGGATTTAATTCAATTCAGATTTTCGGGTTGGGACTATTCCATTGAATTTTTCTTAAATAACCTCCCATTCGAGTTGTGAGTTAGTGATGTGCGGGCCAGCCTGATATCCATGAGACCCCCAAGGTCAGATGGGTTCGTGCAGACTTTCCATTCTTCTTTGCCCTAGCTTCGTCTTTTATAGATGCTGCACCTGCTTGCCCTGCCCCTTTTGTGATGTCATTGGCTGAGCGGCGTGGGTCTTTAAAAGCAACCTGGAAGTCAGATGTAAGAGTGACTTTTAAATGAAACCGTTCTGAATATCATGGTTGCTTGATAACTACTGTGAAAAGTGTAGTGTGTGATTGAGATACAGCTGTACAGCTCCAGGTACTCTGTGGGGTGGTTACTTACTGAAAACTCAATGAATAAAAGTTGAATGAACTCCCATCTACGAATTTAACCAATATATCCAAAAATCAGCTAGAAAAGTCAGTGCGGGAAAAGTCTTGACAAAATCGTGCTTCAGTTTGAGTCATACTATTTTCTCGAAATGAACTTGGAAAATGTATAAAGTTGTTAGAGCCTATTTGCTGAGCTTTTTCTTGAATTTTTTTTTTGTATTCATTAATACATCACGACTATTTGTGGTTTCAGAAAATATTTGTGTGTCAGTGTTTTTCTCAGCATTTTTCTCAAATCATAGACAAAAGTCTTAAGGTGGCCATACACTGGCTGACAAAAGCTGGTGACAGACGGAGTCGGCGGTTTATTGGGCCGTGTATGGAGCCCTCTGATGGGCTTCCCCAATTGATATCTGGCCAAAAGTCAGCCAGATGTTGATAGGACAGGACTAAAAATCCTTTCGGATCGCTACCTGCATCTGTATTTTATGCGGTACCACAATCGAACTGCCCATTACCCTTCATTATGATCCGATCATTGGGTCTTAGGGCCCACGATCGGATCAACCTGATATCGCCCACCTCAAGGTGCGCATATCGGGGAGAGATCTGCTCGTTTGGCGACATAACGAGCGGATCTCTCCGTGTATGGCCTCTTTTAGTTATTTTTTGACAAATCAGCCCTATAATGTTATTATATACCAGTTATTACAAATAACATAAATTGAAATCGTTTTTCTCACCTTGCATTGTAAGATTATGCGGCAGATTTTTCAAATTGTGAGAATGGAACTCGCCACAGAAAAATTCACTGTTTCATATTTATTTATGGGATTTTTAGAATTTACTTGGGAGTTGGCCATTGGAAATTCTAAAATTCCCATAGGAATGAATAGAAAGTGAGCGAGTTCTATTCTCACATTTTGAAAAACCTTCCCAATCGAATGTTTATTTCTACCTCAACAATTGAGTTTTAAACCGACATCTCTCTCAATTGATTTATTTTGATTGTAACTTTGTGACCTTGTTTTCCCAGACAATCAACTGGAGATGGATGTTTTTGATTTTTATGAAGAAACTAAAGTTAAATTTGCTGATTTATCAGAGGACCTACTGTGGGAGTATGTTCACAGTGGCGAGCCTATGTAAGTTCTTCTGGCCTTTGGAGAATATGGATAATGGTCTTCTGCCTATAAAAAAAATGAACCAAAGTTTAGGCATGTGCTTAGGCATTTCCATTACTTTCTAATGATTATGATTAATAAAGCCGTACCTCCCTTAAAATGAAAATATTCTCTAAGTTTGATGTGAGCCATCTGTATGTCTGTTTACACCACACTATCAAGGCAAAGCATCAAACTTCTACTTTAAGCAGCACTGCTTGGTTTTAAATTCTGTGTTATTTTAACATTCTTTTTGGCATTGGTTAAAATTGTTCTTTGCATGGTTGTGAATCAATATCGCTTTTTATTTTAATGCTTGACTGATTATATTTTATATAATACATTACCCAGACATATGGGATTTGGAGGTTAAGTCCTAATTTTTTTTGGTTTTTCATTTATTTTGCACAGTGTGGACACTCTTACTCCCATTGTCTGGTTATCCAACACTACATTTTTTAACTTTACCTTCCCTTTTCAAATGTAGGTTTGTAAAGCATCAAACTCGTTGAATGCATCTGCAGCATCATATCTCTACTGGTCTGTCCAGAATGGACATTCAGTCCGTAGATGCAGAAAGCATCTGCTGTATCCACTCATTTACACCGATGTTGCTGGTATAGTCTTTTAAAGAAATTGTTCCGTATAAAAATAAAAACTGGATAAATAGCTTGTGCAAAATTGAAAATGTTTCTAATATAGTTAGTTATCCAAAAATGTAATTAGGAATGCTCCGAATCCAGGATTTGGTTTGGGATTCAACCAGGATTTGGCCTTTTTCAGCAGGATTTCGGATTTGGCCAAATCCTTCTGCTGGCTGAACTGAATCCGAATCCTAATATGCATATGCAAATTAGGGTCGGGGAGGGAAATTGCATGACTTTTTGTCATAAAACAAGGAAGTAAAAAATGTTTTCCTCTTCCCTTCCATAATTTGCATATGCAAATTAGGATTCATTTAGGTTTCAGCCAAATCTTTTGCAAAGGATTTGGGGGTTTGGCCGAATTCAAAATATTGCAGCTCTCTTTGTTTCCCTTGATTGGTGATCAGGCAGTAACCAATCAGTAACCTGAGGGGGTCCACATGGTTCATAACTTTTTGCTTTTAAATCTCAACTGTTCTTTGCAAATGATCCTCAGCAATCAGCTATGTCCCATGTGGCCCCCCTTCAAGTCACTGACTATCTCTGAATTAGAGAGCTGAAAAGCAGGAAGTTGTGTTCTGTTATGTTAGACATCCAGTCACTCCAGCCTTTATACATTACATTTTTGGCTAACTATATTAGAAACATTTTTTTATTTTGCACAGCCTATCTATTTATCCAGTTTTTATTTTTATACTGGACTGTTCCTTTAATACAGTGATCCCCAATCAGTAGCTCGTGAGCAACATGTTGCTCTCCAACCCCTTGGATGTTGCTCCCAGTCGCACCAAAGCAAGTGCTTATTTGTAATTCCAGACTTGGAGGCAAGTTTTAATTGTATAAAAACCAGGTGTACTGCCAAACAAAGCCTGAATGTAGGTTGACAATCCATATAAGTGCTACCAAATGACCAATCACAGCACTTATTTGGCACCGCAGGAACATTTATCATGCTAGTGTTGCTCCCCAACTCGTTTTACTTCTGAATGTTGCTCACGGGTTCAAAAAGTTGGGAATCCCCGGGTCTCGAGGCAGATCAAAACATTGGAAGAACAAATAAACTTTTTTTCTTTTTCACCACATTTTAAGTCCTGTAAGTGTCTTGCTTAACATGATATTTTATAAGACTTTCCTGCAGTATGCACCCAGGATTTTTTGGTGCAGCTATTTTTCCTCCTCATTATTTTGTTGTTGCAGGGACAAAGCTGGTGGTTATGGGATTCAGTCTCTAGGAGGAATGCTAGTAGAAAGTGTGCACGGGGATTTCCTAAACGTTGTGGGGTTTCCCCTGAATCACTTCTGCAAGAAATTAGCCGAGATCTACTACCCCCCATCAAAACAAGCCATTAATCGGATCAAGCACGATTCTATCCCCTATGTGGAGACCTTTGAAAACCTAAGTGACGTGGAGCAAGACTTCGGTGTCAAGAGTGAAGCAGCTGAGGTGAAGAAAGGATCCCAAGAGAAATGTAATTATGCCTTGAGAAATAAATCATCAGATGTAACTGTGACAGATACAGCAGTGCAAAATGGAATCCCAGAAAGCAACCATTTACAGCTTCCAGCAAATATCATCCACCTTCTGGATGGATTTAAAGCATCTAAGGTATT
Source organism: Xenopus borealis (assembly GCA_024363595.1). Lineage (NCBI taxonomy): Eukaryota > Metazoa > Chordata > Amphibia > Anura > Pipidae > Xenopus > Xenopus borealis. Next base: position 34,815,794 of record CM044433.1, read on the forward strand.
GTCCTTGTTCCTATAAATAAAGTCCAGAATTTACTTAGGATTGCCATGAGTTATATGAAGATTAAATGTGGGCGTTTATCCAGAATTATAAGCACACTTTACAAGGTAGGTACACGTCTCTTTATAAAAAAAAAACAATTACTATAAATAACATTAATGACTCCACTACTTTTATTCTTTTTCTCAAACTATATAATCCTGGCGTCATTATAGTTTTTTTGGTATCCACACATATGCCACTTTTTTGTGTTTTATGGGACTGAATGTATCTCTTGCAAAGTTCTACCATAGTGGTAAAAGAAGCACATTCCCAAATTTTCAGTGTAAAAATAAAAACTGAGTAAATAGATAGACTGTGCAAAATAAAACATGTGTATGTATATCTGAGTTAGTCGGCGACTTCGAAGGTGGCCACATGGTACATAACTGTCAGTGAGTTTGCAATTGAGCCTCGGCATTCAGCTCAGATTCAAAAGCAACGGTTATGACCCTTGTGGCCTCCCCTCAAGTCACTGGTTGGTTACTGCCAGGTAACCAATCAGCAGAAACCAAGAGTGCTGCAAAGCAGGAAGTAGTGTTCTGGCTATTATGTTAGACAGTCGCTCCAGCCTTTATACATTACATTTATGGCTAACTAATTATATTAGATAATTTTTTTATATTTTGCACAGCCTGTCTGTGCTGACTTTTTTAGCAGAACTTTGCAAAAAGAAATCCCTTTTACATTTTGCACTGTTTTATTTTTACTTTTTGGGTCACATGAGGCAAATGCCTTTTCAGACAATTTAGTTGGGTTTCCAGTTAATTTATCCTGATCATTTAATTATATATTATTTTCATTATACATTTCAATCAAAATTTTGAAAGTTAAGAACATTTGCATCCGAATCATGGCCACCCGCTTGTCTTCTGACTTTGTAAAGTAGATGCTATAAAAGCATCCTGGATGAAAGGCTCACATCCTGAATGTGGATATTGTACATTTTTTCTAAGAACATTTAGAAAGAATGATGTTCAGAATCTGAAAACATAAACATTTTGTTGTCCTGACTGAGTGCAAACTAAATGAACAAATAGCTAAATGCCCTATTATTTCTGATTCCCAGTACTTTGCCTCTGTTCACAGACCTTGTTTGCTGCCTGTAAATTGAAGGTCTTCGATAAGCTGAAAGAGAAACGTTCCTTGAAGGCTGAGGATATCTCAGATAAGATTGATGCGTCTTTACGTGGTACAGAGAAGCTTCTTGATGCCTGTGTTGCCCTTGGCCTCTTGGAGAAAACTCATCAAGGTGAATCTTCTTGTCAGTTTATTTCCGTGTAATGTTGCATTCTTGAAATTTTGAAAAATGAACTAAAGTTAAGGCTGTCTAAATATCGGCCAGAGGATCCATACTTCATGCAAAAGCCATGTTGCTGCTGCCTAAATGGGTTTGGCTGAAAACATGTTGACAAAATGTTTTGGACAAACTTTTGCAATATAGTCTAAATTGCTGTGTTTTGGTTTTCATTGATTAAAATTTCCACTCTGGATCTATGGATCTGGATATACAATACTTATGGTAACCTACTGTTATTCTTAATTATCTATTATATTTAAATATCATATTTAAAGGGATACCGTCATGGGAAAAAAGTTTTTTTCAAAACACATCAGTTAATAGTGCTACTCCAGCAGACTTATGCACTGAAATCCGATTCTCAAAAGAGCAAACAGATTTTGTTATCTGACATGTGACTTGTGCCTGCACTTTAGGATGGAACTACTTTCTGGTAGGCTGTTAGTTCTCCAAATTGATGTAACTGAATCAGTCTCAGTGGGACTTGGCTTTTATTATTGAGTGTTGTTCAACAACTCTGGTTAGAAGCGAGCACCATGCAGGGAACCTACTTCCGTCTTCGTGCTGATGCGCATTAGAACTAAAAGCCGAACTTTAACTTTAAAATCGGCTTTTTCGTTCTAATGTGCATGTGTCAGTCAGGGGAAATGCCCATCAGCGCGAAGACGGAAGTGGTGATCTCTGCGTGGTGCTCGCTTCTATAACCGGGGCCAGTGCAGATTTCACCTGATAGTAGCACCGGCCCTGGATTTCAGTTACATTGCTATAATCACTTGGGGGTGCCTTACGTTTGCCACCTCCAAGTGTATTCAGGCTTTCCTTGTCCTTTAAACGAACAGTAACGCCAAAAAATTAAAGCGGTTAACATATAATATACTGTTAGCATGCACTGGTAAAAGACTACTATAGTTTTTATAAACAAACTGCTGAGTAGCCATGGGGGCAGCCATTCAAGCTGGAATAAAGGAGAAAAGGCACAGGTTACATAGATAAAACATATATAAACTTATATTGGACAGAGCTTATAGTATATTATATATTAACTACTTTAAAACACTTTAATTTTTTGGTGTTACTGTTTTTTTTAATATGTTAATTTATTTTGATGTTGATTGAAAGAAGTTAAGTAGACCACATACAAAGTATTTTATCACTTCCAAAGCTCAAAAATATAAACCACATGCTTTGGGAATTCTAAACCCAAGTCAAAGTTAAACCACATAAACCAAAAACAATTGGAAAACCTAAAACAACCTGTATATTAACTGAACTGGTAAGTAGCTAGAGAATAGCTGCTAAATACAATACAAAATTAACCAAAATATTGTTCTTAGGAACAGAATTGCTACTGCCATATCCTCCTTAAAGGCAAACTGTCATGGGAAAACATGTTTTTTTTTTAAACGCATCAGTTAATAGTGCTTCTCCAGTAGACTTCTGCACTGAAATCAATTTCTCAAAAGAGCAAACAGATTTTTTTATATTTCAGTTTTGAAATCTGACATGGGGCTAGCCATTTTGTAAATTTCCCAGCTGCCCCGGTCATGTGACATTGTGCCAGCACTTTTGGAGGGAACTGCTTTCTGGCAGGCTGTTGTTTTTCCTACTCAATGTAACTGAATAGTATGCAGTGGGACGTGGGTTTTTACTATTGAGTGCTGTTGAGATCTGCCAGGTAGCTGTTATCTTGTGTTAGGGACCTGTTATCTGGTTACCTTCTCATTGTTCTGTTGTTAGGCTGCTGGGTGGGGGAAAGGGAGGGGGTTGTATCACTCCAACTTGCAGTACAGCAGTAAAGAGTGATTGAAGTTTATCAGAGCACAAGTCACATGACTTGGGGCAGCTGGGAAATTGACAAAATGTCTAGCCCATGTCAGATTTCAAAATGAAATCTAAAAAACTGTTCTTTTGAGAAATGGATTTCTCTGGAATTCTTCTGTAACAGCACTATTAACTGATGCATTTTGAAAATTTTTTTCCCCATGACAGGATCCCTTTAACAAAAGCTTGCATTTGATTATTTTCAGTGCTTCAGCTTAGTTATTAGGCGTTGGAGTCCGTACAATTTTGGCGACTCCGACTCCAGATACCCCAGATTGCTCCTGACTCCACAACTCACACTCCACCACTCAGACTCCACAGCTCTGATTTAGATGTAGTTAGAAATTTTAGTTTATTATATCTGTTTCACACAACTACATTTGTATCCTCACAGTTCCCTTTTCTCCTTCTTTACAGAATATAGAAACTCAGAAGCAGCTAACACATTTCTAGTTTGTGACAGTGAATTCTCCATACATGAATACATTATGCACACCAATGACCATTTGTGGCCTCTGTTTACAAACCTGGAACTTGCAGTCAAAGAGGGAATCTGTCAGAAGCAGAGAGTCGTTGAGAAAATCTCACACAACCTAGTGCAGGTAAAATATTGCCACTTTTTTCTTTCAGAATTTACCGTGCTGAATAATAGCTAATTAAGTATTTGTTGGTGTAAACAATATTGTTTCTTCTGTAACGTATAATTAGAGTATTCCCTATGTTGTGTGATATACAGTAACTGCTGTTTGCTTTTCAAGGAAACTCATCTCTGCAATCAAGACAGGAAAAAAAGCTTTATGACTGCCATGCATGGCATGATGAAAATCACTGCTAAGGATATCGTGGCTGCATTTGATCTTTCCAAATACTCTTCTGCTTGTGATTTAGGAGGTAAATTGTGTTTCCTAAAGATAAGTAGAAATAAGCTGAAATCATGTATTGTGTGTGCAATGGCCCTTAAAATTTGTGTTAGACGATATTCTGCCCGTGACCACAATCGTACGAAAGTGATAAGCTCCCATTGATATTGTCAGATATAATCTATCTAGTTGTCCACATTTACAGATATACAGATAAAGCTATCCAGATGTAGATGCCTCTATAAAATACAGTCACTTAAAGTTTCACATACTCATCTGTATTTTTTGTTTACAGGCTGCACTGGCGCACTTGCTCATGACTTGCTTCAGATATACCCTAATATGAAAGTCAACGTCTTTGACTTGCCTGGGGTTATTGAAAATGTTTGTCACTTTCAGCCCGAACACTTTGATCCAACTCGCATATCATTTACATCAGGTCAGTGTAAAAACAGGAGGAAAACAGAAATAGAGCTGAGGTTCAGGTAAAATGGGTTTCCATTTGTGGTGTCCCCAGTAGTATGTGTGGTTCAAAAAAAGTTGGACCCGAACCCACTCGTTCCCAAACCGTGCCCGTTCACGCCCGGTTTACTTCCTCCTTTTATAGTTCATCCCCCAATCGATAATGTCACAAAAGAGGTGTGCAGGCTTGCTCTGTAATATCAGAAGTCGGAAGCTGGCAGTCTAAGGTCACGGACGGGGGAAAGTAGGCAGAAAAGCTCAACCCAGACGGTGCAGCTAGGTCAGTCGAACCCACTTTAACCATAGGTATCGTTAGTTAGCCAAAAATGTAATGGATAAAGGCTAACTGGATGTCTAACAGAACAGAACTCAACTTCCTGGTTTTCAGTTCTCTAACTCTGAGTTAGTCGGCAACTTTAAGGGGTGCACATGGGACAAAACTGTTTTGCAATTGATCCTTAGCATGCAGCTCAGATTCAAAAGCAACAGTTATGTCCCATGTGCCCCCTCCCTCAAGTCACTGATTGGTTACTGCTTGGTGACCAAACAGTGGAAACCTAGAGAGCTGCAAAGCAGGAATTTACAAGTTTTTTTATTTTTACACTAGCAATTCATTTAAAGGAGAAGGAAAAGCTAGGAGCAGTTGGGGGTGTAAAAGTATCACACCTTTCTTCACTATTTTAATTGAAATATTTAGCTTAGGTGTGCAAAGGCCTCAGAAACTAAAACATTATATATTTTCTGTCATTCAAGTTATGCTAGGTGGGCATGATTATCATAAGTGTTGTATGTGACGCAAGCTTTTATTTGTATACAAACCTTTAGTCTATTACTATATTGAGAAATGATTTTGACTGCTTGACTTCAAGTAAAAGACTATAACAAGTTGTTATTTCACCATAGGTAACTTCTTGGAAGACCAACTCCCTGAAGCTGACCTCTATATTCTTTCACGAGTAGTACATGATTTGCCAGATGAAAAACTGGACCATCTCCTACAAAAGATATCAAATGCCTGTCATCCAGGTAACAAAATTAAAAGTTGTGTGTTCTAGGAATTAGTATGCTTACTAGTATGGAAGTAGTTGCTTCCATATAAAGCATGTATTGTTTAAATTGTATTTCCACTTTATCAACAAAGATATAAACTCGTGCAAAATTAGCAATTTTCTAACAGGGCATTTTCATCACTGTAATACTCTCTAGGGCAGTGATCCCACCTGGCCACCTTTGGAGGCAAGTTTTGGGTACATAAGAACCATGTGTACTGCCAAGCAGAGCATCCTGTAGGCTGCCAGTCCACATAGGGGCAACCAAATAGCCAATCACAGACCTTATTTTATCCCACCCAGGAATATTTTTTATCTTTGCGTTGCTTCCCAACGTTTTTTTTTTTTTTTTTTTAATCTAAATGTTGCTCATGGGTAAAAAAGGTTGGGGCCATTGCTCTAGTGGAATAGCAGAGATAAAAATATCTTCCTCTGCCAGCAGTCAAATAAATAAAACTGTTCACTCAAATGGCACAGGCTTGTGGTATGCCAGTATACTGTGTATGGGTCTAGATATGTTCTATTGGGAGTGTTTCATTCTGATTAATAGAAACAGCTGTCAACAGGTAAGAGATCAGCTTGGTGCTTCCTGATAAAACCTTTAGATCAAAGGTTCATTACCTATGGGTTTGGACCAAAACATTGCAGTATAGAGTGGTTGCATTGCCATCCTTAAATTACAGTTTAATTTTCTCCCACAAAACTAAATGTTCTTTATGGGTAATTGATAAATTCTAAGCCAGATACTGTGTACCACGTGAGTTCATATTTTCTAACTTGAGGAAAGTTTTCACAAGTTGTAGAATCCCATATCAAACAGCAAGTAGCCTTTCTCGTCCTCTGTTCTGAAAGACATTATCAGACTGATTGACCAATGTTCGAAAAAAGTAGAGCAGGCACTCGAATAGTCTTCCACCAGGCAAAGTATGGAAAGAAAAATATTTTATTGTGGCATATGTACATCCTGTTGATAACAGGAAACGCATAAGGCTGTATATGTGCCACAATAAAACGTTTTACTTTCTGTACTTTGCCTGGTGGAAGGCTAAGCCCCCCCCGTAGGCCCCCCCAGGCTATTGCCCCTAAGTCGCTACTTACACCTCTGTGTAGGTCCCCTCCAGTGAAGTTCACAGGGGCCATCTTCTCTTCCAACTGCTTCTTCTTGGATGTGTCAGTGCTCAGCGGCGCATGCGCAGTAGGATGCTGGAGCCGAATCCAGGAAGAAGCCATTGGAAGAGAAGATGGCCCAAGAAGAAGCCGTTGGAAGAGAAGATGGCTCCCGTGAACTTTGCTGGAGGGGACCTACACAGAGGGGTAGGTAGTGAATAAGGGGCAATAGCCCGGGGAGTGGAAGGCTGGGGGGAGGGGGTTAGCGCCGGGGGGGGTTTGAATTACCCTTTAAGTGCCTGCTCTACATTTTTCAGGTTTTGAACCGCTCCCTTTGCTGAAGGCTCAGGGCAGTGCACCTGGGCCTCCTCCTTCTCTTGGGAAGTTGTTTTGATTTTGAGGTCTACCTACACTTGTATAACTGATTGACCAATGTTACCAGAAGCATTCAGATTTCATGTATTATATTTGAAACAATAGCTACAGAACTGCATTTGTAGATGCCAATAACATTTCTTGGTATTGCTTTGGCCATTGTAGGTAGAAGTGCCTTATTACTTGCTGAAATTGTACTCGATGAAGAGAAGAGGGAACAAAGAGCACTGCTGCAGTCTCTCAGCATGGGTGAAGGAAAGCAAAGAAGTGGCTCAGAATACATCAGTCTCCTGCAGAACTATGGTTTTACTAGTGTGGTTTTCAGGAAAACGGGCAACCTCTTAGATGCAATTTTAGCGGTTAAAAGTTAACACTGGCTAGGCAAAATTGTGTTAGTCTTGTTTATTTAATGACTTGTTAAGTTTGAGATCAGATTTAATTATAATTGTAATTGTGTTTTAACCGATTTCGTATTTTAAACAAGTTGAAGATGAATGAGAGGTATGAGATCCATTATCCAGACACCCGTTCTCCAGAAAGTTCTGAATTATGGGAAGGCCACTTCCCATTTCAATCAAGTAATTCAGTTTTTTTTCCCTTTTCTCTCTGTAAAATTAAAACAGTACTGTATACCTAATTAACATATAATTAATATTGGATTTATTTTTATTGTGTTTAATTAATGTTTAAAGATTATTTTGGTTGACTTAAGGTATGGAGATCCAAATTACAGAGAGGTCCCTTATCTGGAAAATGCCAGGTCCCAAGCATTCTGGATAATAAGTCCCATACCTGTATAGAATGTTATTTTTCAGCCAGTACCTTGTGAGTACAAAGGTTATGTTCCTTCTCTGGATATCTGAATTACATGGTATGAGAGAGGAGCTGCAATTTTGCACCAGTGAGTTGTCATAAATTATTGTTCGATATCACGGTGTCATTGTAAATGAGGAGAACTGTGCCGATTGCCGAAACAAAAATAAATCTATTTTTCCAAACTGTAATTATTGTTTATGGTTGTCACTGTAGAGTAAAACCATAAACTGCATTTTTCCATCAAATGAACTTTTAATCTGATGAAGACAGCAGTCTTGGACTTCTTTCTTTCAATCCTACAGGCTGTGTTTTTTTTTTTTTTTGCAGTATTGTACAAAGGTATACAATCTCAGATGTCAATCAAATATTGCCTGCCCCTCCTCTATGCCTTTGGCATAGAGGCAGGGCAGGCAATTTCTGTCACTTTCCATTCAGCACTCACTAGATGTCAATACAATCCCCAGGTTCCCCCTGTTCTCTTCACCATGTAATTGTGTAATCAGTGCATGGGGATGGACATCAGGTCACCCATTCTGGTACGCAAACAAGATTTGTATCGAAGCAAGGCTTGCCTTAATAACATCGTCCTCAAAATGGCTCCTGCCTGCTTGCTATAATAACAAATTCCCAGGTGGAAGGAAACAAGATTTTCCTGGAAAAAAACACATGGCAGTGGGTCACTTGTATGTATCCCTGCCCCTACAGAATTGTACAGACACTCATTAGCATATGAATACCTCCTCCACCGTGTCACCTCCAGTTCTAAGGTTTCCCAAAATAAGGATAGGGAGGGGGGGTATAGTGACCCACTGCCATGAGTTGTTCCATGAGAATAAAATGACAGTAAGTGACACATTTTCTCTTTTCCTGTTCACTGCACTCATGGCAGTGGGTCACTTCTATGACATTATGGTAGTAAACAAAAAACAAGGTGCTCCAGAATAAATGTGAACAACTCCCCAAATCGTGAATGTGGTCAGGGTGCACCAGACCCCCAGCTTCAGGGAGCAGAAAGGGAAAGGAAGCAGGGGCCAAAAGGCACTCAATACAGATCCACAGGACCAAAGAAATTCCAATAAAAGTTCCATCCACCCATGACTAAGCACCCTGGAGGGGTGCGAAATGCGTAGGGTGGATGGAGATTTATTTTTAATTTTGTATAAATAAAGTAAACTTTTATAAGAATTTCTTTGGTCCTGTGGATCCGTATTGAGTGCCTGTTGACCCTGCTTCTTTTCTCTCACTCTCAGATACCATAGCAAAGAAGGAAGAGAGATATAATGCAAATAACATATTTATTTGGGCTAAGAAACTGCCTGAAGCACAAAATTTGCATCCGTAGATGAAGCCACAACCAAGTGATAATGAACGTATGCATTGAAGACCAGATCGCTGCTTGGCACACATCCTCATGACCAGGGATGCCAAGTTGATGGTTTTTCAGCCAAATTGGGCTACCCGTTTAAAGGCCAGGCAGGTTTTGAAAGGACAAACTACCCAACATACAGATTTGGGCTACTTTTTGGACCTTTGGCTGGTTTGAACCAAAGTTTTTTCTTGCCCTAATGTGCCAAGCCTTTGTTGGGTAATGTTGGTTTTTGTTTAAAAATTAGCGGACTGCCATGTTTATTGTAAGACTACAATAGCCAGCATGCAGTTGGACTGATTTGTGTAGAAGTCGTGAGTTACCAGATTTTGGGCTCTACTCCGCAGTCTCCTGTGCCTTTATTCAGGGGCAAAAATCTGCTGGCCACCAAAATGTCTAAAGGCTGACCTGATTTATCAATATTTAATTAAACTGTATATGTTTTAAGGCTTTATGGGGCCCTCCTCTTTAGTTACACCCCTGGTGATGGTCAAATATGTCCCATTTTGCTTCATGGGAAAATATTCAAAACCTATATAAGGTTCCTCTTATATCCTATCCTATATCCTAACCTAAACCAGCAGGAAAGGACACATGTAGAATTTGTTCTCTGCACTGCTGCTATATTTATTCAACTCTTCCACAGCTCAACCAATCAAACCCAGCCTTCTTCCTACACTAATGGTTCCCCACTTCCTGTGCTTCTGTGACAGCTTTTCCTCTTCCCCCACTTCCTGTCCCTTGCACTTCCTCCCAGTAGTTTATTTTCTGTCTTCTGTAGTAATAAAGGACTCTTGCAATTAAATTAATTTTAAATACGCCTGAGAGTGTGAGAGGGGAGGGTTTGATGCCTTATTGTGTGTCAGCCTGCTGCATGTGGCTCGGAGACCGGAGCTGATTTCTAACAGACAGAAATAATGAGGGCTGGAGGGAGGGAGATGTCAGGAGTGAGCTGAATGTAAAAATATCGGCTGCACTGCATATGAGTTGGAGGGGAGAGGGATTAAGAAATCTATCACTGTATATGGGTTACATTAAAACAATCTACTGTATATAGCAGTGGTGTAATCCTTCACCAGCTCCCCCCCAAAAAAAGAGTCCCAGAAGGCCCAGCAAGCAGCATTCTCTGCTACACCAGGAGGCTTTTTACTTTGTGATGGGTGGTGAAACTTTATTAAGGGTAATGGCTAACGGCAGATTTTATCACTTGAGATAAATTAGCGCCACAGCATACAACACATCTGTGATTGGCCAAATTGCTAATCAGTTAGGGGATGGGTCTGCCAGTTTTCTAGATTTTTGGTTTTGAACAAGTATATAAAAAAAATTAAATAATGAAGACCAATTGAAAAGTTGCTTAGAATTGCCCATTTTAAAACATACTAAAACTTAACTGAAACTTAAAGTTGAACCAACCCTAAGCATACAGTAAATAAAGTATCCAATGTATGACCTATTACCCATTAAGCCATCCAGTGATCTCAACAATTTCTAGCTTGTTGTCATGGTGTTTTTAGAGATCCTAAAATATGTCCTGTGTGCCATTACCACATCATTATTTAATATGTTCCACACAAGATGATTGCTTGGCTTTATTGTATGATCTGAGCAATGGGGGTAGTTAACAAATTGCCACCCCCAATAACATATGCTTCCCTCGTCCTTTAAATATCAAAATAAAATAATGTGCATTATAAAGAATGCAGTGCACTAAGACTTGCATAACTTTCTGCTGGACTTGCTGAATAAATATTAAATGCAGACACTAGATGTCCACTTTCTTTTATTGGATATTTTAAATTATTAAGATGAAATCGTTTTTCCTTTATACAGTCACCAAGTGAACACAACAAACCATATAAAGGAAAAGCTATATCATTCCTGGATTCCCCAAAGAACACATCTGGCCTTTCCTTCGTTGATTCTACTTGGCAGAATTAAGCTTCTGAGGCTCAGCCATGCTATTCCAACGGGCATGGTCTATATAAGATCTGCAACCATCATTCATGGACTTTGGGGTATGAACATGTTGCATGGAGACACCATCATTCCAGTGCAATCTGGGAAAGTACCATCTAGAGTTCACCTAGTAACATCAGGAAGAGGTAAGCATATTTATATTTATTAGGAGCGAATGGTACTTTTTTCTCCTATCTACTCTATTGGACTTCGCCTGGTCTGAGGTGGTGAAGTCAAGTATTGCACAAGAGGTAATGTTTAGTAAAATTTGCATCTTAGTGAATTAGCTTAGTTACGTCCCTTTGTCAGTGCGCAACTTTGCCGGGCGTAAGGGTGTGAAGTTACGCTAGAGTCTATGAAGTCTGCGAAGTTCCAAAATGACGTGACGCAAGCAAATTTGTGCTAGCCGCTTCATGCTTTAGTGAATCTCCCCCCATGTCGGTGAAGTTCATACTTTGCTTTTAATACACAGACTACTGATCCAGGTCATTGAGGTTTTTCTCCCTTCTGTAGCAAATTGGCCCCCCACTTCAGATGGGTTTTTTCCCTCCCTCTGGATCAGGCTTGTACTTCACAGATTGTTATAATGTTAGAGTTAAGTGTTTTGTATGTTAAAGGAGGAGAAGCCTGTTATGTCCAGCGTAAATGGTGCGTGAATGTGTTCATGTGCTTTAGTGCAATATATAATGCACATAATATAAACTAGGAAAGAAAGCATATTAGGGAACCCAGCAGGTACTTTTATTGTATTGCACTGTACCATATCGCATTCTTAGAAGATAAATAGTATTTACTTTTATTTACTGTCATGCTCCTCTATAACTGCTCCATATGTCTGACTGGGGGGGTCTAAGTGGGGTGGGGGGGTAAGGGTTTTTTTTTTTTATTACAGGATTGAATTCTCCTTTAATGGACAAGGAAAGTCTAAAATAGAATAAGGCTAGAAATACTGTATTTTTTATACTAAACATAAACTTACTGCACCACAAGCCTAATCAAACAAATGATTTATGCTTTCAAAGTTGGCCACAGGGGGCTGTCATCTTGTAACTTTGTTAAACATCTTTGCAAGACCAAGACTGTGCACATGCTCAGTGTGATCTTGGCTGCTTAGGAATCCTCATAAATTATCAAAACAGGGAGACAAACAAAGCTGCTTGAGTTCTGCATGCCTGCGAGTTAAGGCAGGGCCTCCCTCTGCTGTTCATAAGTATGATTGTTTCCCTGAGGGGACCGTCTGACAATTTCTATCCACAGATGTAAATGAAGGGAGAATTTCATTGAATACAGTCAGGTTTATTATACAAACGTTAGACATTTTTTAATTGAAGTATATTGGAGATAGGTTTCTTTATCATGGGATTTTATTTTTTTTGTGTTCAACTTTTTATTGAGTTTACATAAGCATAACATTAAAGTTACATGTTAAATGTGGCAAGATATAACAATAGAGGGAACAAACCTTGGTATATAATAAAGCAGAGATTGAGCTAAAGGGTAAATGTACCCAAAGTCCAAGGATCCATATAAGAGCCAAAAACAAAGTATATAAGGTAAAAGGGAAGAAATAATAAAATCTAAACTAAATCAAAATAAACCAAACATATAATAAAACAAATAAAATACAATATAATACAATCTCACTCAGTGTTTTTACATACCTAAATAAGCTGAAATGTTAATCAATATAGCAAATCAAGTCTTATATATACCATTAAACTGGAGGAGATACTAAATAATTAAAACTAGCATATTTGTAAAATTCCTTCGATTTCAGATTCATGGCTTTGATCAAAATGTTTGAAAAAGAGAGACCAACTGTCTAAAAAATTACTCTTTAAGTGAGGATTATTTGTTTTTATCCATAAAGCTTCTTGCCAACACAGTTGAACTACCTGTGAGAGAACCTCTTTCCAGGATG
>CM044433.1:34836762-34862753 GCA_024363595.1 Xenopus borealis
TTGCTCAATAACTGGGTTTAAAAGTCTTGCCACTTCAGCTGCGATCATGGCATGTTCTTCCGTAACTGCATTTTGAGCAGGAAATTTTTGAGAATGAGTCATGACAGGGGAATCAGTAACAGCTCGTTTTGTATTTTTCTTATTTTGCTTTTCGTAAGTTTTTCCTGAAAATTTGGAAGCCATTTTGCGAAGGGATATGGTAGTCCAACAATAGATTGCTAAGTAGCTAGAGATCTCAAGATTTTTTTTTTTTCTCCCTTTTTCTTTTTTATGCGAAACTAGAAATGCTAGAAATGCTGGAGAAGCTGGAATAACAAAGAGCTAGGCAAGCAGTAACCAGGTCCCCAGTCCAAAATTTAATTTCGGTGAGACTTCTTTCTGAGGTAAAATATGGGTTCCTCAGATAGTGTGTGACCGTTGTTAAGCTAAGTACAACCAGCAGATGGCGTTGAAAAATAGTAATGAAGAAAACTAGGCAGAATTATATAGCAGCAGCCAGCAGGAGGCAGTGTGGTAATATTTAGGAGTTTTCTTATAGCTCTGAAGGGGAGAATACGTAGGAACCGCCACCAGCCATTTAAGTAAAGCAAACTTCCTCACAGGGCCGCACTCCCTCACCTCACCTAGTGAAATGGCTTCCTCGCGGGACGCAGGCTTCTTGGCAGTCTCCCAGAGCAAGTGCGGGACACCTCTCCCTCTTCGCGAACTCCCTCCACTATCTCGGGTAAGTAAGTTGCTGGATAATTTTGCTGACTTGTATCGCAGGGCAGCAGCGCGCGTTCCCTAAGCCTCCATCCTCACCGGGCGCCGAACTGGAAGTCGATTTAATTTTTTTGTCTTTCCTTTTCTTTTAGGTGTTTTTCTTTCTCTCCTACACTGCCAACAGACTTTATTATATAAGAGGCTTTTGGCAAAGAGTCCAGAAAATGTAGCACCTGCACTTAGATACTGTTGTAACTAATAAGATAAGCTGTTGTATTGGGAGAACAGAGACTCACAGCTTAAAGGGAAGTTTTTTTATGTTTTTAAAAACTTGGGCCTAAAAAAAAATGTGTTAAAATGTGTTTGTAAAATGGACATAGTAATTAGAGGGCCTAGCCAAAAAATGGGCATGGTCAAAAGATGAGATGAAATGGGACTCCTGAGGACATATTGGCTATGGGGTATGAACCACATACTGTGCACTCCATACAGTGGGGACACAGTCCTAAAGCCACACAGCAAAATACACTTGGACGTCCGTCAGGAAGCATGCACATTTAATGTCTGTCAAGTGTCTTACTATTGTGCATAGGGTGCACTTGGACATTCCAATATGGTAATGTTAAGCCTTCAGTAAATACAGTTGAAAAAATGAAGGTTCTGGAGAGGCCATCACAGTCTCCTCCTGACCACATCAACACTGAATGACTTTGGAGAGCTCTCAAACATGTAGTTCATTAGAACCTAAAATTACAGTCCTGCAGTGGGTCAGGTACCCGCGGGTTACCCGCAAAATCTTTCGGTACCCTTTGGGTTGAATTTTCAAGTTCCAGATGCGGGTATAGAAGCGGGTTGGTGGTTCTGCGGGTTTGTGGGTTGAGGGTCAGGCTGCGGATTTTCTCCATAGCAATTTTTACTTCTTTTTTCTGAGCACGTCTATTACCGGTTATGTCACTTCCAGTTTACAATGACAGCACTTTCTGATTCTTTATGTCAGCGGGTCTGGGTCGCGGGTCTGGGTTGCGGATAAGGTATTTGCAGGTCGGGTCACGGGTCCAAGCGGGTAAGAATTCGGGTCGCGGGTTACAATCTCTATTAGATGTTCTTCTTTCCATCAATTGTGCTAGTTTTCCAAACATATTACATCTGGTTCCTCACTCTCCAGTACTGCAATCATCTGCTTACACCGAAGGCTTTCATTGTCCTGAGGGAGATAATATGTCATTATTTTATCTCTCGTAATTTTTCTTTAAATAATGTTTAAATAATAGAAACTACTCTCTGGAAATGAAGCCAACAACAGCAGCAGGCTCATTTACTTGCTCCGGACCCAACTGCAGAGCACTAAGGTCTAAACTGCATGGCAGATTTTGTAGGATGGTGTGTGATTGACAAATTGCATTGTCCGATATAGTTGCATGGATCAAAATCCATCCTGATACGCCCCCCTATAATGTTGATGAGCAGGAGGTCACAATAAATGGGCTAAGCTTCCTGACTGTGTATAAATTTTGTGTGTGGCTCTGTGCTATCTTCTGTATAGACCATGTGGTCCCAAGGGAACTGGGGAGGGGGCGGATAATGTGGTCTGCTGTATGGTAGTTAAAACTTTGCCTGCCACTTGCTCACTTGTTGTGGGCAGTATGTAGCATACCAAATTTTTTTTTAGAAATGCTATCACAAGGGTTTGTCCTTCCCTCAGTGGGTACACTGGTCACCAGGGTTGTATTTAGGTTCGATGCTGCCCTAGTTATCGGACCTCTCCACTACGTCGCGGAAGTGACGTCACTGCGCCGTGTGCATGACATCACTTCCACTCACCAAGCTAGCCCGTTGTGCGCGTTACGTCAATTCAGCACTCACTCTGCCCTTCTAAACCCTCACCCACCCCAGCTCTGTCACTGGATTTCAATAGGAAATCCATGGTGGGGGGTTAGGGAATTAAAAAACTCAACACTAGTTAAGGCCCCCGAGGGCCACCCCCATAATCCTGCCACCCTAGGCACAGGCCCTTGGGTGCCTATATAGAAATACGGCCCTGCTGGTCACCCCTGTCGACCAGCCTAAAGTGCCAGTTCGGGTTATTTTATATCATAATTCAGGTGTGCTGCCGCTAACACATTATTAAAGTGGAACTATCGCGAAATAATACTGAACTAAGAAACTTTCTAAATACAATCAATTGAGAACTCTGCATTGTTTCTGAAATAATCAAGTTTATCTTCACTATCCCTCTCTCAGCGTCTGTTTCTACTCATTCTTCATGCAGCAGTTGGGTGTCAGATGAATGATCCAATATATCTCTTTCATAGCAGATATATTAAAGCTCACTCAAATAACTGATTCCAGTACAAACAAACTCTGCATGTAGAAAGACAGTTTTCATGGTGATTTTAATAGAGTGAGCACTAATACATCTTCTAGGCCTAAGAAGCCCCCCTATAAGTTATATTAAATATATTGGATCATCTTACCTGAATGAAGTCAGAATGATGAGAAACAGATGCTGAGCGAGGAATACTGAAGATAAACTTGATTATTTTAGAAAAGGTACAGAATTTCTAATTGAGTGTATTTAGAAAGTTTCTTATTTTAGTATGATCAAGCTTATATTAATAAATATTATATATATTAATTTATATATAAAAATTTTATCGATCCCTTTAAATTATTGTACATTTACCAAAATATTGATAAAACAAAAACATTAGATCATTTAACATTTACTTCTGCTGTTTTTTCTATATGTTACCTATACAGTACCTTTTTGCTAATATTAGGCAGAAAAGAAAATTACCAATTTGTTTTCTTGATTGGTAGGTTTCAAGTTTAGAGAGTATTTCCTTGGGTGTGGAATTGGTGGAAATAACATTTTAAAGCTCCTGAAAAAGACAGACTAGTTTGTTGGGTTATTGAGTATCATCATCATATTTTCTACAAGTTATTTGTCCATAGGTTTGTTTCTGGTTGTTTGCTTGTTTGGCCCATCAAAAGTTATGAAGAATACATTTATTCTGTACAAAATATTCTAACCTAATGTGAGTGAAAACACTGGGACTAAATACATTTATGCATTTTATCATATTTATGTCTGTGTGGTAGATGCCTTGTATTACAAAATCTATATGAGTCCCTGCAACATAAGCAGTGAGAAGAGTGGTGAGTGGGCAGAAGAAACCATAAGGGTCTGAACTTCTATTCCATTAAAGGAGAACAAACCCCTAAAAATGAATAGAGCTAAAAATGCCATGTATTATATAATGAATTTATTGATCCAGCCTAAAGTTTCAGCATGTCAATAGCAGCAATGATCCAGGACTTCAAACCTGTCACAGGGGGTCACCATCTTGGAAAGTGTCTGTGACACTCACATGCTCAGTGGGCTCTGAGCAGCTGTTGAGAAGCTAAGCTTAGGGGTCGTTGATAATTTTCAAGCAGAAAATAAGGTTGGCCTGTGATATAAGCTGATGCTACAGGGCTGATTACATTCTGATGCTAAATGCACTGGTTTCTGTGCTGCCATGTAGTAATTATCTGTATTAATTACTAATCAGCCTTATATTGTGACATTTCTATTCTATGTGTACTGTATATTGTGAGTGGGTCCCTAAGCTCAGTAAGTGACAGCAGCACAGAGCATGTGAATCAGTGAAAAGAAGATGGGGAGCTACTGGGGCATCTTTGGAGACACTTTGGAGATCTTTACTGCTAAAGGGCTGTGGTTGCTTGGGACTGGAACAGAAGCCCAAAACATAATTTATAGCATTTCTAGCTACCAGTAAAGGAACTAGGTGGGGGCGGGCCCTGGTGTGGGCCGTGCAGCCCCCCCCCCCGTCCGTGACTAATTTCTGCGCTACTGCAGCCGACTCCAGCCAGACTGCAAAGGGGGCCCTGTGGGGAAGCAGGCCCTGGCCCAGTTGCACCCCCCTGCTCCCCTGGTAGTTACGTCCCTGCTAGCTCCTTCTTTAGTTTAACTTTTCTGGTTCTTTAAATGCAATTTGCTATTTAAGCCCCACCCATTTATAAAACTCTTAACAATTCTGTCCGATATTATGCCAAGAGTTTTGAGATTCCTGTTACCTGCTTCATCTATATTATGCACAAAGCAAGGTCCGTACAGAACTCATTGGCTAAGATGGGAGAGGATGACTTTGACTGGACTGATTAGAGCCCAAAACCTAACCCAAGAGAACCCCACTAATGCTCTTAACTCCACATTAAATAAGCCAAATAAACTTTTTTTTAGCTATGTATAATTTAAAAAAGAGATACAAATGGGCAGCATATTTATTTAATAAAAGGACCCTTACCTCATAAACAGTAATAGAATAATGACACAAGCCATTATGACAGCTGTTGCTATAGCCGTGTAGATTATGATATTGCTCACTGAGACGGGTGATCCATGACTTTCTTAGAGAAGAAGAAATGCAAAGAAAATCAGCTTTGTATGAAATTGACATTATAAGCATTCAACAAAAAGTTAAATCTCTTTGTTTGGCTTTGACTTAACAATAAGGACCATAAATTGGCTGGACAAAAACCTTTGCTGTAACCAGTTTGTTGTACTAGACTAACTAGGCTAGGACCATTTACTTAAATTTGGATATCTTTTTTTTCACAAATGGTTTTTTTCTCAAAAAATTCAAGTTTTAAATATAAACTCCAAATATTTCTAGATTTATTTATTACTCCTCAAAAAATGCTAATAAAAAAGTAAAAGCAGTTGAGGTCCCATAGAAGTCAATGGGATCAGATCTGCCCTTTTTGTATTTTTTTTTTTTTAGCCATTCAAATTTTTAGAATCTTTTCAGATTTTTTTTTCTCTAGTAATTATCTGAAAACCTCAAATTTTTTGAGGTTTTAGAGAGATTCATATTCTTTTCTGCATTTTTTAACATCTCCACTTTTCATATTCACCGCTCACCTTTAAATTAACTTTTAGTGGCTCTCATTTTTTATTATTTGTGTTTTTTAGTTATTTAGCTTTTTATTCAACAACTCTCCAGTTTGAAATGTCAGCAATCTGGTTGCTAGGGTCCAAATTACCCAAGCAACCATGCATTGATTCAAATAAGAGAAGGGGTATGAACAGGATAGGCCGGAATAGAAAGATTGCGTATGTTTTTGCGAAACTATTTGCAGAGGAAAAATCCACCATGTCGAAAAAGAAATTGTTGTTTTTCAAAATTATTCAGACACCCGTTAACTTTAAGGCATTAGGACAAAATAATCACGCATTAGCCCATCACTAGTTAGTGACCCCCATTTGAAAGCTGGAAAGAGTCAAATAAATTAAAAAAAATATTTAAAAAAAATCGAAGGACAATTGAAAAGTTGCTTAGAATTAGCCATTCTATAACACACTAGAAGATAACTTAAAGGTGAACCACCTCTTTAATAACTTTCATGGCATTATTATTATGGTTTCAAAAAGCTCTAACACCACTAAAATTCAACCTTTAATAAAGGCAAGGTGAAAACTTCCCCTGAATATCTCTAGAAAAGGACAGCTAGAATGCCAGTAACCCTTGAATAGCTCCAGATGATGCCACATAGAACCAGTATATGTCATAAAAACTTTGTTAAGACAGTTCATTTATTGACTATAATTTCTGATCAATGTATTGCTACCTTGGTGAATAGAAGTATCTATTTCTATAAAAATGGACATTTCTGGGTAATTCCATGCTTTTGAACATTAGCGTATTGGCATGAAAATTTACTGAAGGCATGATATGGTGGATTATCATTACTTGTGGGCAATAATCGAACAGGCGTGACATCATAACTTATCACAGGATCAGTAGAAACTTGTAGTATGTTGAGGTTATGGAATTGTTGAATCACATATAGGGTCAATGGTAAAAAAAAGGAAAAATACAAATATTTGATTTAGAATATGGTAAAGTCACTCAGTAGAACCCATTTGCGTGTTGTGCTATTTCATCATCAGGAAAAAGGGAGTAAGTAGGGCTTACTGGTATTTGTCCCGTTTTGCTTTGCTGAAAACAGCAAGAAATTCGTGAAAAGGCGCCTTTTTTGGACGCGGGCGTCTGTTTTTGGACTCCAGCGCAAATTCATTGGTGAAAATGCGCCTGCGAATTTCACCAGCAAATTTTCTGGTGAATTTATTTGCTGGCAGCAAAACGCGGGAAATTCGCTGCAAATTCACATCTGGCAAATAAATTCGCCCATCACTACTTACTGGAATTTGCTTAGATGGATTCCTTAGAAATCTGGATGGGGTAAGGGTTGGGTGGGATTACCTAAAAGACCCCTAGTTGGTTCATTCTGCCCCAGCATCTGTCTCCTTGGAAAATGTCTAAAAGTTAGTATATTTTTATTTCTTTATTTCACTATTTTAGTACAGAAAGCTGTGCATTTCTAATATAACATGACTGAAACATGTAAAAATACAATTTATAGAAATGTATAAAGTTACAAAATTGCCAGTTATGTTTATATCACCCATACCAAATTCACCAAATTTCTTAGGAAAATAATATTTCTAGGGTTTCTTAGTGAGCATAAGCTAGCTCTTACCACATCTGAGTTCATCACTCCATTCACCCCAGTTAGTATTCATTCCACATGTCCAAATCCCGCTAGCTCTCATACGCAATGGACATTCTTCTTGAAAGCTAGATATATCTTTTGTATATGTATAATTATCATGAAAATCAACAGGCTTCTAGATTAAAAAGAAAAAATTTGGATGAATTCATGGATGACTGTGAATGATCACTGTGTCACAGGCCAGAGCGAGTGCAGCAAATATTTTCTGGAAATTGGTGCCTTTCTGAAGTGCCATGAAGAACCCTTATTAAGAACTCTGATGTTAGTAAAGGTATGGGATCCATTAACTGGAAACTCATTATCCAGAAAGCTCTGAATTACAGAAAGTCCGTCTCCCATGGACTCCATTTTATCCAAATAGTCAAAAAAAATTTCTCTGTTATAATAAAACAGTACCTTGTACTTGATCCCAACTGAGATATAACTGATCCTTATTGGAAACAAAACCAGCCTATTGGGTTTATTTAATGTTTACTTGATTTTCTAGTTGAGTTAAGGTATAAAGATCCAAATTACAGAAACATCCATTATCCAGAAAACCCCAGGTCCCGAGCATTCACGATTAGTGATGGGTGAATTTATTCGCCAGGGGCGAATTCGCGACGAATTCCCGCGATTCGCGAATCGCCAGCGAAATTTCGCTTTGCGAAAATTCGGCAGAAAAACGAGCCGCGCGTCGTTTTTGACGCGACGCGCCGAAAATGACAGGACGCTTTCTGAAAACGATGCGAAACTATGCGACGCGCGTCAAAAGCATCCCGCGACTCGTTTCGCGAATTTTTCGGCAATTCGCGAATTTTTCTGGAAATTCGCGAATTTTTCGGCGAAGCGAATCTCCCGAGATTCGCCCATCACTATTCAGGATAACAGATACCTGTATACAAGTATGAATAGATACACTGGCATATCCTTGGCATAGCATCTATAGCATGCAGTCAAATTTCCCATGCACTAGGGTCCATTTAATCAGGAGACAACCTTCTTGGATTTGGGGAAGAAACTAGAGTAGCTGGAAATTAAACAAATGGACACAGAGAAAACATACAAAATTGAAAGCGCTGGATAACTAAAATTTGATTTTGCAAATTAAAGCTTTTTGAATATAGTGCTGATTTAATACATGGGTGCCAAACACAGAACATGGGAAAATTTGAGTTGCATAATGGAATGCTTTTCCTAGAAATCTACCATTTGTCGTGAAGGTACGTCTACTGAAGCTATACCTATAGACTAGACCAGGGGTCCCCAACCTTTTTTGCTCGTGAGCCACATTTAAATTTAGAAAAGAGTTGGAGAGCAACACAAGCATGAAAAAGTCCATGTGGATGTCAAATAAGAGCTCTGACTGGCTATTGATAGCCCCTATATGGACTGGCAGCCTACAGGAGAGAATGTTTGACAGGGCATCTGTTTTTTATGCAACCAAAACTTGCCTCTAAGCCAGTAATTCTAAAATAAGCACCTGCTTTGAGGCCACTGGGAGCAACATCCAAGGGGTTGGAGAGCAACATGTTGCTCGTGAGCTACTGGTTGGGGATCACTGGACTAGACTCATCCTGTCCTACAGCAATTCCAATCCCTTCCATACACCCGTTTCCAAATATAAAAAGGAATTATCTATTATTGGACATTCTTTCACTACAACTAGGGTTGCCACCTTTTTTTAAAAACAATGCCAGTCTTCCTATATATTTAGGTTTTTTGCCTATTAATAACATTGGGATCAGCCATCAAAAACACCGGTCAGGCCGGTAAAAAACCGGCCAGGTGGCAACCCTAACTACAACTGTAGCATAATTGGGCCCTCCAGAATCAGGAGACATTTTTATGTGCCACGTGTAAGAGGTGGAAAGATCTATGTTGATTATTAAACTTGGCACAAATATACCCCAACTGTTTTGTTTTGTTAGCCTAGAATTAGTAGAGTATAACAGTGCTAAACTCTAATGCTCTAAACAGTATAGTAAGTATGCACAGTATAGGTCTTGAGCACAGTGACATCTACAGGCCATTTATATAAACACCACATTCCCCCTACAGTAGGAAAACATTTGGTGGAAGTTTGATGTCTACTCTAATGCTCTAAACAGTATAGTAGGTATGCGCACAGTGACATCTACAGGCCAGTTATATAAACACCACATCAACTTGTGCTTGTAAAGGAAGGGTTGGGGTACGGTTGTACACTGTGGGGACTATGGGGTTAATTAACTCAAATGGGAAGTTTTGTCTTGGGTGCAGAATGCTGGCAACTTTTTGTTAGCGTTACTTCGGCAGTGCAAGCGTTTCAAAGCGAAATGACGCTAGCGATTGCTTCTGCCTAGCAAAATTTTGTTATACTAAGGGGCAGATTTACTATTGGTCGAATTTGAAATTGAAAAAAATTGAAATTCGACCATGTGAATAGGTAGGGAAGTAAAATCCTTCGTATTCGACTATCGAATGCGAAGGATTTTACTGCAATTCAATTGGTCGAATGATCGAATAGGAAATTTTTTTTCGATCAATCGAATTTTTTTTATTCTTTCAAAATTAAAGGGGTGGTTCACCTTCAAGTTAACTTTTAGTATATTGTAGATGGGCCAATTCTAAGAAACTTTTCAGTTAGTCTTCATTATTTATTTTTCATAGTTTTTTAATGAATTTCAATTTTCTTCTGTTTCTTTGTAACTTTCAAATGGGGGTCACTGACACCATCTAAAAACAAATGCTCTGTAATGCTACAAATGTATTGTTATTGCCACTTTTTATTACTTATCATTCTATTCAGTCCCTCTCCTATTCATATTCCAGTCTCTTATTCAAATTAATGCAGGGTTGCTAGGGTAATTTGTACCCTAGAAACCAAACTGCTGACACTGCAAACTAGAGAGCTGCTGAATAAAAAGCTAAGTAACTATAAAACGACAAACAATAAAAAATGAAAACCAATTGCAAATTGTCTCAGAATATCACTCTCTACATTATACTAAAAGTTAACTCAAAGGTGAACAACCCCTTTAAGGAAAACCAATTCGGTAGCTTTGATCTGATGAACTAGCTGGTCTAATAAATATTAAAAGGGGAAGTACTTCGACAGTCAAATATTCAAATTAAATTTTATTCGAATCATTCAATCGAATTTACAAAATTCACTGGTCGAAGTGGGCTTCATAAACATTAAAAAATTCGAATGACTGAAAATTCGACCGAACTTTGAATCCTTCATGTGAATTTAGTAAATCTGCCCCTTAGGTTTGCAAGCAATCCCACTTAAAAAAAACTTTAATGAATTTCCGGCATACAGGATATGATGTCACTGACATAAGATTGAGGAGAATATAGCTTCATTTTAACTGGTCACCTGGTCTGAGGTGGTGACGGAAACTCTGAATAAAGAGGTGATGTTCAGTGTAAAATTCGAGTGATGTTCCAGAGTTACGCCCTTTCGCTAGAGTGAAAAGTCGCCTGTCGAACAAACGCTAGAGACACACTTGCGAATTGTCGCCAACGCTTGTTAGTAAATTGTAGCTGTCCCTGCGGATGGCATTACTGTCGAAATGACGCTAGCGTTAGCCACTTCGCCCTAGTGAATCTGCCCCTATAACTCTAGCATAATTAGACCTTCCAGAATCAGGAGACATTTTTATGTGCCACGTATAGGAGGTGGAAATATCAATGTTGGTTATTACACTGGGCACAAATATGCCCCAACGTGCTCCAGGGAAGGGATGGGATATGGTTGTACACTGATACACTCATGAACTACATGTGATTCAAGTGGAACCTAACACTCAGCATGCAGAGGAAACCCTGATCAAGACAGCTGTTACATACACAGCTCCTTTACAGTGGAGCATATTTTTCCTTATGTTTGGCGCCTCATGCAGCAATGTAGGCACAACCAGTCATTAAAAATGAGCCCAAAAATGTTGCTGCTTTTTTGCCCATGTGTAAGACTGGCGTTTAAATCCACTTTGGCCCGTATAATAGCCAGTCAAACAAAACTTCTGAGGAAGTGGCGTGAGCCACGAAACGCGTAAAGTACTGGATCCTGATATGTTTTTTGCATGGAGATTTTGATTATGAATCTTTTTAATTTGGACTATTAAAATCTTTTTTATACGCGCTCCGGTGCTCCGCCTGCTGCTGTTCCAGTCAAACAAAGGCCAGAGTAAATGGGATTCTCCCCCAATTCTAAGGTCATTAGTCATTACTAACATCAAAAATTTATCCCGTAACTTAAAAAAAAAACATACAAAATTACATATTAGAGGGGTTGTTCAACTTTGAGATAACTTTTAGTATGATGTAGAGAGTGATATTCTGAGACAATTTGCAATTGGTTTTCATTTTTTATTATTTGTGGTTTTTGAGTTATTTAGCTTTTGATTCAGCAGCTCTTCAATTTGAATTTCAAGCAATCTGGTAACTAGGGCCCAAATTACCCTAGCAACCATGCATTGATTTGAATAAGAGACTGGAATATGAATAGGAGAGAGTCTGAATAGAAGGATCGGCAATAAAAAGTAGCAATAACAATAGATTTGTAGCCTTACAGAGCATTTGTTTTTTTAGAAGGGGACAGCGACGCCCATTTGAAAGCTGCAAAGAACCAGAAAAAAAAGACAAATAACTATAAAACTATAAATAATATGTAATGAAAACCAATTGAAAAGTTGCTTAGAATTGGCCATTGTATAACATAATAAAAGTTACCTTAAAGATGAACCATACCCTTTAAAAATTTTTACATTCAGACCTCATGACGGTCCACCTAATGTGTTTCATACCCTCCAGTACTTCCAGGTTCCTATTTCTCGCGTGTTTGTCTTTTAAAAAAGAACTAAACCCTAGAAATTAATAGAGCTAAAAAGGGCATATTTTATATAGTGAACGTATTGCACCAGCCTAAAGTTTCAACTTCTCAATAGCAGCAATGATCCAGGACTTCAAACCTGTTACAGGGGGGTCACCATCTAGGAAAGTGTCTGTGATACTCACATGCTCAGTGGGCTCTGAGTAGCTGTTGAGAAGTTGAGCTTAGGGGTCGTTGTATATTATGAAGCAGAAAATGAGGTTTGTCTGTAATTATTAAATTCTGATTTAATAATGATTAAATTCTGTTGCACTGGTTTATGTGCTGCCATGTAGTAGTTATCTGTATTAATTAAAAATTCGCCTTATATTGTGACATTTCTATTCTATATGTACTGTATATTGTGAGTCAGTCCCTAAGCTCAGTAAGTGACAGCAGCACAGAGCATGTGAATCAGTGAATCAGCAGAAAAGAAGATGGGGAGCTACTGGGGCATCTACTGGGGAGACACAGGTCTTTACTGCTAAAGGGCTGAGGTTGCCTTGGGCTGGTACAGAATCTCAGAACATCATGTACAACATTTCTTTAGTCAAGCTATAGTTCTCCTTTAACATGCACACCAATCCTACAAATTGAGAACTTAAATCAGAGGCTGCACTGAACATGGGGAACCAGACCATTGCTCTCTCTATCTCTCTCTCTCTTTATATATATATATATATACTTACTATCTTTCCATGCGCATCTTGCATTTCGTATTTAAAGCAATCGCTGCCAGCTGTATAATTTGTCTGAGGCTTGGTCCAGTAGATCGTGACCTCATTTTCTAAACGTAGCGTACGGATGATTGTTGGTGGTTTGAAAACTTCTGCAATGAAAGGAATTAATTTGTCAAAGTTTCTAAAGTAAATCAGAATTCAGTGTGCATTTTTCTATACGAATGCAAAGAATCCAGCATCTGATTTCAATCAAGCATAATACGCTACAGGGCCAAAAGTATCTGGACACATTTTTAACTAAAAGTATCTGGACAAGTATCTGACATGAACTCAAAATTGTGTCAAGAACCAATAAAAGCACAAGAACTATTATAATTATATTATCATTATATTATCATTAGAACAATATTATCATCATTTATTTATATAACACATGGCATTTTCCAGCCATTTATAACAAATAACAATAATTTAATAAACAAGGATCAATGCGCTCTCGATAAGTTGAATTCTAGATTAGTGCGTGGGTCCATTTTTTGCGACCTGTACCCGCAACCTGCAATCAGCAACCCAGACCCCCGACCCGCATTCTTACCCGCCTGGACCCACTACCCAACCCTGACCCGCAAGTACCTTATCCGCAACCCGGACCTGCAACCTGCTGACCATTAAGAATCAGGAAGTGCTGTCAATCAAGATTCAGGAAGTGTTGTCATTGTAACCGGAAGTGACATCATTGGAAGTAGGCGTGGTCAGAAAATGAGTCAAAATCGATATTGAGAAGACGGGTGGTCCGACCCATGACCCATAAACCCACAGAACTGCCGACCCACATCTATACCCCCATCCGGAACTTCAACCCGCTGGGATAACCCTTGGGTACTCGACCCGCTGCAGGACTCTACCTTAAATACTCTTCCCTACACAGGTAGGTTTTTAAGAAGTGTTTGAAGGTTTTGTAGAGTTGGGGACAGGTATGTTGTGGCATAAGAGACTTCTTACAAATGGCAATGGGATGAAGTGATAAGAGGAAAAGAGAGGGTGAAGATCAGAAGCAGAATGATGGTTGGGAGAACAAGTGTTAAAATGAGTTGTTGGTATTTTTACTTTGATTTGAAAGGAAATTAGGAGTCAGCTAAGGGACTTGCACAGTGGTTACAGGACACTGAATACTGGTGGCAATGAACTGCAGTATCATAAAAATATGTTTAGAGGTTGCTGATCATGACGTCCAACATGGGGAGGCACATTTATCAAATGTTTAATTTTAAAAACATAACTCCTTTAAATTCGAATATACTCGAAATTTGATTTGGTGGTTATTTCATTTAAAAATCGAATATCTAAAATATCTAAAATATGCACAAATTTTACCGACTCGAAAATTAGACTAAACCCGATTCGAGTTTAAAGAGCTAAAAACGTGAATGTCAGGAAGGCTACTAAAATATCCAAATTGGTCCCTGGACCTCTCCCACTGACTTATACATGAACTTCTTAAAGGGCCAGAGTATGATGAATCTTGAAATTTCAGAGTTTTGACCATAGAATTAGAATTTTCAAATCAACCCTTATCTGCCCCTAGACGAGTGCAAGCCCCTGCTATCTGAGTTTACCTCCTGCATGGGACTTTTCATTCTTATGCAATCCAATCAAAATTGGGTGATTTGGTGATTGTATACTCCTTGTCACATGTGGTTAGCTTTAGTCTCTCCCCCAAAATATATTTTCCAGTTACAATAAAGGCCAGTTACCACTGCTTTGATGTATTGTATATTTTACCTTTGGACATCGGATGAAAGCATTGGGCATATATTTGTATGTCTTTCTTATTGTGCCCCTCCAATAAAATGGTGGCCTTTTCTTCAACATTAATAGCTAAATCATGAATTTCACATTTTCCTGTTCTTCTTTGTTTATCAGTCTTGTAATGTTGGCACTGTAACTCCAAGCCATCTTGTCTGCAATGAGAATTATTAGTTAGCTTTAATCGAGAACAACTGGTATGAGTGGCATAGCCCGTATCAGGCAGAAGGAACATGGCTGGGCAAGACCAAGAACCTGAGAAGAAGGGAGTGAAAATTGACTCTGACCCATATTAAATACCAAACACTATTACCCATTTATCCTGTATGGTGTATTTCTTACCTGCATACTGTAATAGCAAGTTCAAGCTGAGATAATATTAAACTGAAATGTGTATAAATTGCACATAGAGACAGATGTTGGATTTACCTGAATACACCCTACATAGTATCCCAGATTTAGGGATAGCACGTTAAACCAGCCTGCTAAACTCAGCAATGTATATTGTAAGAAAGACTTTTCACACTGACTTGGGGCATTTTCCAAGGCCTATACATTTTTGCATTTTCTGAAGGGGTTGTTCATTTTTAACATTTAGGGACAGATTTACTAAGGGTCGAAGTGAAAATTCAAATGAAAAAAATTCGAATTTGAAGTAATTTTTGGGTACTTCGACTATCGAATAG
The DNA here is from genome assembly GCA_024363595.1 of Xenopus borealis. Classification (NCBI taxonomy): domain Eukaryota; kingdom Metazoa; phylum Chordata; class Amphibia; order Anura; family Pipidae; genus Xenopus; species Xenopus borealis. The sequence goes on from CM044433.1 coordinate 34,852,053, forward strand.
GCCAAAATTTGATTCTAATTGAAAAAATTTAGAAAGAAATTCGATCCGAATTTTAAAATTCAACCATTCGAAAATCAAAGTACTATCTCTTTGAAAAATTTTAATTCGACCCTTTGCCACCTTAAACCTGCCGCATTGCTATTTGGAACCTGGAACCTTTAAGGAGTGTTTTTGAAAGTTTGTGAAAATCGAATCGAACGATTGGATCAAAGATTTTTATTCAAATTTGAAATTCGACCCTTATTAAATATGGCCCTATGATGCAAAGAATAATAGTATATTTGCATTTTTTACTATCTGCTGTAGTCCAAATTAATCTAGCAGCCATCCATAGATTTGATAAGAATATACATAGGACAAGTCCTGAATAGAAAGACAATAGTGATGTGCAGGCCGGCCCAATAATCACGGGTCAGATGGGTTCAGGATGACCTGGCACACCCATTTGCAGGTGGTCGAGCTCTTCTTCCTTCTCTCCCCGGCCATCACTGCCGACTTCTGACTTCCTTTTTTTATACAGTAGCTGAGCGCCTGCTCGCTTCGCCCCTTTTTTTTACTTCATTGGAGGGGTGGGCGGCAGAGGGCACAGGTCTATAAATGGAAGCCAGAAGTCGGGCACGGTTGGAGGATGGGCAGGTTAGACCCGACTCGAACATCACTAAAAGACGAGTAATACAAAGTAGCAATAACTATACATGTGTATCATTAAATGGGGTCCCCATATGAAAGCAAGAAGAGTTAAAGAAGAAGGCAAACACCCCAAAAACTATAAAAAAAAAAACAAAGGCCAAAAGTTGCTTAGAAGTAGCCATTCTATAACATATTAAAAGTTAAAGGATGAAAATGTAATATATATGCTTTATAAGACTGAAATAAGACACTTTGTATTTAAGACCAATTAAAACTACTATACCATTTAGAAATAATTCACTCTCCACAACCTGTAACTCTTCATGCTCTCTTCATGCCGATTTCTGGGTAAGATTTTGATTGACAGGTAGGTCTAATGCATCTTTTAGCAGAATAACTAAAAAATTAACTCCAGCACAAACAAAAAGTTAAAAAATAACAGACTCTGGCAAACACCCTGCATATATCCGGAAATCCTAGGTTGAAGGTACAACCCCCCAAAGGAGTATATATATATATTAGACTTAACTGTCAATCAAAAACTGACTCTACCTACTGCACGAAGACGGAATGAAGAGAGACAGGTTGCTCAGAGGGGGAGAGTGACGATTAACTTGATTATTTCATAAATGTACATATTTTTTTAATTGATTATATTTAGAAAGTTTCTTATTTCAGCAAGATAAAGCTTATATTAAATTTTCATTTTCACAATATATCTCCCTTTAAATAAAAGAATATAATATCAGATAATTTGGCCTCCTGCAAGCTTACAATGACATAACAGTGAGTGTCCCCAGCAGATTACACTGGTAGATTAATAGGAGCATACTCAGGACATTATACAGCTATACATATGTATTCATTCTTGCATGATTAGCTGTAAAGTGCTTTGTAGGCACTCTAGCCTACTCTAGCAGTAGCAGGTCATATTAGCAGAACATTGTCTGTCTGGACCTGTTGAGAATTCCAATTTGTAGAGAGAAGCAGCACACTCTGACGTGTTTCATGTTTGCACACTTTGTGCAAACACGAAACGCGTCAGACCTCAGACGCTGTTTATAATTAATTTTATGTTTGAATAAAGTATATTGATTTTACCTATGGTTTGGAGTTGAGCGTTCAGAGGAGAAAAAAAGCCCAGGAGTGCGCTACTTCTCTCTACAAATTTGCTAGCAACATTCCCCCTAGTGACGGACTCGGGGCGGCGGCACTCGGGTCACAATGGGTACGGGGTAAGATTCACAGTGTTTTCTTATTATTTGGAAAAGTGGTTGATGGTCTGTGTGGAAAGTTAGGGGTGATGTTACCAACTTTTTCCTTTAAGCGTCTGGTTTGGGATGGCTGCACCCGGATCATTAAATTCCAATGGGGAGCAGTGCACAGACTCTTAAACAAAAGTTTAAACTGAACTTTAAAACCCACTACCTGATAAACTGATTTACTTAAAATTTGGTAATAGTGCTGGGGATTTTGTTTCCTTGACTTTGGATGTATTCATGGAGAATTCCAGGGTTCCCTTAGTGGGTTTTGTCAATGGCGACAATAGAATTGTGCTACGTGTATCGTTATTAACAATGCCACAGATTTTGGTGTGTGGGGGGGATCAAAAGCCTTCAGAAAATATACTGGAATTGTAGGTAAAAATATCGCAATATTTCCATCTGAATGTTGTAATTTGCACCCTAGTGTCCAAGAGTAGGGAAACTCAAACGCAGTGAGGAATGGAATCCAGCAGAACAACTGTAGGTAACACTATAACACAGATACATTATGGACAGGCATCTTGTTTAATGAAGTCCAGAACCTAAACATTCTGGTTAATAGATCTCACACCTGTGTATGCATGGAACAGTGCTTTGGTCACATCAGACTTTCTTATCTCTCTGCTCCCAGCCTTTATATTATGTTATATTATTTATACTATTCTTTATAATATTCAATATTACATATTTTTTTCTGCTGTCCCAAGTCTCCTTTTTCATCTACCCTCCCCTTTCCTTGTTTGCCTCTTCGGACCCCTTTTCTAATCTTCTCATGTTAAAGAATGCTTGAACCCACCTGGAGCTGTGTAACTGATTGGGGGCCACCTATTTGTATACTTACATTATCAGGAGTGTGTAATTTGTGTCATCTGGTGCATGTTTGCCAAATTCCCAAGAGCATCTCAGTGAAGCAACATATAATTCACAGGTAGTATTTCTTGCTGCTATTTCATTCATCCCTAAAGTAGTTATATATTTAATTAGAGTTTTGTAAACCTTTATAGTTAATATGCAATCATTCCAATAATATTTTGTGTAACTAAACTTTTTTGAATATACTTGATTGTGCTAGTATTGCTTTCATTGTTCTACTTGCAGCTGGTTGAATAAACATAATTTTGATTGGCTGCCATTGGTTAAAAAGAATTGGATACAGAGTCTGAATGTGTTATGCTATACTAAATACCATGTGTATTATGTCCTCTTCCTAGTGACACCTGACCATAACCGGAAGGTGGTGTCAGGATTGCGCCGTCCCGGAGGCTTACCTTGCAGCTCCGGACGGCACGTCCTCTCTCCTCCGGCGTTGCTCCCACAATGGCGGCGCCCATAGCCACCCCGTTTTTGGCGCCAAATTTAAATATTTAAAAGGGCATTAGACGCCCAATTATAGGAATCTCTTGCTAAAGTTCCTGGGTGTTTGTTCCTGTTAACTGTATTTTTACGTTGCCTGGACTTTGTTTTGCATTTTGCCTGTCAATATAAACTTTGCTTGGACTTCTACTCTGATTCCTGTCTGATCCTTGCCTGTACCGCGCTGTTGGACCTTTAACCCCTAAGCTTCCTCCTTGGTCCCGACTACTTCCCTAGGTTGCCTATTAGGCCTCCCCTGACAGGTGGCCCCACAAGGCAATAAATAAATTTTACTCAAAGATTAAAGGAAAATCTAATACAGAGTAGTTGTCAGTGTTGCAAATGACCACTACTTGTTCTACAGTCACACAGATCCATCTTCCAAGTGAATACCACTTGTTCTGCCCCATATACAGCTTTTTCACCCTCTTCCCATATTCACCTTTCCTTAGCTTTTCTGTAATCTCCTTCTCTTTTTTTCTGTCTCTCTCGCCCCATTCCCTTCAACCCATTTTTATCAAGTATGCATATGATTCACATAATCAGTTTGAACTCTATTTGCATATTAAGCAGCTCCAATGTAGTCTGAAGATCTTCTCATAAAATGCAAAATACGTACCATCTCCAAAAATTGTGATGTGGAATTTTTTGCTTACCTTCAGGTATGACAACAATCTCTCTTGTAAGATTTGTAGTTTTTTCATTGATCTGTAAGTCTACTTTAAGCGTGACATGTGTTTGGAGATCCAGCTGTATCTCTCCAGCAGAGCACTTTTTCTATAAAATAAAAAGTTGACATTTAATCATTGTCATTTTTTATATTGAAACTATAATACAAAAAAGTGAAAAAAGGCTGTATGATTTAGATATCACATTTATTTTTATATTTTATTATGGCTCCCTAAACAAGGATAATTAAAGTCTAGCTCTAGCATTATCACCTACCCACACCAAAACGTAAGCCAATGTCCCTCAGCACTTGAAGAAGTAATATTGGGTTTCAACATTATCAGCCAGTTGGGAAAGAATCATTTTATAAATCTATTATCAGTGCTTTCATGGATGATAATGAAAATGTTATAACAAAATTCATTGGCCACAATAATATTTGCTAATACAGGTATGGAATCTATTATCAGGGATGCTTGGGACACAGATTTAGGCCCAATAGGATTGTTTTGCCACCAATATGAGTTCATGCAGATTAGTTACCATCAAGTGCAAGGGACTGTTTTATTGTTACAAAGAAAAAGGAAATCATTTCTTTTTTAGCGTCTCTCAGTATTTACTGCACATATGTCTTCTTCTGAAGCTTCACTCCCACACTTCTAAGTTCTAAGGGCTCTTCCAGATGAGTGTCTGAAGCTGTGCTTCCCTGTGTTCTGGATTTATTTGTTCAGCCACAGTGGAGCAAAACAGCAGACACCTTCAATTTGTTTCAATGGGGCTGTACTCACACAGGGGCATGTAAGTGCCGAACGCAGTAAAAATGCAGCATGTTACATCTCAACCCACGTTCTGCACCTACATGTACCTGTGTGGGTATAGCCCCATTGAAAAAAATTGAAGGTGTCTACTTCTGCGTTCTCCTGTGGCTGAAGGCATAAAACCAGAAGGCAGGGGAGCGCAGCTTCAGACGCTCATCTGAGCCCTTAGAAGACCAAAAGTGGGGAAAATACTACACTATATTCTTTTATTTTTCTGTTTTTTCCAATCATTGCTGTTAGTAATTTGAGGTTTACAGCTATTGTTATTGAAATGAAAAAGGTAGCAAGATAGATTTTATCTGGAAAATATCAAACTACAATGAAGGGAGTTTTCTCCATTATGTGTGCTATGCATTAAAATAGGGACAGTGCAAGAGTGTATTTATACCTGCACCCCTTCCATTCATTTTTGCCGTAATTCACCATTCCAAGATCAGAACATTTTGGACTGAAAACACCCAGGCTCAGGTCTGGGTTAACCTTAGTAAGATCTACTGTAATCATGTTCCGTTCTATAAATTCTTACCATCTTTTCAGCACATTTTGGTTGATGGAAGAAAAGCAATATCACCATATTTTACCTTATACAAATGCGTAAAATGTAGGATTTGTAATTTGAGATTTGCCGGGTGATGATGCAGATCTAGAAGTGAAACACGTGTTATTGTTAGTTCTTTTTTCCATACAACCTGATGGGACAAGAAAGAGTATAAACGTTACAACTGGTTCATGTCACTTCACTGGAGATAGAAAGGGGGAAATTCACTAAGCGGCAAAAATTCACTAAGATGCAAATTTTTGCTCACGCCTAATTTGCATATGGCGTGAATTTTAAAGTATAATAGAAGTATATGTTACAGCCACTACATTCCACTACAAAAGCCCAGGAAACCTTTAATTAAAAAAAATAAAGTTGTCCTATTGCCCTACATGTGCCCCCTATATAGTTGTGTTGTCATATGTTAGGAAATGTAGGGGAGAAGGAGGGTAACTCCCCAAAATAAATTTCGCTCTTTTTCAGACCCTCACCCTAGAAAGGTAAAACACGCTAGCGTTTTTTTGGGACTTAGAAAAAATTTCCAATTTTTTTTTCAAGCTCCTATCTATTGTACTGAACTTCGCCAGGTCTGACCCGGCATAGTAACGTCTAGCGTAAGTGGTAACGTTCAGTAAAATGGCCATCTATGTGAATTTGCGTAATTACGAACCTTCTTCAGTGCGCAACTTCGCCTGGCGTAAGGGTGCGAAGTTGCACAAGTCTATCTACTTCACTAGCGAAAATTCGCCAGAGTCAGTGTTAGTGAATTTGCGAAGTTACAATTTGACGTCACGCTGGCGAATTAGCACTAAAGTTAGACGCTTCGTGCTTTAGTGAATTTCCCCCAAAGACCTCAATGAGCCTATATGAGAAGTGGCAATCTACTGTAACCCTAAATTGACGTAAACAGACAAATACCAACTAGAGGGGCAGAGCATGGGCTACACTGGACCCACTTTCACCAGGATCGGCTATCGCTAAGTAGAAAGATCACTTGAGGGTACATCTCTGTACTGCCAAAATGTGTAAAAGAATAGAAAATGGATGCCAGGGGTTCTTTGTAAAACTAGAACACAGGCTTTATTCAATGTTAAAGCACCACAGGGTTGATAATAAGCATGATGTAGATCAATAAATGTACAATTGAAAGTATACACCTTCCAGGTTGTCAGTACATCATGTGGACCAGATGGAGTACACGTGGAACAGGGATAGAACAATAACCTGTTTCCCTTGTCAGTACTGGGGTCCCTTCACTACAGGCAAGCAGATCCTGGGGGAAAGCTACTCCCTTTTATCCTCCTTGTTGGAGCTTGAAGCTGCTCTTACTAACTAAAGCTAACTGACTCACTCTATCTAGAGAGTTCTATAACAATGGTTATCTTGTTGACTCCAGGCTCAATGGACATCCATCCAGATCAACTGCTGCAGGCCAAAAAGGAAGGACATCCCCCTGCAAAGCACTTTGTTACTGCGATGCAGGAAATGTTCATCAACCTGAGAGCTAATAAATTGGGTATGCAAAATAAGTTACAATGTGTTACATAGGGTTTAACCCAGCAACAGGGAAATGAGGCACTGGTAGGGAATGAAGCCATAAGGTTCCCTATATTTGTGGGTCCCTACACTACATTTTCATTTTGTACAGAATTACTGCAATACAAAGGTGTCATATATGAAATTATGGAATAAACAAATCTGGGTCTGTCCCTATAGCTCTCTTTGTTCATAGACCTACATGTTCAATCAACTCCATTGATTACACCCAAAAACTTTCTGTGCCCAAAGAACACATCTTTGCATTTAAGCAGATGTGGGGATGTTCTGGCCTCTGCCAGTCTTAGAGGTAAGCAAATAATCAGTTCACCATTATTAAAGGGGTGGTTCACCTTTAAGTATGTTGTACAATGGTCTGTTCTAAGCAACTTTGCAATTGGTCTTCATTGTTTATTTTCTAAAGTTTTTATTTGCCTCCTGCTTCAGACTCGTTCCAGTTTTTAAATGGGGGTCACTGACCCAATCTAAATAACAAATGCTCCATAAGGGCAGATTCGGGCAGATTTAGTCACTTGGTGGCTAATCGCTGCTTCTTCTGGGCAACAATCTCCTTGAACTGCCTTCCACCTGCTATAATGAAAAATCGCCTGCGGCAATGCACTAGTAGTTCTTCGATTTCCGAATTTGCCCAAAGTTGAAACTTCGGGTGACTTTGGAAATCGAAGTGCAGTGAGTGCGATGACGCAGGTGGTTTTTCAATTTAGCAGGCAGAAGGCAGGGGGAAGGCAGTTCGGGGAGATTGTCACTCAGAAGAAGAGGCAATTAGTCGCCAGGCGAATAAATCTCTCCGAATCTGCCAGTGGCACCTTGCCCTTAGGTTAGAAATGTAGTGTTATTGTTGTTTTTTGTTACACATCTTTCCATTCAGGCCTCTTCTATTCATATTCCAGTATTTTCTTCAAATCAATTGAATCTTCAACTGGAGAGCTGCTGAATGAAAAACTAAATAATTCAAAAACCACAAACAATAATAAAATGAAAACCAATTATAAATTGTCTTGGAATAGCATTCTCTACTTCATAATAAAAGTTAAATGAACCAACAGTTTATTGTGATACAAAGAAGTGTGAAAAAAATTGTCTTCCTTTATTATCCAATTTTCCCTATCATCTTCTTTATCTGGGACTCCATACCATCAATGTATCCCCATGCTTTGTTAGTCTGGAATCAAAATGGGGTGCTCCTTAGAAGTAAAGAAACAATGGGAATGTGCTGTCAGAATGGTGTACAAGTTCTCAATGTAGCCTTCCATGTGAACATAGTGGACGCTAGGCTTTCAAAGTAAGGATGCACCAACTCCATTTTTTCTGAATTTAGTTGAATACAGAACCTTCCATGAAGGATTTAACCAAATCCTTAATTGCTCCTTAATTTTCATTTGCAAATTAGCATAACTCAGGGGATAAAGAATGGCATTTTACATAAAGCTAGGACTTTAATTAATTTTAGTTCTTAAATGCCTTACCTTCATTGTGTACAAATGAAAGATGCAGAGGAAGCTGTAAAATAATCATCAATATAACAGAGGTCGCACATCTGACATCCATTGTTCTTTCTCTGCAAAAAAATATTATGTGGGCTGAAAACATGAGGGGTTGAACTGGCCAGAATTTATAAATCTATCTAAAATTGTAATATACACATTAAGGTTCAGATGTAGTGTTATATTTGGCCAAATTTTAGTTTTGGATTTGGTCAAATACTTTTGCAGAGGCTTTCTTCTTTTATGGGGGATTCATTGCATTTGGGGACAGCAAAATTCAGTCTAACAGCATGTGGTTTTAGAAGCGGCTACCGATAACAATACTTCACCATCTGGATACATTTGTTTTTTTTATAGAATAATCGTGGAGAAGAATACATTTAGAGAGCATTCATTTGTATAACCTTAGCTTAACTAGAAGCACGTAAAGCTGAGTCAGTGTTGAAAGATGGTAAGTATTTACATAAAAAGATCCTAGTTAGGGTAGACGTTAGCAAGGTTAAAACAAATCTGGACCTGGGAGTAGTGAGTCCAAAGTGTTCTGGCTTGCGAGATCACCTCATTCTCAAATACTATTCCAATGTATTTTCTGCTGTAGTAACTGCTTCTATATGAATGTCCTTTTCTTTGCAGCTTTTTAATTGGTCTTCATTTTTTGGTGATTTTTTTAAATATTCGCCTTCTACCTCTTTCCAATTTACAAATGGGGGTCACTGACCGTGGCACTGTGATGTTCCACATGTATTGTTGTTTTAACTTATTTTCAATTATCTTTTTATTGAGACCATCTTCTATTCTTCTTTCAGTCTCTCATTTAAATCACTTTCCGGTTGCTAGGGTAAATTGGACCCTAGCGACCAGATAGCTGCTGGAACTCCAACATGGAGAGCTAATTAATTAAAAATGTGCAAAAATAATTAAAAAGAAGACCAACTGCAAATTGTTTCAGAGTATCCCGTTCAACTAACAAGTGAACTACCCCTTAAAGGAACTGATAGGAAACTGAACGTTAATGGGCAATTCAAACCTCATATTAGGTATGAGGTTCATTCTAGTAAGGTCTCAGCAGCCGGCAGAAGCACATGTTTACATCCTTGTCACTTACAAACCATTTAAAGCTCTTCAATCAGTTAAGGAAATAAAACACCAACAGGTAATACATTTCTTTTTTACCTTTAGAAGTTAAGGATCAGCAGACAATATTCATGGGCTCGGACAGTTAATATCTTCAGATCAGTTAGAACTCTGCCTTTGAGAAAGTGACAAGAGATTTTAGAATTTCAAGATAACTCTGACAGCAGAGCCCCACCTCTGAAAGCTTCCTCTTTTTAATAATGAAGAACTTGACGCTCTCTTTGCCGTCTTGTTTCATTTCCTAGAATTACCGAAAAAGAAAATTACAGTTAAATGTCATTACCTGTATGTTATTTATTGGCCTCCCCGATTCTGCTATTTACACAGGATTTCCCTCCACCTTCAGTTCAAGGTTTCCCACAGCAACTTTGCAAAACAGACGCCTTGTGAAGTGTTTTTAGCAGCATGGAATAAAGACTGGGAACAGAGACGGTATTGGCGCCTTTTTTCAAAGATGTATATTGCTGGCGAGTAGCTAGGCCAGAGCCTCTACTTCAGGGGTCCCCAACCTTTTTTGCCCGTGAGCCACATTTAAATTTAAAAAAGAGTTGGAGAGCAACACAAGCATGAAAAAGTCCATGTGGATGTCAAATAAGAGCTCTGATTGGCTTTTTGGTAGCCCCTATAGGGACTGGCAGCCTACAGGAGAGAATGTTTGGCAGAACATCTGTTTTTTATGCAACTAAAACTTGCCTCTAAGCCAGTAATTCAAAAATAAGCACCTGCTTTGAGGCCACTGGGAGCAACATCCAAGGGGTTGGAGAGCAACATGTTGCTCATGAGCTACTGGTTGGGGATCACTGCTCTACTTATTCCCCTTCTCTGAACTTTTTAATTCCCAAAGTAACTGGCGTTCTGGGTAAAAACATGACGAATCGCACTTGGCACAAATTGAATAGCCCTTCCTAACTAATGTTTTTTCATCAGTGCATCCCTATATTAAATAGCTTGCATGTAGCACATGTCGTTACCAGATTTAAAAATATTTCGTAATATACAATGACCTCAGACACTTACCACCATATGTAATAAAAGGCACTAAGTTTGCCCAGGAGCAGTAACCCCTAGCAACCAATAAGATCTTTGTTTTTAGACAGGTGACCAGTAAAGAACACTTGCTAATTGGTTGCTGAGCTGCTGCTCCTGGGCAAACTTAGTAGGTGCAAGAACTCCCTTTAAGTTGGGAGGGGATGCAGGTGTATATATATATATATATATATATATATATATTATGTAGTAATAAACAGCACTCT
>CM044433.1:34868304-34899284 GCA_024363595.1 Xenopus borealis
CACAATGTCAGCAGTAGATGATTTTGTAGGAATAGTCTTTGGTGGAAGTTTGACATCTGCTACATGTAACTTAGTGTGCATCTGTCTGCCATCTCATAATTGAGCTGGAAATGATTGGGTTGTTGCATGGCATGTTGCTCTGTGCAAGAATACTTTCCAAGATTTCCCATTAAGATTTGCTGTCTGTAGTGCTTCTTGTCAGCAGAAGCAGTACTGACACTAACAGTGCATATAAACTTGTCTGGAATAAACGTACCAGCTTTATCCACACTTAATACTGTAACATTTGTAGTAGTAAGTTCATGAACATATTTAGTAGAACTACGGCAGACCGTAGCAAAGTGACCTGGCTTTAAACATTTGCAGCACTGTATAGCTTTTGCTGGACATTTAGCATAGTTTGCAAGGTGTTATGTTGAACCACAGCGAAAGCAGTATTTTCTAATTGTATTCACTGCACGTTTTGCAGTGAATCCCTTTCCTTAGCACTGTATTTTTCCTGTGACACCGTATTATTAGGCTACAGTTTTGAATTCACAATCTGTACATTCCCAGCAGTTACCTGAGAGTTTTAGCCTCTGCCACAGCTGTTTCAATTTGACAAGCAACTGTTATAGCCTTTGCAAGGGTTAAATCTTGCTCTAGGAGCAGTCTCTCTATAATGCGCGGTGAGTTTGTTTTTTTTTCCACTATTTGGTCTCTTAGCATTTCATCTGTTACAATCCCGAACTCACAGGTAACAACCAGCTCTCTCAAAGCTGCTACAAAATGTTCAGTGGATTCACCATTACGCTCTCCACGTTGGCATAATTTATATCTTTCAGCAACCACATTTACTTTTGGCACAAAAAAGTTCTTTATAGCAGTAAGAGCAGTTTCATAACTTTCATCAGGTGATGGTAATGTATAGAATATATGCTGTCCCTGTGCCCCCAGGCAGTGAATAAGTAAAGCACGCTTTCTAGCAGCAGAACTCTCTCCTTGGTCAGCAGCAATAATGTAATTATCAAACATACGGATCCAAGCAGTAAAAGGTATGGTAGGCTCACCAGGGTTTGGTAGAAAAGGTGCAGGCTGCCGCAGAGGTAGAAAAAGACATCCTTGTTGCCATTTGCTGTGTTTGGTAGCCAAGGATGAGGAGGGTATAACAATGCTTTATTAGCAGGTTCATGCAGCCATTACATAACAGCAGTAAGTCTTACTTTAACTTTCAGGCTTTACAGAAAGTCCTCTGTATGCACAGTGCCACCTGCAGGCCATTTGTATAAACACCATAGAACTGGTAGCTGCTTCTAAGGCCTTATCCCTAACCACATGAAAACCCTGCACTAAAGGCATACGGGGAAGCCTTGTAGGAAGATCACTTCCTGCTATCACTCCTTGAAGGAGCTGTTCATACTATATAACACTGGCTATCTCACTCTCCTAGAGAGTCTATTAAAGATCTACCCAAATGATAGCTAACCTATTCACAGGATTGCCTGGTTCCTGACTCAGTCTCTGAAGGTAAAGGTTCCTTCAGTGCGCATGGCTTTACTGGGGCCTTGGTGATCCCAGGCTCAATGGGAACACCTAACTGCACAGACACCAGGAGCCAAAGAGGCAGAAGCCCCTCCCTACACACATTATAAAGCCTTGTGGCAGGGAGTGGTCATTGCACCCTTTGACCAATAACTAAAGGTGTTGAATAAGAACTCTTACAGGTGCTTACACCCAATAACATAAGAGGTACTAAAGGTAGAGGATTAACTCCATAGATGCTGTATAGAATCTATGGGTCCCTACATATTTATGCAATCATTTTGTATACTAGACTTCAGTACTAGCTTAGCAAACAATGAACATTAGTCACCTCCCAAACTGTACTCTTTTTTTTTTTATATCGGGGCCTTGTTGTCCTAAGCTCCCCAGCAGCATCGACCATGTTCAGAAGGTCGAGGCCAAAGAGGAAGAGCCAAACGCTTCCTCCCATTATATCAAACCTTAAAGGAAGCAGTCCTGAGCCAATAGGGGAAAACTCTTCCACCCTCGTATTGAACCTAGGTTACAGGACCAGGACTGAACACTAGGGGGGTTATTCATCAAAGGTTGGGTTTTAGAAGTTTGTGAGGTTTTCATACCTTGAATAAAACAATATTTTCTGATTTATGAAAAAACTTGAATGGGAAAAACATGAATAATTTTTTGGTGAAGTTTTTGGTGAAAATCAATTGCTCAATCAAGCTTTAGCATTATAAAAAATCAATTGAGTTTTAGAGTGAAGCCTACCAAAAAAACCATAAACATCATGAAGGCTTCAAACATCTTCAAATTCTTCAAGGGACCTGTTTTCTTTGGTAGCCAAGGATGAGGAGAGTAGAACAGTGCTTTATTAGCAGGTTCATGCAGCCATGACACCTGCAGGCCATTTGTATAAACACCATTGGACCTCTGCCTTTGATTTCTACATGACCTTCACATGTTTTAGTTCAAGTATTTTCAGATTCAAGCTATTTCCAGCTTCAGGGTATAATAAATCTTGAAAAAAACCTGAAAAATTCTATTTGTTTAAAAGGATACCCTTGAAAACTCGATTTTTTGGGTAAAAAATCAACTCGACTTTTAATAAATAACCACCTAGTTATCCCTAGCAAAGAAGTATGAACATGTAGAATATGCACATAGTAGAGGCCCATGCTTTTGGCTTGCACCTCACCATGGGGGAAATTCACTAAAGCGCAAAACGTATAACGCTTGCGCTAATTTGCCAGTGTTACATCAATTCGTAACTTCGCAAATTCACTAACACCGACTCTGGTAAATTTTCGCTAGCGAAATAGATAGACTAGTGCAACTTCGCAACCCTTACGCCAGTCGAAGTTGCGCACTGATGAAGGATCGTAATTACGAAAATTCACTAAGATGACAATTTTACTGAACGTTACCACTTACGCTAGACGTTACTTTGCCAGGTCAGACCTGGCGAAGTTCAATACAATAGATTTACCTTTTTAGGGTGATAGTCTGAAAAAGAGTAAATTTTTTTTGGGGGGTACCCTCCTTCCCCCCTACATTTCCTAACATATGGCAACACAACTATACAGGGGGCACATGTAGGGCAATAGGACAACTTTATTTTTTATTAAAGGTTTCCTGGGCTTGTGTAGTGGAATGTAGTGGCTGTAACATATACTTCTATTATACTTTGAAATTTGCGCCGTATGCAAATTAGGCCTCGCTAGCGTAAATGCACTTTGCCTGGCGAAGAAACACTAGCGCAACTATGCTACCATTCGCTGACCTTAGCGTAACTTCGCACTTTAGTGAATTTGCGTATTGCTGGCGAAAATTTGCCTGGCGAAGTGTGGCGAACGTTAGCAAAGGCAAGCTAGAAAATTTCCACCGCTTACTGAATTTTCCCCTATGAGAGAAAGTATTACCAGCACCAAGAGCCCAACTAGCTCAGTTTTTTGGTCAGACGCAAATAAAAACCCTGAATGCCTACATTCACAGGTATCTGGCACAAGGACGGGACAGACAAATATCTCACAAGGGTCTATACACAGCATGGCCACCTTTGAACTTCAATTCCAGACTAAGTTACTTACTCACAAAGGAAATGATGAGTTACTCACCTTAAATAAATACAGCTCTTCCCTAAGACTTGGTGATAATATTATTGTGAAATAGTTACTTCCTTATATTTCTTACTTAAAAGACAGAACAGATGTGAGGTTTTTTTTCTATAAATAAAGATGCAGTAAAATCCCTACCCACTCTCCATGTGTAATGAGGAATTTAACTCTGAAGTGTTTTGAACAGGGTCCTAAACCTAACTGCAGGTTTGGTTTATATAAAATATGCACCTAATCTTTAAATCTGCAATACATTGTAGACTTGGACTAATTCATAAAGATTTCATAGCATCGAAAACATTCCCCACCTTTTCATTATTCTTAAGTTTAAACAGGTTTCCTAAAAAAAATTCCTAGGCTTTACAAGTCAATGAAGCAAATATCAGGAAATGCATCAACATATGCAGAACTACCAGGGTTGTGGGGGGGGGCTGATTGTACCCCAGGCTGCACCCCCTTGGGGCCGTCCAGACTCTCGTGCAGATGAGAATCCATGCTGAAAACTGACTGGCCTGGATTCTCTAACTGCAGCTGGGCCCAGCACTGCTAGTTCTGTTTTCCTCAGACATATACCAGTTGGGGAAGAGCATTAACTAAACACGACACTGGTGCAGAAGACATGGCAGAAGTTGTCCTCAAACAGGGCAATAAAAATAATAAGTGTTTTTCTTGGTTGGACTGGGCAGGCAGAACACCTGGGAAATATCTGTACCTTGTGGGCCCTACTGACCCAGGCCTGCTTCCTGCAAGGAACTTTGACTTATCCACCCCCAACCCATATCCCGGCCACAAGTAAGAGGAATGTAAAGGTGCACGCATGCATGGTGGGAGGCAGTAGGGGAGGTGTAGGCTGAATGGGAGTTTCAGGAGAGGAAAAGTTCAGGGCCCCCCTGAGGTGGCAGCCCATGAACAGGGAGCCGCTAAGGTGGTAAGGCAACAAGTCACCGATACTTACACCCCTGTTTATCTTGTTCAGTATCTTCACCCAAATGCTTCCATCCAGAGCAGTAAGTCTGAAGTAGCAAGTTGTAGGTGTAGATACAAAAAAGCGCAGAGTAACTGCTGCAAAGGTGCCTTTATTAACACAACATGTTTCGAGCTTGCTAGCTCTTTATCAAGTGCTAAGGTGGTAGCAACTGTGAGCCCCAGACACCCCAGTTCCACACTTTTGTTTTTATCATCTCAGTTATTGCTTATACTTTGTCTCTGGCCTGATAACACAGCTGGTCTCCTTGCCTGATACTGCTTACATTGTATCATTTCTGAGTAGGGATGCCACCTTGCAGTGCTGGACTGAGAATCAAAATAGGCCCTGGCATTTCAGGTACACAGAGGCCCAATCATCCCACTTAGAGGCCCAAATAGCCTCCACCAGCCCACTAAATTGTGACTTTCTATGGCACCTTATAGCAGCCCATCTGGCATTTGCCCTAACCTACAGATTGCCAGTCCGGGCCTGCCACCTTGTCTTTATATTATTACTGGCCTTTATATTACTTCCATCTTGGACAGCCACATAAGTGACCACTTGGTTAATGTTTTCAAAATAGATTTATATCAGAAATGCACATTAGATTTGTCCATCTAGAGACCCACAGGCTTGATGTGGCCCTTTAAAGAGGTTACTCGCCTCTCAATTACCTTTTAGCATGATGTAGAAAGTGATTTTATACAATTTGCAATTGGTTTTCATTTTTTATTATTTGTGGGTTTTGTGTTATTTAGCTTTTTATTCAGCAGCTCTCCGGTCAAAATTACCCTAGTAACTATGCATTGATTTGAGTGGGACTGAATAGAGAGATAAGTAATAAAAAGTAGCAATGGTAATAAATGTTTAGCCTTACAGAGCATTTCTTTTCAGATGGGGTCAGTGATACCCATTTCAAAGCTGTAAATAGTCAGAAGAAGAAGAAGGCAAATAATCAAAAAAACTATAACAATAATGAAGACCAATTGAAAAAATGCTTAGAATTGGCCATTGGAGGGGAACCACCGCTTTAAAAGACTGTTATGGACCTCATACTGCTCCAGATTTCAGCTGTCCTCATTTGATGAAATCATGTTTTTACTATAGTCTGCCTGTGACCACGTGAATTACTGAATTAATGGTCCACTTTTTGGAAAAACTGCTCCTTGGGGAAACTGCAAAATGTCTGAAATTTGGAGCTTAAGCTTATTGCTGGGACCCAGTGACGGGACTGTGCTTGTGCATAAAGTCCCACTGACATCACTGAGTAATCACTGTTCATCCACATAGGCCCTTCCTTGGAGCAGAAAGATCACTGCACATCAGGTGATTGCACTATAGTGACAATTAGGCTGGGGGGGAAGGGGCCTAAAACATATAGATATTCAGAAAACCATGGAGAGCTGACATGACAGGTTAAGGACAGCTAGAAGGCAACCCAGCAGTACAGTAAAGATGAAAGGAAAAAAATGCACTTTAATAGCAAAGCAACAACACACAACAACACTTTAATAGTTGCCACTGAGCATAGATACACCTCCCAGACTCATCCCTGTCTGTTCCACAACAAAGCAATAGGCCTTGGGTTTTCCAGGTAATGGATCTTTCCGTAATTTTGATCTTCATACCTTAAGACTACTAAAAATCATTTAAATATTAAATAAACCCACTAGGAATGTTTTGCCTGATTTATTATATCTTCGTTTGGATCAAGTACAAGGCACTGTTTTATTACTATAGAGAAAGCAAATAATTTTTACAGTGTTTTAATTATTTAGAAAAAACGGAGTGTGTGGGAGATGGCCTTCCCATAATGAAGAGCTTTCTGGATAATTGGTTTCTTGACCTATATCTGTACAGGTAGGTATTATTATTATTATTATATACTCTATATCTTACAACATCATCTTTAATAAAAACATGCTGCCATTGATATCCTGCTGCCAAAATGCCGTTCTAGTTTAGTTATGAATGAGACAAGTGTTAAGCTTCCCCTAACCATCCTATTTTTCATGACACTATCCCAAATTGAGGATAAAAATGGAAATGCTTACTAAATAGGGGAGAAGTTTAGGCAGTGGTGTAAATGTTTTATTTTTCCTCAAAAGATAGACTACAAAGAGTGGTGGTAAATGGAACATTTTCTAATTGGACCAGTGTTGTTAGTGGGGTACTTCAGGGCTCTGTACTGGGTCCCTTGCTTTTCAACTTGTTTAATAATGACCTGGATGTGGGCAGTGAAAGTACGGTTTCTATTTTTGCAGAAGATACTAAATTGTGCAGAGCTATAGGTTCCATGCAGGATGCTGCCACTTTGCAGAGTGATTTGTCTAAGTTGGGAAACTGGGCAAACTGGAAATTGAAGTTCATTGTTGATACTGTAAATGCAAGGTTATGCATTTTGGCAAAAATAATAAAAATGCAAGTTATACACTAAACTGGCAGTGTGTTGGGAGTTTCCTGAACTCAGAATGATCTAGGGGCTTTTTGTAGATAACAAGTTGTCTAATTCTGTCTAAGACTGCTTTCTAAACTAAGGTCTGTTGGACTTAATGAAGTCGTTTGCACTTGAATAGGAAACTGGCTACAGGACCTTGGAGTAAGGTTCTTATTGGGGTCCCTCAGGGCTCGGTATTGGGTCCACTTTTATTTAACTTGTTCATTAATGACTTAGGGGAGGGTGTTGTAAGTAATGTATCAGTGTTTGCAGATAACACAAAACTATCCAGTCCAATTAATTCTATCCAGGATTTGGCATCCTTGCAACAGGATCTTGACAAACTGGCAATCTGGGCAGCTAAGTGGCAAATGAGATTCAATATTGATAAATGTAAAGTCCTGGGATGTAAAAATATCCAAGCCACTTATACCCTTAATGGTACTAAACTAGGCAAATCCATTATGGAAAAGGACCTTGGAGTCCTTGTAGATGATAAACTTGGCTGTAGCAAGCAATGCCAGGCAGCAGCATCAAGGTCAAATAAGGTCTTGAGCTGTATTAAAAGGGGCATAGAGTCACGGGAGGAGGAGGTCATTCTTCCACTTTATAGAGCACTTGTAAGGCCACATCTAGAATATGCCATATAATGTTAGTCTCCATCACTTCAAACAGGACATTTTTGTATTAGAGAGGGTACAGAGAAGGGAAACTAAGCTGGTAAAAGGTATGAAAATCTTAGCTAAGGGGATCATATAATATATACAAATAATCTCTCTAATGCTATAATCGCCAGTAGGTCTTTCCAGCTGACACAAGGTCACCCATTCTGTTTAGAAGAAAAGAGGTTCCGCCTAAATATTCGGAAGGGGAGGGGAAGTGAGAGCTGTGAAGATGGGGAATTCTCTCCCTGAATCAGTTGTACAGGCTGATACATTAGATAGCTTTAAGAAGTGGTTGGATGGCTTTTTAGCAAGTGAGGGAATACAGGGTTATGGAAGACAGCTCATAGTACAACTTGATCCAGGGACTAGTCCGATTGGCTTTTTGGAGTCAGGAAGGAATTTTTTCCCCCTCTGAGGCAAATTGGAGAGGCTTCGAATGAGTTTTTTTTGCCTTCCTCTGGCAAACTAGCAGTTAGGCAGTTAATATAAAAAATAAAAAACATGAAAAATTGAGCTGGAGAGAGTGCAGAGACGTGCAACTAAACTGGTTAGAGGGATGGAAGACAAATTATGAGGATAGACTGTCCAGGTTGGGGTTGTTTTCTTTGGAGAAAAGGCACTTGCGAGAGGACATGATTACACTTTACAAATACATTAGAGGACATTATAGACAAATATCAGGGGGCCTTTTTACCCATAAAGAGGATCACCACACCAGAGGCCACCCCTTCAGACTAGAAGAAAAGGACCTTCTTTTGAAGCAGTGTAGGTGGTTCTTCACAGTGAGGACAGTGAGGTTGTGGAATGCACTGCCGGGTGATGTTGTGATGGCTCATTCTGTTAATGCCTTTAAAGGACAATGAAAGTCTAAAATAGAATAAGGCTGTATTTTGTATACTAAACATAAACATGAACTTACTGCACCACAAAGTCTAATCAAATAACTGATTTATGCTTTCAAAGTTGGCCACAGGGGGCTGTCATCTTGTAACTTTGTTATACATCTTTGCAAGGCCAAGGTGCAAATGTCAGTGTGGTCTGGACTGCTTAGGGATCGTTATAAATGATCAAAACAGGGAAACAAACAAAGCTGCTTGAGTTCTGCATGGCTGGGAAGTAAGGTGGGGGCTACCCCTGCTGTTCATAAGTATGATTGTTCCCCTGCCCAGCATTAAGGGACCATCTGACAATCCCTATCCACAGCAGTAAATGAAGGAAGAATTTCACTGCATACAGTCAGGTTTATTATAAAAACTGTACACATTTTTTAAAGTATATTGGAGATAGTTTTCTCTTTCATTCAAGAAAGTAAAAATATTTTTTTGCCTTTTCTTGTCCTTTAAGAGGGGCTCGGATGATTTCTTGGCCACACATAATATCCAAGGCTATTGTAATATTAAATTCTATAGCTACTATAGATATGTGTATATAGAATTTGTGTGAAGGTATGGAGGATTGTGTGTATGGATGCTGGGTTTTCATTTGGAGGGGTTGAACTTGATGGACTTTGTCTTTTTTTAAACCTGATTTAACTATGTAACTATGAGAATGTGCTTGGTCACTATACACCATTATTTGATGACTAGTTTGTGTGTGTATTTTGCAAGTTTTCTGTATAGCAAATCTTTGAAACACTTTACTTCATTCTTGAATTTTTTGCATATTTTTCATTATACAATTACATATTTTCATAGTGTTTTCTCTACTCATATTCATTTATACACCTTGCGATCCCCAGAGAGGCGAAATTCAACAAATTAGAAATATCAACACAGGTTATTGTATATTACGTTAAGCAGCCAATTTTGAATGTTTTTCGGTGCTTTTAAAAGTCTTTATTTGCTTGGCTCCTTTGCTAGTGGTTTGTTTTTTTTTACCTGAGTGTTTTCATGTTTCTGCATAGGGACATTTTAATGAAAACATCAAAATTTAGCTTATATTTCATTTAATAAAGCAAATAATAAATCAAACTACCATGCTTGATTTGACCTTATTTATTAATAAAATAGACCAAAATTAATCTAATTATTTGGGATTTTCAAAATCTCTTAATTTTTTGAGTTTTTACCCAAAAAAACCCTGAAAAAGTCAGTTTAACCCAGAACAGACCAGGGTAACTTCAAATTGACATAGGTGCCTCTTCCACTGACTTTTACATGACCTCGACAAGTTTGAGATGGCGAGTTTTTGGATTCAGGCTTTTTGTGCATAATAAATCTCAAAATCTTTGAGTTTTGCCCCAAAAAGTCCAACTTGATAAATTCGACGTTTACTAAATATTCCCCTTAAATTAAAATTTTTTGCACTAGTTTTCTAAATTTTATAAATTACCTCCACTTTGTTTGAGTGAAAACACAGAGAAACAGAGCAAGACCAAATGAACAAACAAAAAAAAAAGTTCCAAGCTCCCCACACTTTTTTAAGGTTATGACAGATGGTGATTTTGAGCATTTTGAAGCTTCGTGGGAGGAAGGGGAAAATGCTTTAAACTACCATTAGCTCTAAAGGGCCAATTTATTAACATACATTTTTTTTCTTTTCTCCAAATTAAACTGTTACTTACTACTGTTGTACTGCAATCTGGAGTGATATCACCCCTCCCTTTCTCAGGAGCCATTTTGTGCACACTGTTATTAAGACAAGCCTTGCATCATCTCAGAATCTTGTTTGTGCACCAGAATGGGGGACCCAATGTCCATCCCCATGCCCTGGCTACACAATTAAATGGTTATGAGAACGGGAGGAATGTGGGGAGAACAGGGACATTTAGGAAGTGCTGAATGGAAAGTGAAAGTTCACCACCTCTATGCCTAAGGCAACAACAATATTTGATTGACAACTGAGATTTTTTTTTTCTTTTTAGCTTAAACCAGCTATGAATGCTTTAATAAAAAATTGAAATTGGATTTCATGTTTAATTTGAAAAGGACTTTTATAATACAGATTGTTGTGTCTGGGTGACAGGTCCACTTTATAAGCTGCAAATAAAAGCCCTCTGATTGAAACCGACGCCAAGGTCAGGAGATACTTATCCCAAGGAATGCTACTTTTTTACTATGACCAGTGGTAAATAGTTAGGGACCACCTGTTTTTGTAAACACATGCACTTGTATATATACTGAATTATTTATCAGACAGGGGACCAGGGAATGTGCATTGATTATTTTGACAAATCCATGCACTTCCATTGTATTTAAACACATTTTTACTTAGCCTTGGCATGCTCCCTTGTACTGTATATTTATACATGAACTTGGGAATAGTCAAATTCGATTTATTCTCAGGGTATAGGTCTGATAAATCTTTCAACTCATATTAGAATTAAAATTCAAATCGATAATTCACAATTCGAACTCCCTGTTCGACACTTAGGGGCCGATTTACTAAATTCACGTGAATAGATCGAAGTTCGATCGAATTACAATCGTAGGATTAATTCGATTGGTCAAAAATATGCAAATTTGGCTTATTCGATCATCGAATAGCGAATATTCGATCATTTGATCATCTAAGGATTTAAAATTTTTAAATTATTTGACTGTCTACTTTGCCAGATTGAATCTACCTAATTGTAATAGAAGCCTACGGGAGCCCTCCCATAGGCTTCTGATTGAATAGGATTCATACGATCGAAGTCTTCGATCATTCGAATCGTATGAATTATTCAAATGATCGAATAATTAATTCGAATGATCGAATACTAGTTATTCGACAATCGAATGCTAATCAAATATTGAGGAAAAACAAATAATTTTTTGGTGAATTAAGAAAACCTACCGAATTGCAATAGAAGCCTATGGGAAGCCATTATGGCGAATTTCAATGGTACGATCAAACTCTTTTAACGTTCGATTCATATGATTTTGGTGAATATTCAAGCGTTTTTCCTGCGACCATTCACAGAATCGTTTGATCGTACGATTCTGGCGAATAGTCGAATATGCATCAAAACTGGCGAATATTCCATTTGATTCGCCAAATATTCGCCAGTCGAATTCGAGTGCTAAAAGCCCTCGACAATTCGACCCTTAGTAAATCTGCCCCTAGGTTTATTTAATATACAGGTGTCCCATATTCCAGTGTATGGGGTATATTTATCAAAAAGTGAAGTTCCGCCACTAGAGGGAAATTCTGCAGCTCTCTATTCATTTCTATGGGATTTTTGATAAATACGCCTTTCAAAATCCTATAGAAATGAATTGAGAACTGCAGAATTTCCCTCTAGTGGCGGAACTTCACTCTTTGATATATTTACCCCAAAATCTGGTTTTCCAACTGGTATTGTAGTTCTTTTCTGTGCATTTTCTTTACTTGTACAAATCAAAAGTGTTTGTGTATTTCATGCGTGGCCCCAGACAATTTTTCTTTTTCCAATGTGGCCCAGGGAAGCCAAAAGGTTGAATAAACCTGCTCTAGGAGGTCCCCATAGGCTAAAATTGCAATTCAGCAGCTTTAAGATGCTGAAGTGTCAAATTCGAAGGATTTTAAAGAGACAGTACTTCAAAATTCAAATTTTCTAATTTTCTAAATTCGAATTGAATTTTGGGCTATTCGATAGTCGAAGTAGTCTAAAATTACGCCTAAATTCGAATTTTAAAAACTCTAATTTTATTCTAATATTCACTTTGACCCTTAGTAAATGTACCCCTTAATAAATCATTGGTTTGCAGGTGCACCCAATGTAAAGTTTGGTGATACCTTTTAATAAGTAACAACTGCAAGCTTTCGGAGCACACAGGCCCCTTCTTCAGGCACAAAGGCGCCTGTGTGCTCCGAAAGCTTGCAGTTGTTATTTATTCAGTTAGCCAATAAAATGTATCCCCAAACATTAAATTTTCTGCATTTTTTCAAATGCCTAGCACCATACTACATCTTCAAATAAAGGTGCACCCAGTGTTTAATGACAATTGACCTGTTCTGTTTGGTGCTACTAAACCTTGTTTATCAATGTATTTATTCCTTATACTGAACCAGTTTCAACACCATATTAGAGAAGTATGCAACCACACAATGGCCCATGGGTCAATTTGAAGTTCTACCTGAAGTTCTACCGGTAGATTTAGGGAATGGGAGTGAGAGTCTGGTGATTTTGGAGAGTGTGAGTTGAGGTCAAAGTAGTGTGAGAGCAGGACCAAATTTAGCACTGGGCCCACTGGAACTCTATGACTAATGTTCCATATCTCATACATGAATTAGTTGTAATTTTATGTCTCTTGTTTTTTAAACAGTATCTCTGTTCACAATCTGTATTTATGCAATATAATGCCAGAATATTTCTCCCCACAATCAATATATGAGAAACAGTTATCTTAATAGGGATCTTCATACTGATAAATTTGTTCCTCTGTACAGAGCTCACTTCAGTTAAAAACCTACAAAATGTGAACATAGGAATGAGGAGATAAATATGGGTGGAGTTTAATGCCACCATAGAAATGCCTGACCACTAGGCACAGCCATCTTTATTGGGTAAGTGTGATCATACCATTTTTAATGCCCAAAGTAAGAGTTGCAAAGTTAGACAAGCAATTTTAATTGTGATAAGGAACCTGCTGCTAGATAATTATGGCACCATTGTGTTTCATTTTTGCAGAATCTCCACAGCCTGCTGAGAGTAAAAAAGGACCCTGTTGCTTCCCATAAGATCAGAAGAGCCATTCCTCTTCACAAGCCAGCAGAGGATGAAACCAGGGATAGTGCCAGCCCCACCACTGTCAACTGATCTTTATTTGTAAGTACATTGTATGGTTGTACAATGCTGGTTTATTTCCATAACAAAAATATATAGTTTGTCACTATATATAGTATTTTAGCTGTGTGTGTGTGTGCGTGCTCATATGTGTATGATGTTTACTGTTAACTTCATTATATGTTTTAACACGTGATTGTAGCATCCCCTCAGGCACAAGTGCTTGCAAAGCTTCTTAAACTATATTAAAGCTAGTGAATGTGTTTCGGTTAGAAGATCTTTCCTTCAGGGTTTGTACTTGCAAAGTAAAAATGTTGCACATAAAAAGTTCATTCTGCATTAAGATATACAATTCTCCTTTGTTTTCAGCTTCACAATCTTGATATTGTCTCTGAATATGATGATATGATGGAATAAAGGGTGCGAAAGCACCATCTAACAGGTAACAGATTTGGGTATATTGCTTTGTTTGGCTCAGAATGCTAAGTTGCCTATATGTTAAAAAAAATTATTATTCTCTATTTTTCAATTCATGTAAAATGTATTTTCATATTCTCAAATTAACAGTAACTGGTCGTGGTCGGCGAATTTATTCGCCAGACGCAAATCTGCTGTGAATTACTCCGTTTCACTGCCAGCAAATAAATTCACGAAACAGGCATAAATATTTGCCGGTTTCTGAAAAAACGGTTGATGGATGTCCAAGATGAGATGCTGGTGGCGGTTCGTGAATGTTTCATGAATTTCACAGGAAATTTTCTAATTTTTCAGCGAACCGAAACGCCATAGATTCGCCCATCACTGCTAACTGGCAAACATTCTGTAGTGATTTTACACTGCAGAAAATTCACCAAGTAAACTGTATCCTAAGATAAATCTTGTTTGAGAAAATCCCATTTTACAATGTCATTCTAATATATTTTAGCCATATGTTTCTGGCCAAATACAAGGAGGCAGATTGAAAAACAGTAGAACTTAGAAATGTCAGTGACACACATGGGTAAAAGTATTTTCTTCTGACATCTTTTCTTTTCAGTTTTCTCGTTTTTATGTTTGTATTAAATCACATTATTTTGAATAACTTGCTTTTGGTTGCATTTACCTTAGTGAGTGCAACTGTAATAGTCTTTGCAAGACTTTGGTGAGTTTGTTTTTTCCACTATTTGATCTCTTAGCATTTCATCTGTTAGATTCCCAAACTCACAGGTGACAACCAGCTCTCTCAAAGCTGCTACAAAATGTTCTGTGGATTCGCCGTTATGTTGTCCACGTTGGCGGACAGCAACCACATTTACTTTTGGCACAAAAAAGTTCTTTATAGCAGTAAGAGCAGTTTCATAAGTATCATCAGGTAATGGTAATGTATAGAATATATGCTGTCCCTCTGCTCCCAGGCAGTGAATAAGTAAAGCACACATTCTAGCTGCAGAAATCTCCCCTTGGTCAGCAGCAATAATGTAATTATCAAACATACGGATCCAAGCAGTAAAAGGTATGGTAGGCTCACCAGGGTTTGGTAGAAAAGGTGAAGGCTGCTGCAGAGGTAGAAAAGACATCCTTGTCGCCATTTGTTGTGTAAGATATCCCGTAGTTTTACTTGAATTGGACATGTGAGGCAAGCTTGCTTAAAATCAGCAGCTGTAACTGTAGATGATAATATATCAGTCAGTGCTACAATTTCCATCCAGCGTATCAGAAGCTGCAGGTAAAGGTAAATGTGACAAACAATCGGCAGTAACATTTTTCAAACCTGGTTTGTATTGCATTTTGTAGTTAAAATTCAGTAGCCTTGCTGACCATCTAGCTATACGCATTCCAGCTTTTCCTAGTCCCTTTGTTGTAAGTAGTGTAGTTAAAGGGCTATGATCAGTGCATAAGGTAAATTCTCTACCCCATAGGTAGGTTCTCCATTTTTCTGTTGCCCAAACACACGCTAGAGCTTCTTTTTCAACAGTTGAATACTTACGCTCTGTCTCTGTAAGTGTTCTGGATGCAAATGCAACAGTTTTCTCTGAATGATCAGCATGGATCTGTATGAGAATTAAGAAAACAGGAATACTGAAACAAGGACAATCTAAATTTACTACACCACTTGAAGTGAGATGCCAGCGAGGACCATACACATATCAACTGTCTGATGGACGCATATGGAATGCAAGTCGTCTTGCTGCTGCTAGATATGACTTTGGAGATGTTCCATTTGATGAAGGACATTTCCCTACTCCTAATGCCAACTGGAATAGGGCAGAAGAAAGTGAACCTATGAGGCATACTGAGAGAATCAGGAGACTACCTGCATGGACCAAGGACTATGTCATGTGAAGAATGTATATATTGCTTTAAGATACATATGGTTTAATTGTTACTGTTTATATATTTGTCCAAATGCTTTCCTACTATAGGGGGAATATGTGGTGTTTATACAAATGGCCTGCAGGTGGCACTGTGCATACAAAGGACTTTCTGTACAGCTTGAAAGTGAAAGTAAAACTTTCTGCTGTTATGTAATGGATGCATGACCTGCTAATAAAGTACTGTTATACTCTCCTCATCCTCGGCTACCAAACACAACAGTGAGTGAGGTGATTGGCACTTCAGCTGTGTGTAAGTTCCCTTTTATGAGTCTCATGTGATAATATTCCAATGATTTACCCTACAGTGTCTTCAAAAAGAAGGAAATCTTTCAGATGATCAGTTGTGCTGAGCACCCATTTTTAGTGCCATTGGGTAAACCTATTAAATCGTGGCACTTTAAAGCTGTGAACAACTGAAACATATTCTTTTAACAGATAATATTTATTTTTAATTTTTCTCAAAATGTATAAAAAATGAGGCTTTTGTTTCAGAATGCAGATGGCAAAATGCTTCCAGCTCCCAATGTCCCCTGTCCATAATGTCATGAAGAAATGGTGTTTAAGAAGAACTGCGGAAGTCAAGGCAAAATCTGGAAGAGAAACAAAACTTTTAGAGAGGACTACTTGTATACTGGCCAGAAAGAGAAGACCAAACCCTCATATGACTGTAAAGGACCCACAGGTTTTTTTGGCTGAAAAAGTAGTGTCATTAAACTCTTCCATCAGAAACATCAACACCAAAAGGCTATTCATATTAGACTTGGCTTTTAGTATGATGTAGAGAGAGATATTCTGAGATAAGTTGCAGTTGGTTTTCATTTTTTATTATTTGTGTTTTGGGGCTATTTAGCTTTTTATTCAGCAGCAGCTGCCAGTGTCCAAATTACCTTAACAACCATGCATTGGTTTGAATAACTGGAATATGAATAGGAGAGCCCTGAATAGAAAGATGAGCAATAAAAAGTGTCAATAACAATATATTTGTAGCCTTACAGAGCATCTGTTTCATAGATGGGGTCAGTAACCCCCTATTGAAAGTGTCAGGTTAAGAAAGCAAACCATTCAAAAACTATAAAAAAATAAATAATGACCAATGGAAAATTTGATTCAAATTGTCCATTCTATAACATACTAAAAGTTAGCGTAAAGGGGAATTCAACCTGTATGTGGAAAAAAAACCTCCCCTCTCCCCTGTGTAGGCCTCCTCCCACCCGGCCTACCTGCCTCCCTGGGCAAATGCCCCTAACTTGTTACTTACCCCTCCTTCCAGATCTTGTCCAACGGAGTTCACAGGCGCCATCTTTTCTCGATCGCTCTTCATCCTGTATTGACCAGCGTTTTTGGGCGCATTCGCAGTACTGGGAATCTACCGGTGCGGAGCTACTGCCCATGCTCCGAAAGTCATGAACATTCCAATCATTTTTTTCTGAAAGTTATTGCACACCGGCAGAATCCTCCAACTGCGCATGCCCCCGAAAGAGAGAGAGAGAGAAAGAGAGAGACTTTTGGTCGTTTGGAACTACAGTATATGAGCATAATATTTTTGGTCCTTTATTCCCACCACAGAATGGAGTGGGTGCAGGAACAGAGTTAACACTGTTGTAAATATCTTGATGCAACTTAGAAAGTCCCTTTTCATCATTTACTTCCCCTAAAACACAGCCCGCCAGGAACTTACACACATGCATACATAAAGCATGCACGTACAGTATATGTAGTATCTTTTTTATTCTAATTTTAATTATATTTCTATACCGTTTTCAGATTTTTCAAACCTTACTAGTGTTAAACGTCTACATATCAACCAGAGTAAATCTAAGAATCAACACTATGGGGGGAATTCACAAAAGTGGTGATACTGAGACAAAATAAAAGTGGAGATAAAAATGTCCGACACCAAATTCATAAACCTCTATCTCCACTTTTGTGAATTTGTCTTTTAAACAGACAGTTTTCAGATTTAAAAAATATTTTTTTCTGAATTTGTCTTTAGCTGTTACTACAGCTATCAAATTGAAATTTTTGGGGACTGGGTTTATTTTACCTAGGAAAATTATGCATCATTTTTTTTTCAGGATTACCTGGGCTTTCTAAACCTGCCTACATGTTTGTGTAATTACAATTCTGTAACAAGATATGAGAGTCTAAATGCCTGAAATGCTATGTTGCATAATATAGGTATTTTATCAGAAATTTGTTTTATTATCTTAGGTCAAGTGTCTGCTAAAATTAATAAAAAAATGGCTGGGAGGCTTTACTTTTCCTTAAGATAATATATTAACTCTAATTGATAATATTGCCGCATTCATTAAGCTAAAACTATTTACATAATGCAAGTGTGGGTTAAAAACCTTTTTACATATCAAATTGTATAAAACACACTTTTGTTTAATCAGTGTCTTACTTGTTTTGTTAATGAGGCTTTTATATCTATAGGATTAGACACAAACTCAGGGTCAGACTGGCCTGCCGGTGCCCCGGGGGAAAACCCGATGGGCCCCATGGCTCTTATTTTGCAGTGCACAGTAAAAATGTTTAATTTTGCACCAGGTGTGACACCCAAATATTTTACTGAAACGCAGATGGTGGAATCCACCAAAATCAGAAGAGCACAGGTAAAAGCCTACCGCTCGCATTACTGCATCTGCCCATAGTGCTGCATATCTCACATAAGCCATTGGATGCATGGATGAACACTTCTATAGCCTAGGCAGAGCTCTCGGAGTGTAAGGCTGCAGGTGGGGGTAGGCTATTCAGTGAGAACAAGGGGATGCTGAGGTACCATGTGACAGCAGAAGTTCAGATCTTGGCTTTGGCACAACAAACTTAACTTTACTGGCTGAATCCCTGGCTGCAGCACTACATAACCCAGTATGAGTATAAGTTAATTTTTAGTATGTTATGGAATTGCTAATACCAAGAATTTTTCAGTTGGTCTTTATTATTTATTTTTTTTATTTATTTATTTTTTTAAATGATTTCCAGCTTTCATATGGGGATAAAAACAAATGCTATGTAAAGGCTGAAATGTATTGTTGTTGCTACTGTATTTTTTTTTTTTTACATCTCATCTTTCTATTTAGACCTCTCTTATTCATATTCCAGGTTCTATTCAATCAATGCATTGTTGTTATGGTAGTTTGGACCCTAGCAGCCATATTGTTGAAATTGCAAACTGGAGAGCTGCTGAATAAAAAGCTAAACTGAAAAAAACTCAAATTCTAAAAACGAAAACCAATAGCAAATTGCTGCAGAATATCAATCTCTACGTCATACTAACAGTTAATATTTATGTAAACAACGCCGCACGACTCTGTAACAAAATGAAGGCTGCAGCACTCCAGATGTTTTTTGTACTGAAAACATTATTTAATAATGTTACGCCCATTACAGCAGTTTACCACCACTTTTATGCCAAAAATGGGCTATCGCCCCTTTTGTGAATTCCCACTAGTGATGGGCGAAACGGCTGCGTTTCGCTTCGCCGAAAAATTCTCGAATTTCCAGAGAAATTCGCAAATTTTTCGCCGATTCGCGAAACGAGTCGCTTCCGACGCGTCGCGTCATTTTCAGCGCGCGTCGCGTCGTTTTCGGCGCGTCGCGTCAAAAACAACGCGCGACTCGTTTTTGCGCGGCGAAATTTTTTTGGCGAATTTTTTTGCCAGTTTCGCAAATTTATTCGCCAGCGGCGAATCGCGGGAATTCGCCGCGAATTCGCCCCTGGCGAATAAATTCGCCCATCACTAATTGCCACCTTTGTCTAAAGTGTACATATAAACTGTTACCACTAGGTGGCACTGTATGGTTTTATATAAACACAATAAGTGAATTCTTTCAGTGCAGTATTTTTGAAATAAGGGTATTTTAACGAGTCAAATAAAAATGTAGATTATTTAAATGGAGAGATGAATGCTGGGAGGCCTAGGTGTATTTAAAGCCTATGAGATGTTCTGATGTTAGGTTCTGATGAACCTAGCTGCCTTTCACACAGCGCCGGATTGGCTGGGCGGGGAGGGGGTTAGTGCCGGGGGGTCGAATTCCCCTTTAAAGTTAACTTAAGGGTGAACCACCCACTGTGCTTACTGACTGGCTAAAGCAGGTAACAGGGTTCCTTGCATAATGGTTCACAGCTGTAATATAGATGGACAGAAGTATATGGTATTCTAATTGGTGCCTTAAGCTGGCCATAGACGTTACAATTACGATCTTTCTCGGAAAAGATCTTTCCAAGAAAGATTGTTCGTTTCAACACACGTGTAGCGCTGAATCGTCAAATATACAGGTAGAAACATTAGAATTCTACCTGTATCTGACGATTCAGCACTAACAATGGCCGATGTTCAGGGAGCTTTCAAAGGCATCCGATTAAAATTTTCCGTCCAGCCCGATCAACCAGCCGTCGATATCTTAATCTTCTGACGATATCGGTCGGCTCATTTCCCACCATACACGCACACGTTTCGTACGTGTTATATTATCTGTGCGTCTATGGCCACCTTAAAGGAATTGTTCAGTATAAAAGTAAAAACTGGGTAAACAGATAGGCTGTGCAAAATAAAAATTTTTTCAATATAGTTAGTTAGGCAAAAATGTAATGTATAAAGGCTGGAGTGACTGTAAGTCTAAGATAGCAGCTCTTTTGTTTACACTGACAGGTTACCCTGGTTACCAGGCAGTAACCAATCAGTGAATTGAGGGAGGGCCACATGGGTCATAACTGTTGCTTTTGAATTTGAGCTGAATGCTGAGGATCAATGGCAAACTCACTGAAAAGTTATGTCCCATGTGGCCCCCCTTCAAGTCGCTGACTTACTCAGATTTAGAGAGCTGAAAAGCATGATGTTGTGTTGTATTCTGTTATGTTAGACATCCAGTCACTCCAGCCTTTATACATTACATTTTGCCTAACTAACTATATTAGTGCCGGCACTTTAGGAGGGAACTGCTTTCTGGCAGGCTGTTGTTTTTCCTTCTCAATGTAACTGAATAGTACTCAGTGGGACATGGGTTTTTACTATTGAGTGCTGTTCTTAGATCTACCAGTCAGCTGTTATCTTGTGTTAGGGAGCTGTTATCTGATTACCTTCTGATTGTTCTGTTGTTAATGCTGGGTAGGGGAAAGGGAGGGGGTGATATTACTCCAACTTGCTGTACAGCAGTAAAGAATGATTGAAATTTATCAGAGCACAAGTCACATGACTTGGGGCAGCTGGGAAATTGACAATATGTCTAGCCTCGTGTAAGATTTCAAAATGAAATATAAAAAAATCTGTTTGGTCTTTTGAGAAATAGATTTCAATGCAGAAGTCTACTGGAGCAGCACTATTAACTGACGCGTTTTGAATTTTTTTTTTTTTCCCATGACAGTATCCCTTTAACTTGCATGTTTGAATGATGTGCCAGTTATGGGCCATATAGGGGGCAGGTAGTGCTGTATTCACTGAGATAAGCAGGTCTTTGAATACACTTGCAGAAGAGCAGGGAGAAAGGTGTAAAAATGTAGTTTTTTTTTGCAATTTTCACCTTGCACTGCAGTGAAATTAATAAAAGATCCCCTCTGTCTGTGCCATAAGACGTCTGTGTATCTTCCATTGAATTACTTTAATGAAATATTCAGGTGCGCTCCACCAATGAGGCAAGTTGAGACTCTCGCCTCAGACAGCAGCTCCCCCCTGGTTAACAGGGGCGGCAAAAAAAAAAATTCGGTTTTCAACCCAGAAATTCGTCTCTTCTAGTGCAGAGAGCGCAGTTGCACGCTCTACACTAGTGATGAGGGCTCCTCCTACCCCTGTCTGGCGCTGAAAAAGTCAGTGCCGTGGGGAGGGGCAGCAAAACAAAGACCGCCTCAGGCAGCAAAATGGGGAGGATCGCCCCTGGAAATAGTGCTCTGCCTTTATGCTCCATTCTGCCCAACTTCGATCTGGTCACACATAAATGTTACATGTTATTGTGTTTGCTATAAATGTCTATTTAAAGAATAGTGGGTGCAGATTTCCATCCCTGATATAAATATGTTGATTTTTTTCCTGTTTCTTTAATGCACATGTCTGCAGATGCCCACCTCACCCAACTTCCACCCACCACCCTATGGATAAAGAGAAAAGCTTGGAGATATAAAGGGAGACAGGCCGAGTGCCCCTCTCTATGCAGCATTACTGTACTTCAAACAATTAAGTTTCGAAACAAAGTAGAGGAACAAACTGTGGTAATATCTGCAAATGAATCATCTTTTCCACAGAAGAGGTGGCTATTTTGCAATTATGCCCTTTAAGCTTTAAGTAACATTTGCTTTAAATGATATAAAGTTGATTTCAGTTATATAAATGGTGAATCCTATACCATGTAGTGTCAATTTCAAACCCCTCCTGCTGTACAAGCCATATACATTTCAAAGACAATATCTACTGAACTTCATACACTCATGGGTAATCTCCTAGTGTACCAGCCATACTATCTACCCTACACCTGACAGTCCTAGAGTAAATTAGTCTTCATTCTGTCCCAATGAAGTAACGCCTACCTTCAGACATGCTCAGGGAACCCTTTATGAATAATGGCACCATTTTAACAATTTGCCAATCTCTCTGCACAATGGCAGACCTAAAAAAAATACTGAACAATTAAGTAAAGAGGTTTGGTAACAAGCTTTATTTTTTAAACTCAACCAACCATTAAGTCATTTTTTATGGAAGAGAACAGAAAAAGGACATTTATTACAGCAATGCACAAAGTAATTGGGACACAACTGCATCCCCAAGATTAATAGTGCAAAGCATGCCCAGAATTGGAGCAGTCTTACCGACTTCCATCTTTGGCCATATCACTTCCATTATCCATCCCTACTGAAAAAGTAGGACTACTTCCCAAATCTTCCCCAAACTAATTTCATAGTGGTTCTATTCACCCCACCACCACTGTTTTTAGGCCTACTGTACCTTAGAGAATTCCGGTTGTAGACCACTGCACCCAGCTTCTTTAGGTTCTTTATTAAATATAGTTAGCTCAAGGTGACAAAGGTCTAACACTCTGGAAGGGGAGGTCAAGTAGTATCCATTTCTGCCATAGCCACTTTCAAGTTATATATGACCCCCTGTAATACTAGTGCTGAACTATATAACTCCAGGCCAGCAGAAATATTACAAAAAAAAGCGGGTGCCAGTGATCCTGAAAAATCAACAGTAGATTTATTAAACATTATAACAAATAAGAGGTATTTCAATATAAGAGGTATTTCAACATTGAGGCAAATACTTGTATACCAATACACATTTGACATAGGAAACATAATACTGCAAAGGTATTGATTCACCAACTGGAAATGACATCTTAGTGTACTGGATCTCCTCAGTGACTGACTAGGCAGGTGTCATCTGGGAAATCCTAACCCCGTATTCTTTTGTGTGAAGAACATAATTGTTCCTGCAAGCTGCTAGTAAAAAATCAGAAGGTACCATTTAGGGGTAACACATTTAAAAACAAAACAGATCTTGATAGTTATGGGTTAAAGTGTTCTATAACAGGAGTCACTCTGCCTCTTACTAACCCTTGAGAATTCAACCTGTAAGGGGAAAGACTCTTCCCCCCAACCCTGTGTAGGTCCCTCATCCCCCCCCCCCCCAGCGGAGTTCACAGGTGCCATCTTGTCTCTTCCTCTCTATATTCTGTACTAACCGGCGTTTTTGGGAGCATGTGCAGTACGAAGAATCTGCTGGTGCGGAGCTACTGCATATATAAGTCACAAAACTTCCGATATTTTTCTTTTGGAAATTTGGTGACTTTCGGCACATGCACAGTAAATCCACACCAGCAGATTCCTCGTACTGCACATGCACCCAAAATGCCAGTCAGTACAAGATGATGAGCAAAAGAGAAAAGATGGTGTCTGTGATCTCCGCTGGACAGGACCTGGAAGAAGGGGTAAGTAACAAGTTAGCGGCATTTGTCTGGGGGAGGGGGGGCAGGTAGGCTGGGCAGAGGAGGGAGGGGGGCCTGCAAAGGGGAGGGGGGAGGTTGAATTCTCCTTTAAGAAGTCCCTGCACAGCACTAAAGTTCCAAACTGACTGTAATTTTATATCTACTCTATATCTAACTTTTCATCTCTCTTAATATAATGCCATTTTTTTAAAGAAAATTATAGTTTTTTTTAAAGTATTTTTCAGAGACCCATATTCTGGTTACAAACTTGTACACTTTTCAGGCCAAAATCACTACACATGGAGGCCTATTCATCAAGGGTCAGATTTTAGGGGTTTTTGAAACCACGACAAAACTTACAAACTCTAAGGGGCAGATTTATAAAATTCTCGTGACTAGATCGAAGTTTGATCGAATTCCGATCGTATGATTTTTTCGGATATTCGAATATGCAGATTTGGCCACTTCGATGATCGAATACTTAAAATTAAAAAATTGAATAGATTGAATATTTGAATATTCGATAATTGGACGATTTAACTTTTTATTCGACTGCCTACTTCGCCAGGGCTTTTAGCCCTGGAATAAGGAAATAATAGTAAATTTGCCCCTAAAACTACGAATGATATGGAATTTATTAAAAGATCCAAAGAAAAAAAAATATAAATGGAAAACAACGTGCTAAAATATCCTAACACCTTCAACACCTCTAAAAATTTAAGTTCCTTGGACAATTCCTAGCAAAAGAAAAATATGAAAACCTCTAAAAGTCTGAATTGATTTATAATGGTCTAACCTCAAGAACCTCAACAACTTTTACCTGCCAAAGATTTGTAGTTGTGGTTTTCACACTTTGGAGCAGATTTATTAAGGTTCCAGTTGTGTTTTCCATGTTCGATTTTATTTTTGAGTCAAAAATCAATGTTTTGGCATAAAAAAAAATATTTTGAGATCTATTGTACCCCACCCCTGGAAATAGCTCAAATCTGAAAATATACCATCTAAAAAATGTTGAGGTCATGTAGGAGTCAATGGCAGAGGTTCCTTGAACCATTTGAAGATGTTACTAGCCTTCATGATGTCTGAGTTTTTTATGAAGGTTTCGCTTGAAAACAAGTGATTCAAGTTTTTCCCACGTAATACTCGATTACTCGAAAACTCGATTACTTCAAGTTTGTAGTTTTTTCTTACATTTTCTTTAGTTTTTTCTTAGTTTTTTCTTAAGTTAACCATTCGAGTTTATTTGAGGTCTAAAAAAGATCACATAACTCTAAAATCCAACCTTTGATAAATAAATCTCACATTCTTAAGAGCTTTTTTAAAATAATGGAAAAGCCACAAATTTTTTGAGATTTGTGGAAAAAACAAACAAAATCCAATTGTTATTAATAAACCCCGTATTTATCAACAGTCCAGTTTTCATGGTTTTAATGATTTTTGAAACCACTATTAAGCTCACAAACTCTAAAACTACTAATGTCCAGAGATTTCAGAATAATGTCCGGAGATTTTCAGAATAATAAATATGAAAGCTTTTAGACAATAACAATTGATTTGGAGAGGTCCAAAAAGATCAGCACAGCTTCCATCGATTTTTTATGGACCTCGACAACTTTTTGCCTACCAAGTTTTGTATTATGTTTTGTATTAGTGGTTTTCATGGATACAGGGGCAGATTTACTAAAAATCAAATTCGAGGGTTTCGAATTTAAAGGGGAAGTGGTCGAATTTTAAAACCCTTCAAATTCGAATTCAAATGGTTTTAACTCAATTCGACCAATCGAATATTAAAATTTAGATCGAATTGTTTGGATTGAACGATTTTAACCCTTTGATCAAATTTTTTTATTCGATCTAAAAAAGCTTTAAAACACCTATGGGAGTTTCCCATAGGGTTTTAAAGCAATTCGGTAGGTCCAAATTGGCGAACTGGCTTAACGAATTTTTTTTAAAGGGGAAGTACTTCGACCATCGAATACAATTAAATTAGAATTATTCGAATTATTCGAATCTGTTGAATTTTAAAATAAACTTTTTCAAAATGTAATCAAATTTCGAATTCTTCATGTGAATTTAGTAAATCTGCCCCATCTGCTCAAATTTTGAGAGCTTTTTAAAAAAGATAAAATTGTGTAGGAAAGTCTCTGGCACCAACAATTTCCACTTGAATGAGCAGGAAACACAATACAGGAAAGCCCTGGAGCTATAAGCACAAGGGATGCAATTTGAGAGTAGTACTGGCCAGATATGGGATGACTTTGACGTAGTTGGCCAGCTTAAATATATTGCAATATATTGACAAACAATCCTTGTTTTGTTTAAAGGGTAAGGCATTTTTAGTAGCTGTATGCACAAAATGTCTCAATGTCTTAAATATATTGATAATGGGTTGAGTGCAGAGGAACTCTTGTATTTGTCTATATGTATTTTGTGGTCACAGCCTCATTGCACCCCCGCCTAATGGTTTTACAAATTAGTGGTGAGCACAACTTTCCCTTGTTTGTCGCATGTAGCTGTGTTTAGGTGAAAAGGAATGAGTTAAAGCAGAAGATGGCCAGGCCCTGGGGAGGAATAAGAAAGGGATGTGATGTCAGGGTAAGAAGCAGTTCACTTCCTTATCTTCTGAGCAGGTAGAAACATCTCCACCCACCCTCCCCCATTTTGCAAATTTTGTGAAATGTCAGGAGTTTTCTTCTTTATGTTCTCATATTATCTATTAATAACTGAATATGGATGTTTTTCTGAAAGTGCTGTTGTATTGTGGTTTCTATATCTTTACACATTATAAATGTGAGAGCCTGTATTGTATTCATTTATGTTAAATGAATGTGAAATGCTTGATCCAGGGAATGTTTCTGATCACCATTGGGGTCAGGAAGGAATTTTTCCCCTCTGGAAACATAATTGGCACTGGCTTCAGGCTGGGTTTTTTGCCTTCCTCTGGATTGAAACAGTGCACATCTGATATTATATTTTAAGTTTTATTTGTCACAGCAGCGGCAAGACCTTGCCAGTTAAGTTTAGAAGAGGGAGAAAGGAGGTTCTCTCCTGTGACTGCACGGTGGATTGATTGATACAGACGCTACTACTGCTTGCACTAGGGGGCAGCGCGCTTGGATTTCCTATCATCGAGACACTACAAATGCAGGTCCGGCAGCAGGACTGCTGAACTACTCTCATGTTGGTGGCACAGCATAGTAGCGATGTCTTGTTAAATTCTGTCTTGTTAAGTTCAGCTGGCAAGGTCCTATTTATTTGATAAAATGTAAATAAATGATGTGGCAATTTTACACCCATTTCTGTCTCCTGGTTTCATAAGGTATGTAACAATGGGGCTCAGAGGGATGGCTCAAGGTGAAAGGTCAAATTGAGGAGTCCCCTTGTCATGTAATTGAGCATAAGCATCTTTACGTGTAAATACAATCATTTCAAGCTTTTTATGTATATCAGAAAGCAAACCAGAAAGGATAAAGTATCATATAAATCTATTTAGTTTGTTTGCCTACTATGTAGATTGAAAAAAATATCCAAGCATGCACCATGTGCTACTCTAGCATATATCCAAGGTAAAAAAAACAGACGATTCACTAAATTTCAGCGTCCTTGGCCGCATTGTGAAGAGTCCACTGAAGATGTCACAATCTCAATCTCTGAAATAGGCACACATTCATGCTGGGCTGCATCAGCACACTTCTGCCAAAAAAGTGGAGATTGTTTTTAGGTATTTTCCTGAGCGATTTGTGGTGATGGGTTGAAAGATTTGATAAACCATATTAACAGAAGGAAAGTCAGAATCATTTCATTTGAACTAATAACTAACAGTAAAACCCATATTGTAATATAAACTCATAGAGTTGTTATGTAATAAATAGATAGCATCTTCTTAACATTTTTAATATACTGTAAGAACAAAAAAACATCAGATCACCTTGCTGTTTGTTACAGCACAGTCTTTAAAAGAATGATGTGTTTGTTGCTAATACAGGTATGGGATCTGTTATCTGGAAAGCTTTGACTTATAGGAAGGCCATCTGCCATAGACTCCATTATTATCAAATCTTGAAAAATGTTTTCAGTTTTCTCTGTAAAGCAGTACCATGTACTTGGTTCTAACTAAGATACAACTTGTAATTATTGGAGGCAAAACACACCTATTGGGTTTTATGAATATTTACAGGGGTTATTTAGCAAAGGTCAAGTTTTTGAGCTTTGTGAGGTTTTTTTTTATACCTTGAATGAACTCACACCTCAAATGCTTTCTAAATTATGAAACAAAATCAAATGAAAAAAAACTCAAATCAGTGAATCCGGGAGGAAAACCCCTAATAAGTCTATCACGTTTTTGCAGAGAGAAAATAGGATTCTCTCAAATTAATCAAATTTTCAAACAAAAAACTGTGTGTTGGGTGGTAGGATTTTTTAAATTAAGGGTTTGGTTCTGGATAGGTTTTAACTGGAGTATTTTTTTGGATTCCAGCTATTTTCTGTTTCAGGGTATAATAAATCTCTAAAAAGTTTAGTTTTTTTTTTTTAACCTGAAAAATTTTAGTTTTTTTTTTAACCTGAAAATAAGAGTTTTGACTGAAAACTCTCAAAACTTGAATTTTAGTTAAAAATACACCGACTGTTGCTCCTTAAAATACTGTTAGGTAGACTTAAGGTATGGAAATTGAAATGGTAGAAATATCCCTCATCTGGAAAAACCCAGGTCCCAAGCATCCTGGACAACAGCTCCCATACCTGTATATGTAATATTGTGAGGAGAGCGGCCTGATCAGACTGCATCATTGGATACCCTTTGCAATTCCTCAGATAATGAAGTTATTGTAAATACAGACCATTGTCAAACAACCTGGTAAATGAGACCCACAATATAATGAAGGGCATAGTATTTGAAAGAGATATATTTAAGTACCTTTACAGGCTCCAGATACTGTAGTTCAGGTTAAACGCAAATATGGTTAACATTTACAGTAGGGTGCCAATGATCTGTTCTTATAATGAACACCATTTTTTACATGCTTGGCCAAAGTAATTACAGTATAAAAGCTTTTGAATCCAAGCCTTTTTCAGCAGGATTTGGACTTGGCTGAATCCAAGCGTGTGGCTGGACCAAGTCAGAACACTAAGGGGCAGATTTATCAAATTCACATGAAGGATTCGAAATTCGATCAAATTTTCAAAAAGATTCAAATTTTCGAATGTTTTTGAAGAGCACTTTGACCTTCGAATTTTGAAAATTTTTCGAATTTTGAAAATTCGATCAAATGGAATGATTCCAATAATTCTAGGGATGCACCGAATCCACTATTGTGGATTCGGACAAACCCCCGAATCCTTCCCAAAAGATTCGGCTGAATACTGAACCAAAGGGGTGGGAAGGGGAAAACATTTTTTACTGCCTTTTTTTGAGCCAAAAAGTCACGTGATTTCCCTCCCTGGGCCTAATTTGCATATGCAAATTAGGATTTGGTTTGGCCAGGCAGAAGGATTAGGCCAAATCCGAATCCTGCTGAAAAAGGCCGAATCCTAAACTCAAACCTGGATTCGTTGCATCCCTAAATAATAATGTATTGGAATATTCGACAGTCGAATAACTTGTCCTTTAAATTTTTATTCGACTGCCTAGTTCGCCAGTTTCAGCCAACCAAATTGGTTTTAATTATTTTTGATTGAATAAAAAAATTTGATTGAATGGTTAAAATCATTCGAATAGTTCAATTCGAACAATTTTATCAATCAGTCGAATAATTTCTATTCGATTGTTCGAATTGCGGTAAAATCCTTCAAATTCGATATTCAAATTCGAAGGATTTCAATTTGACTGTAATTCGATTGGTTGAATTCAAGGGTAAATTCACCCTCGAATTCGACCAATAGTAAATCTGTCCCTTAGGAAAAAAAACATTAAATTGTGTGCAAAACTACTGCTATATTATTTATATATTCTATTATTGAACCATGAAAGAAAACAGTAGAGTGAACTGTGGGGCCAGATATGCCAAAGAGTTTGGAAGTGTGTTCAAACATAATTGTCCCTAATTTCCAGGTACAGTGTCCAAGATATTTTGCCTAATAATGTTGCAGTTGTTTAAAATAATCCACTGGCAACTGCACCTACACAGGGTTTGGCATTTATGGCCGTTATATCTAGGAAAACAGGTATTTGGGGTTTTCATCAGATTTAGTTTCAGTAAGGAGCAAAACAGGAACTGTAACAGGGAATGTTTAAACTGGAAGGCGGCCTCAGGATGGTGGTGGTCATGTGTGTGACTATGAAAAGAGGAACATTGTAAAGTTTGTGTTGAACAGCTTCCTGTGTGATATGTTGCAAGCTACATGTATTGCCAAATCTCTTGGGAAGAAAATTTCCAGAAGACTTTTAAATATGAAAATAACTTTGTGTGTGTTTGTAAACATATTTATTATGACCTCTGTCTCTCCTATTCTGCAGCTCTTTTATATAGTGGCCTTATAACCTGCTATAATATTTGATAGAGGACTTTCCTTACTGTGCTTAAAGGGATACTGTCATGGTAAAACTTTTTTTTTTTTTTTAAATGCATCAGTTAATAGCACTACTCTAGTAGACTTCTGCACTGAAATCCAATGCTCAAAAGAGCAAACAGATTTTTTTAATATTCAATTTAGAAATCTGATATGGGGCTAGACATATTGTCAGTTTCCCAGCTGCCCCAAGTCATGTGACTTGTGCCAGCACTTTACGATGGAACTACTTTCTGGCAGGCTGTTGTTTCTCATGCTTAATGTAACTGAATCAGTCTCAGTGGGATTTGGCTTTTACTATTGAGTGTTGTTCTTAGATCTACCAGGGAGATGTTATCTTGTGTTAGGGAGCTGCTATCTGGTTACCTTCCAGTTGTTGTTAGAATGCTGGGGGAAATGGAGAGGGGTGATATCACTACAACCTGCAGTACAGCAGTAGAGTGACTGAAGTTTATCAAAGCAGAAGTCACATGACTGGGGACAGCCAGAAAGTTGACAATATGTCTAGCCCCATGTCAGATTTTAAAACTGATTATAAAAAAAATCTATGGATTTCAGCACAGAATTCTGCTGAATATAAAAAAAAATCTATGGATTTCAGCACAGAATTCTGCTAAAGCAGCACTATTAACTGAATTTTTAAAAAAAACATGTTTTCACATTACAGTATTCCTTTAAACACAATTCTTCCAGCTAACTGCTATTCCCTGTATGCTTCAAGAATGGGAGATGACCATGGTGGCTTAGCAATCTTCGGTAATATGCAGATAAAACATTTTTCAAGGGGTTTGTTGTTAAATCTGTGATAAGATTGTTATAACTGTAATACAGTA